>JBBBDQ010001765.1:455000-612500 GCA_037127315.1 Ascarosepion bandense | reverse complement strand
TTTCAGAGAAGTGCAACATTTGCCCTGTCAGTTACAGATTTAGGATGAAGTTGATACCAGTTTGCAACTGTTTTTTATTCCGTAATGTATGACAGATTTTCCAATGCATGTATTGATCTACCTTGTCATGACAGTTTTTCTACTAATCGTGAGTAATTGCTGAACATCCTGATATAAGCTGATCAGTATTAGTAGTAGCATTATTCCATCCGGTTTGAAACAGTCTTTTTCAGAATTGAATAAAGTTAGTTCTTTGTGAAAGACCTGTAATTGTAAAGAAAATGAAATAAAATACACTGAGTTTCTGAAGTGATAGACGTTCAATATAGACCATATCATTCAGCCTATTATTCTCGTTTGTTTGCATTTTATTTCCATGTCAATTAACTTCACGCCACGATGCTGCTTATCTCGGAATATTTACAGCAATATGAGAAATTATAAAAGAGGTAAAAGTTCTTTTTATTCGAAATACTTTTCTAGACGATTTTCCTCATTGCGTTTTTTTTTCATCATAAATGTTTTTTAAATTATTTGTTCATTGATTTTGAAAGAAGTTCACAGAAATATCATCAGATGTGAAAAATAGAAATAACTGAAATATATGAGTGAAAATTTCGCGAGTCACACAGAAATTACGCTACCGGGCATATTTATTAAGATTTTTAATGAAGAATATTCTCTTTTCTCTGCAGACGCATGTCTAATAAAAAGAACGGAAGGTCTGTTGAAAAATAACTATAACACATAATAGGCATGTTTAACTTGAACACACGACTACATATTAATGTCGTGTAAAGTATTTTTATATCGAAGCCATTAAAATTATATATATTTTTGTTTTACCCCGAGCAAGGCGGTAATGCCACTGATGTGCAGGGAGCTACATGAAAGTAAAAACAAATTAGATAAGAGGAGAGTAAAGAGAAATACGAACCAGTTATTGATGGGAGTACAGGTGTGATGACAGTTGCAAAGGTGAAGAGAAAGGAAAAGATATACAGGATGGTGTAGAAAGAACTAGAGTCAAGTGGTTAAGAAATGAGTATTGACATTGCACTTAAATTCCTGGTGGTTGTAGCTCTCAGGAAAGCAAGAATATGGAAGCGTGTTCCACAGGCGGGAAGTGCGAGAAAAGAAGCTGCAGAAGTAGAATTGAAGTCTGCATTTGGTTGATCTAACTGTGAATGGGTGAGACCCAGTTGACAGTCTGGTTGCATGAGTAAACACCTGTTGCAGGGGCACCAGTGACTTAAGTTCGTTGGAGCAGAAGGCATAAAAGTATTTAAAGAACAGACAAAAGGAGGCCACATCTAGTCGGTTAGGAGGTGGCTGTAGTCGAGCCGCCAAGTCTGTACCTATCACATTACTGATTCTCCTTTGGAGCCTGTAAAGTCCAATAACAAGTCTAATTGATTAATAGGTGAGGTTGAAAATTCTCTGACATCTTGTTAGGTTCAAATTTCTGCGTAGATAATTTCAGATTCTGGTATAAACGAAACAATATCAATTGTATTATCTAGTGTAAATACGGCTTATGTTTACCGTTACGAATTCAAGGCAAATATGACCTATGCTTGCACTTTTTGACTTATGTGTAAGCCAAAGCTGTTTTTTTATCTCTAGTATAATATGCACCTATATCTACCCATTGACTCTATTTCAATTCTGAATAATTTTCTTTTTATTCTAGTTTAGATGAAGCTATTGTTTACCTTTTCGGTTACCCAACTTGGCTTCGCCAAAAACCCCGATAGATGGTGTTGCTTAAGCTCTATAAAACACACACACACACACACACACACACACACACAAGATTTAATAGCTAAGTTGTTAATTTTTTCAACTGGATAACGCCTGGAATATGAAATCGGAGAGCCGAGTTCGAATTATCGTTGAATTCGTTGCATTCGTAAAGAAAGGTATTAATCCATCTCTTCTCCCTTCAGATATGAGTTGAATAGTAGGATAGATTAGGTTCTGTAGCCTTGGTTGGCAAACAGTCTACTGCAGAAATAATAATATTGTGGGAAAATTTTCTGCTTAGTAAGTCATGGATTGAAAGAGACACGATCGTCCAGGCGTGTATCGCGTATCGCTGACACAATGTAATTTCACTCTTTTGTCTCTTTTTTTCGTGTATCTTATTAGAATCGAACCCACATAAGTTCTTTAAATATTGTTTGCTAGTCAAATGCACTCGGAACCTGTCAATATTTGCTGGAAACATATTCACACGACACAACGAAAGTAGTGACATCTGCAACGAGGTTTCAGCTATAGTGTAAATTAGATCTCGCTAACATGTTTACTAAACCTGTCTAACGATTTGACTCTTGCTTAAACCAGACCTCGAATTGGCTTTTCGACTTTAGTGTATAATATGTCTAATGTGTTTGTTTGACACTCTTATAAACTATATTTACATTTCTATTAATTGTGTTTTTATTGTCTAAGTCTCATATGTGACAACGGGGGCTGAGTTACCGTTAAAATAACTTAGCGAACTGAAAGTAAGGTTTCCGCTTTCTTAATACTTTATTTAATTTCTGGAATGCATCATTCAGTATTCCGATGCACATTCCAAGTTCTGTGTCACATTGTCTGCCGTTTGTTAAATAAATTTCATTTTTTTTCTTTCGAAACACATTACATCGCATTTTAGCGACAGGCAAGATAAAAATGAACGGAGAAAAATAAAAAAGAAGCAAACTGTGGCTTTTTAACATTTCAACCTAAAATCTATAAATATTGATTCAGTTCGCAAAGAGTCATTTATTAGAAGATGCTTGAAAATGAACAATCTGTTAGGGGGAGACGTTAAATGAGCAACTGCTCGATTTGAATGACATGTTGAAACATAAATTATTTATCGACTAAAGTTTGTTTGTTTGTTCTTCTTTAACGGTCTATCAACATCTAAAGGGTCATTTAAGGCCAGAAACGTATTTTTTATTTTAAATCACAGTTGTTGGTAATATTTTTCATTCAAAAAATTTTCTTGGTAATATTTTTCATTCAAAAAAGTTGTCTTGGTAATATTTTTCATTCAAAAAAGTTTTCATGGTAATATTTTTCATTCAAAAACGTTTTCTTGGTAATATTTTTCATTTAAAAACATTTTCTTGGTAATATTTTTCATTCAAAAACGTTTTCTTGGTAAATACTTTCATAGCATTTTGACTATTTACCCATAGCTGGGACCCTAACAGGTGCTACCACCCTGGGTCAGGGCAGACCTGGAAACAACAGCAATTAAGAGGTGGCTCCACGCTCCTCATAACCTCCTAATCAGAGGCCTTGCTGCCGGATGCAGTTTACGGTCATACTCAGGACCATTTATTGACAAAAAGCTAATCTTTGCGTCTGCGGCAAGATTTTCACTTGGCCTTCAGCAACAAATGTGACGAGATAGAAGATCATCGGCTAAAAATGTCCTTATACATGTGGCATTTTTTCCTTTCTGAGACACATCTTTTTTTGTAAACTTTAAAAAGAAAAGAGAGTGAAAAATTGACCTCCAAATCCATAAAATCCAACTGATAAGGTTAATAGCAACAAGGAAATCCTAAGATATGAATTACAAATTAAAGACGACAGAATAATGGAGATTAGAAATTTAACTCTCTGCCAAGTGACATTCAAGTAGGAAGGCATATCAGAAGATAATGCCTTGAAAAAGCTAAACAATTATTAAGAAATGGAAATATTTTGATAGAATTTTTAAAAAAGAGTTCTGAAGTGCTACGGGATATCAACTAGCTTTGGTTCTACCCAAGATACTTAGAATAATACAGACGGAACCAATAAATAACGTGAAAGTTTTTGAGAACATTGGAATCAGAAGACAACTGTAATTTGTGGAATAAATGGTGAGGAAAATTCCCGCAGATAAACGTAGCGAGTAATTGACGAGAACTTCTTAAGTGACAAAGAAAAGAACGCGGCCATTTTTATTCAAAGTCAGTTTGAGACAGCGGAAGTTACTTGGACACATAATAAGAAAAGAGACTTAGAAAAATAAACACTCATTTGGAAGGTCAATGGCAAGAGAGATAGCGAAAAGCAGGGGTTTACCTACTAGACATGTTTGGGTGAATGGATATCAAAACGGGAGGGACAGGAAACTTTCTAAAGAGAGGAACCCTCCTAAGTACCACACGGGATAAGAATCTGTGAAGAGACTCGATTGCCTACGTCTTGAAGGTAGACATCACATAACAAAAGAGAAGAATAAAAAGAAAGAAAGAAAGAAAATTATAAAAGTAATTATGAGCCATTTGAAAATCACGGAACATCCTGGAGGCAAGAGGAGCTGAGGATAATAGCATGCAGGCTAAAGGCCTAATGTAAATTGATGGCAGACCAGTAACTAAAAAGGATAGCAAAGGGATAAACATCGCTTAGAACGTTGTGGAGAGTTGCGATCGGCAGGGAAATGAAGAAGAATCTATTCTTGATCATAGAATATAAAATTAAATAAAAGTTTTGTGTAATTCAGAGAAAGCTCGCGAAGTTACTTCATATCTCAATGACTCTGTCGTAATCTCTCTATATAATGATTAGTGTGACTATCAATCCGGTCTCACAACTTTGCTGCTATGTTAAGATAAATTAAAATCGATTCCACTTAAAACGAAGGAGTTTAAAAACGGATTTTTGCATTTTTTAAAATAGTAGACAGGGTTTTATATATTTTTAATTTCTTCTATGTTCGTTGATTCTGTTTGATTTTGTTTACCTGCACGGTATGATAGGGTCAATGTTAGCATCGTCTGAGAGAAAAAAAGATCACCATGACGCAATTCACTCTTCCAGAAATTTGAAGACTGCATACTTTACACTTTGTAAATCGCGTTGGAAGATCCAATACAAACATTTCAGTGTGTTTGGATGTCAATCTAAAGACAGTGCAGAGAATTTGGAAAAAGTTGGATGAATCTAAAATTGGGAATGAAGTTGTTTAGAATGATCACTACTCATGGACTTATTATACCTTCATTCATGTTCCCATAGAGCCTTAGGCTCATTTATAATTTCGGTAATCTTGTCTATGCCAAAATTAACGGAAGATCCAATACAAACATTTCAGTGTGTTTGGATGTGAATCTGAGGATAGTGCAGAGAATTCGGAAAGTGTTCGATGTCTAATGGTTATTACGAATGTACAGAAGTTCAAAAAACATTCTGATAAAAAAGAAACTCTCACATTTGTTGGTGATGGTCTCAGACTTAACCGGGAGACCTACATCAAATCTCTTGAAGAATTAATGCTGTCCTGGGTCTAGAGGGTGGCTGCGGGAAGACCCTATGTCTGAAAATATGATTCTTCACCAAGCCACACAATAAGAACCCAGACATGTATATGAGGCCATTTCCGAGACCACATTACATCTAGCCGGCTGACATCCGAGAATGCAACTCCGTTGATTATTTTGTGTGCGGCGCGGTTGAGTGAGAGACAAACAACATTTCTTTTAACGCCAAAGAAGAACTGAAGACAATGATTTTGGCAGCATTTACCAACTTAAACAGGGAGACCACCCAGAAGAAATGCAGGAAATTCCGGAGTCGGCTAGAGGCCGTATTTGAAGTCAATAACAGTTTTAATGAATAGGTTTTCTCCTTAGTATTTCAAGGTATTTTGGTGTCAGTCAGTTAAGTGCCATACGTGATACATGCTTGGGCGATCATGTCTCGAAAGAGACATGACTGACTGGGCAGAAGATTATCCCGCAGTAGGTTGCCATTGCTTTCTGCAGTAGACTGGTTGCCGACCAAGGCTATAGAACCCAATCTGTCCTGCTATTTAACCCATAACTGGAAGGAAGAGACGGATTAGTACCTTTCCTAAGGGTATTTGCGCGTAAATGAATACAATGGATTCAACTGGAATTCGAACTCGGCTCCCCGGTTTCTCGTTCAGAGCCGAAAATCCACTGTACCACAACGCACATTGGTGTAATTTTCGTAAATATAAAACGATAAAATGAAACTTCAGTATTCTTTTCCTTTTTCGTTATTTCGATGAAATTTATCCATCGCCCCCTCTATATAGATTTCTTCCTGTCACTTTCTTTTTCTCCCTCTCCCTCCATTTCTTTCTTTCACCGTTCTCTCTCGATATATTTTCTTTTAGTTTCTATCTCTATCTCTCTATTTCATTCTTTCACTCTCACTCTCACTCCCTCTCCCTCTATTTTTTCCTTTCACTTTTCTCTCTCTACATATTTCCTTTTAGATTCTATCTCTCGCTCCCTCTATTTTTTCTTTCACTCTCTCTCATTCCCTCTCCCTCTATTTTTCCTTTCACCTTTCTCTTTCTATATATGTTATTTCAGCTTCTTTCTCTCCCACTCCCTCTATTTCTTTGTTTCGCTCTCTCTCCCTCTCCCTCTCCCTCTATTTATTTATTTCATTTTCTGTATCTATATGTATTTCTTTATTTCACGTTCTCTCCTCTTCTCTATTTCTTTCTATCACAATTTTCCTCGCTTTTCTTTATCCTTCTTTCATCATCTCTCTCATTCTCTATTTCTTTCTTTAACCTTTTATCTCTCTCTTTCTATTTCTTTACTTCTCTCTCTTTCTTTATTTCACCTTCTCTTACTCTCTATTTCTTTCTATCACATTCGTTCTCTCCTTCTCTATTTCTTTCTATCACCTTAAATATTTCTCTCTTTCACCAACCTTCTTCTTCTCTATTTCTTTCTTTCAAATTCTTTCTGTATTTCTGTCTTTCTTTCACCTTGTCTCACTTTCTATTTTCTTTCATCTTCCCTTTCCCTTTCCTTCCTTCTCTGTTTCTTTGCTTCATTTTCTCTCTCGACCTCTATTTCTTTTTTCACCTTTTTTCTTTCTTTCACTCTCCCGCTATTTCTTTCTTTCACCTTCTCTTTTACATATTTCTTTCTTTATACTGCAATATAATATAAAATAAAAACTAGTATCATTATAGTCTCAGCTGACATGCTCAAGTCTAGCCATTGCCTCATGTCAATATGTTTTGAATATGGCTGTACACTTTTCAGGATTGAGAATACAAGATAATATTAATACATATTCTTTTACAGAGATGTTCACTATACATAAAATCCAGGAGTCACTCGAGGTAAAGATTCACAGGTAAGAGGTGCTGTTTCTTTGTATATATATATATATATATATATATATATTGCGGTGCAGAGGATATCGGTTCGGAAAGAGAAATCGGTGAGCCGATTTCGATTTTCAGTCGAACATTCTGCATTCACTTACGCACTGATACCCTTGGGAAAGGTATTAATCCGTCCCTTCCCTCCAGTTATGGGTTAAATATCTGAGGTCTGCTGTTCATGCGATTCGTGGCGAACTTCTGTTTGATATCAGCAGTTCCAAAAAGTGTGGATGGGGCTACACAAACCTTCACCACTCAAAACAATTTTTTGTGTGGCAGTCTAACTGCGTTTGAGTTAGACACTCATAAGTCGAAATCGGCGGGGGAGTCCATAATATATATATATATATATATATAACCTTTTGACACTAAACTTGAACAGGTTAAGATTGCAATGCTAAAAAATTATCCTCATGGGAATTGTTTCCACAGAGTAGAGTTTTACAGGAAAAAGATGCCTGAATGGGACTTACTTCTCAAAAATGAAATACGAAGAGAATGAATCTATTTTTTTTATAAGCGTTTCACCCCGAGCAAGGTATGTCACTGCCACTACAGCGCAGGGGGCTACATAGAGTGGAGAAAGGATGGTTAAATATAGGAAATGTCAGAGGGTGGGTGATAGGCGGGTAAGGATACCGAGAATGAGGGTTGGGTAGATGAGAGTGTTCTGAGAATAACTGGGAGTTAGTGTGATAGGAGGTGTCTATTGACCCTACATCTAAACACCTGGAGATTGCAGGTGTCGGGAAAGCAGACTTGTGGAAGGGAATTCCACAGGCGGAAAGCGCAAGAAAAGAAGCTGTTGGAGTAGAATTTACGGTTACATCTTATCTGTTTAACTGTAAAAGAGTGGGACCTAGTTCTTAATCTAGTATTTCGTGTAAATTCGTGCTTAGGCGGCACCAGTGATCTAAGTTCATCGGAGCAGAAGCTATGAAATTACTTGTAGAAGAGGAACAGGGAAGCCACATCACGCCGGTGAGAGAGTGGTTGCAGCCGGTCTGCCAAGTCAGTATCAACCACGTTACAGATCCTCCTTTGTATTTTGTCAAGAACCCCAAAGAGAGCAGCAGGGGCACCCGACCAGATATGGCAGCAGTATTCAATACACGGGCGGATGTGCGCAGAATGGTGAATCAAATAGGCAAGTTTCACTTGAGATGTGGATTGGCTTTTAGGCACAATGGTTGCTAGAACACTAGGCTTGCCTGAGGGAATTTCAATTCATTGTGTTTATTGATAGATCCTGGTCTGATTGTCCTATCATTGATGAGAAAATATAAATATTTGTGTTTTTGAGGCAGTTTCCTCAAGTGAGATCAATCATCTGATCATCTAGAGTTTTGCAGGTGTTGTATCATGAGCATAGATATATACAAATAATTGGAGTTTACCTTTGGGCACGTTATTTATGTAAAGTAAAAAGAAGAATTGAGAGAATTAAAATTTCTGATTATTGTCGACAAAACGCCCGCATTGCTATGAAAATAATTTTTAGAGTTAATTTGGGAGAGGGCTTCCAGGCGACAAGGATAAACCAACCCCCACACAGCTATCGTCATGTCCCCGCCCTTAGCCTGCCTCTGATTCGTCAAATTCCGTTAAGCTCCGATAAGGACCCGAAAGAATTTTTTTGTTTAAAAGTTGCATAGAGAATTGACAGCTCTGGTTATAGAAAACATGTGAAAAGACTTTAAAAAGAAATTGAAAATCTCCAATATTTTTAACGAAACTTGGAAAAGACACTCGTATTTAAATATTGAAAGCTCTGATATTTTTAAGCAAATCCTCTCTCCATTGTAAACTGGCGTTCCGATAATTGTACTTTTCACTTTGTGTAATTGATAATTGTTTTTTTATTTTAAATACTTTATTCGCAACTCTCCGGGTGTCTTCAACCTTATTCATTATTTAATTTTATTTTTGGTGTACACCAGTGTCCGGTCTGGTGGAAAGACGACTACTGAAATTGCACAACGCGACTTTCTGATATCAATTTACAACGTGGCCGTAACCCGTTGTTGCAATAAACGTCTTGAAAGCCAGCTTTTATGAAGAGATCATCACGACCAGCAACAGCGGTTGAAAGCGTCGACACAGCGGGTACCGTTTCAACATCATTGCAGCAGAATCCGTTCCCGAATCAGCGAACGACTGAACCAACCAACCAACCAGATGGGTGGCATTGTCACAACTGGTGCCGTCACAACCGTCGACAAGAACGAGATTCACAACAAGCCAGCCCTGGGCATAAGGTGTCGCACTTGTCGCTCAAGAGAATGTATCCATTTTAGTGATGAACAACTTTCCTGGTAATTATAGCCTCAAAAATCTTGCTAATGACACTGAGTAGATTTTCTGGAAAAACGGACTACACCTGATATCTTCCACAGACTTGAGAAAGAGTTATCCATCAAGAGGTTGTTAAATAATTTTGCTAAAACTGAGGAAAGTTCTGGATTGATATTCTTAAGGTGAACTATTAGGATGTTGTCTGGGGCAAAGTTTTTACGGTTAAGACTTTTGATTACTATTGAAACTTATCGAACTGTAATGAAAATATTACTGAGATTGTGCTTAGTTATACGGGTGAAGTCAGAATGGGGATGACTTATGTCATGAGTTAGACAGAATGATCAAAGCTAAGAACCTCATCCTATCAAAATATATTAATATAGTATAAAACTGAAATAAAATAGAGCAATTTGATATTAAAAATATGAATTTAACCAAATTATCTAATAAACAGCAATTCAGGTTGCTGGAAATGTATCGAATTTCTGAAATATGATATATTGAACGAAGCCATTTGATAATTGACAGTTTACATCTGGTGATGAAATAGTGGTAAAAATAAAAATCGAGATTAAAAAAAAAGAAAAGAATGAAAAAAAAAACTAGTAGCTTTCTTCACTTTTCTTAAGGGTGGTGTTTGTCTAGATAGAAATTAAATAGCCTAAAAAAAGAAAGCAGTCGAAAGAAAGCTCTCACTCTCACCTTACACATGAACACATATTGTTTACAAGTGAATAATGTTTTTTTTAATCGTTTTAACCCAAGCAATGCCACTGATGAGCAGGGGGCTATATAATAGAAAAAGATTAGTTAGGAGGAGAGTAAAGAGAAAAACGAACCAGTTACAGGGGGTGTCAGAGAAGGGAGCAAGAGAAGCAGTTGCAAAGGTAGAGAGAAAGGAAAAGATATACAGGGTGATGTAGAAAGAACTGGAGTCAATTGGTTAAGAGATGGGTATTGACCTTTTGTTTAAATACCTGGAGATTGTAGCTGTCAGGAAAGCAAGAATATGGAAGGGAGTTCCACGGTCGAGAAATGCGAGAAAAGAAGCTGATGAAGTAGAATTAATGACTGCATTTGATTGATCTAACTGTCAGTGGGTGAGACCTTGTTGCCAGTCTGGTTGCACAAGTAAATTCTAGTAGCTCGGGCACCAGTGACTTAAGTTCGTTGGAGCAGAAGCCATAAAAATATTTATAGAATAGACAGAGGGAAGCCACATCCCATCGGTGAGAAAGTGCCTGGAATTGAGCCACCAAATTGGTTCCTATCATATTACTGATTCTCCTTTGGAGCCTGTGGAGAACAATGAGATGAGGTGCCTGACTATATATGACAGCAGTATTCCATGCACGGATGGATAATTGATTTGCATACGTGCAAGTTGCTTCTTTCATACATTCTAAGAAGTGTCTTGTATTTCAACTTCAGTCACTTTCTCTCCTCTTGCTTGTGGCATTGACACCTTTTATGAAATAATAAAAGTGACAAAAAATAAAATAAAATATGTAAACATGTAAAAAATGGATGGCAAAAATGAAGATAAGTAATAGTAAAGAATTAGAACTTTTTTAGTTCAATGACAGACAGAAGTTGTGGAGGGCAGTGATCATCATGAAGAGACATAGAAAAAAAGAAGATATGATGCAGGTTCATACCTTTGTTACAGTACATTTGCATGGCATAAAATACGTTAAGAAATTTCTTATTTTTATTTAGTTTTGAAATTCTTTCTTTTTTTTTTAATGCTTTGATTTGCAGGATTAAAATAATTTATTTGGTAACCATTAAGAATTTCAGATGAGGAATTAGTACATCCAAATTTCAAACTGAAAGCTGCAAAAACTGGCCTGGATTTTATATTATTCATAATAAATAATCCCATTTGTTTATGACAGATTTAATTAAAAATCCTTAATTTCTTCTGCCAATCAACTCAAGGATTAACGATGTTATTGAACATTCATCTTGTAGTCAATCTAATCAGCAGTTTTTTAAACAATTCCTTTAAGGCTGATAAAAAAGATGATACCCTTAACTGACATCGTTTTTAATTATTAACAGTTGGTTGGCGACAAATGTGGTAAATGCAAAGCCATTAAATTAATGAAATCATTGCGAGATTATTTGCCAGCATTTCAAAACACATTCTAGAAATGTTGTTTCAAAGTTCAATCTCTTTGTTCGATTCAAACACAGGTTGACTAAAACAAATCCCAGATAGTATGAAACAATAGATGCTCATATATAAAAAAAATAATTTCAATAATTCAATAATGTTTAATAATCTAATTTTTTTTAATGCAGTATCTTAATATTACAAAACACTTATTCGTAGGTGCCAAATAAACAGTAGGGATTGTTTTCAGAGAAATTTAATATCATACTGCTTATTCATTGTTTGCTATTTCAGCACTTAAATGATTCTGGACACCACATCTATTAAGACCTTACTGTTTATTTCAAACTAATAACATTGAAAACTCACTCCAATTATTAAGCATCCTCCTGTTTAAGCTATCTAAAACAAAATAAAAATGATTCTTTGTGAATTTCTACAACATTAGAAGCAGGAATCATATGATCTACAGGGTGTCTCTAAAATCTAGACACAGACAAAATGCATATATTCAAGAAATGAAATTATAAAAAACATTTTATTAAATGAAATTATTAATAAATAACTTCTTCAGTATAATTTCCATCATCTGTGAAGCAAGATTCTTATGAACTCAATCCAAGAACTCTACATTGCCATCAATTATAGCTAATTTACTTTTTATGCATTCAATTATGCGTATTCCATCTGTGATTTATATTGAGTACACCTACTCATTTAGCATATAACAGGAAACAAAGTCATTTTTCTTTTGATAAAACCATGTTCAATCTGTACAGGTTAAAAAAAAGAAAATAGGTAATGAGATTACCTGTGTGCCCAGACCTTAGTAAAACCTTGTAAATTGAACTTAACTTTGATATAAATATTTTTTATTCTTTATTCTGTATATTTTTAAAAAATTATAACAATTCACCCTGCTTATTCTAATTTACCAGCAATATCAGTCAAGTGCAAATAGCGTAACTGCCAACAACATGGATCATATCATTAAACTGAGGTCAAATAATGAAACTAGGATCCTTAATTGAAATGAGATCAATTAATCAAACCGAAATCAAATAATTGAACTGAGATGAAATTCAAGACCTCTCTATATATTCAATTTTACATAAATAAAATTTAATTGAAGAAATTTAAACGAAAATAAAAAAAAACTTTCCCTTAAATAAAAGGACAGACTATTTTATTATCTTAAGAATTTAGCTAGAAAAAGATACAAAGTAATTTGAATTCATAACCCTGTAAAAGTCATGGAAAACAGTTCCATGAATCCATTCCTGTGCTCCTAACTTAGTGTGTCTGGGCAGTCATCAAGAATTTTATCTTAGTTTACAAACAACAGCATCTCTCCAATGCCAAATTTGTTTGACCGTCTTTTGCAAGTTTGTGGGTAAAGATTTGTGAAAAGTGGAAATTCAATTTTAGAATTATTATAAATTAAAATGGAGAAAACTGTAACTGGTCAAGAATTAAAATCAGTTGGAAATAATTTTATTGTAGAACAAATGTGCTAATAATTTTACAAAAGAAATACATTTTGTGATATTTTACTTTCTCTATAAAAACAGTGGCCAAATTATAATTAGTGATCAGGTGTTAAGATTGGATTTCTTCTTAGTATGCAACTATTTTACATTTAACAAAATTTCATTGTCATTGAAACTTCTATGGTAATACCTCACAAATAAATTTACAACATATTCACTCAGCATTAAGAAGAAAGGAATTTAATCGAAATGTAGCTAATACTCTTGGTTTATTTATTTATGATATATAAAGTATGATGGAAAAGTAACACTCTATTTCAAAATACTTATAATTTATTTACTAATTTTTGCTAGAAATGGATATGAGAGAAAAGTGTTCAGCATAAGATCTTTTAAAATGGGCACCTGATTTTGCTACCAGTTTTTTGAGCTGGCCAGAAATTGCATCAGCTCATTTCACTCGGAACTTTCTGTGGTATGGAAGACATAACTTCTTGTATTCGCCCTTAAAGTTCTTCCAAAGATTTTTGGTTTGGTATATTAGACTTCCACCTTTAACCAATTCCAAAGAAAAAGGTCCCAGTGTATGAAGTCAGGACTTCTTTTGCTGGTCACTTACACATAAAATAGGAAGTTACTTTTTAATCACCCTGTAAAAATTATACCATATACAAGCATATATCTGAGTAGATGGCCCCTGAGAATCTGTGCATTCTATCTAACATAATTCTTACTCTCCCCATATCGCTGATATTGATATGTAGAGGGTGGGCTGTTCCGATGATATAGCTCTTCATAGACAATTATTAACAAAAAATACCATCCACTACCAAGTATTCCAAGGAAGAGGATTCAAGTTAAATCTTTACAAAACAGGAAAACCGAATGCATGGTCATCAGTAAAAAAAGCAACCCAAAATTCCAAATACAGGTGGGGGATATTAAAATCAAGCAGGTACTAAAATTTAAATATCTGGGAAGTGTTCTAACCAAAGATGGAAAGTGTGACAAAGATTCAAAGGCAAATTGGCATGGCAAACGGTGTGTTCCAGAAGCTGAGTAAAGTATTAAGATACAGAAAACTTTCACTAGAAACAAAGAAGAGAGTACTAGATTTCTATGTTCTTCAATATGGCAGTGAGTGTTGGATAATATCAACAAAGATGAAGGGAAAACTTGAAGCAGATGATATGTGGTTCTACAGAAGGATGCTGCAGATATCATGGATCAAGCATGTGAGCAATTATGATGCTTTGGAAGGAATGGAAACAAAAAAGAAATTAATATTGAGCACCAGGAAAAGACAACTGAGGTTCCTGGGGCATGCAATGAGGAAGGATAGCTTAGAGAACTCCATACTAACAGGCCAGATAGAAGGGAAAAGAGACAAAGGAAAACAGGGGCCTGAGCAAGTGGATGACAGAACAGTGGCGGCAAGAGGTTAGAGAAAAAGTGTGCTAAGAGCCACCTGGGATAGGGAGACACGGAAGGCTATGATCGCCTACATCCTGAAAGGACAAGGCATATAGAAGAAGAAGAAGATATCTGGAATTTGAATGACACTGACACTGAGACCCTCTAAAATAATCAGGAAAATAGGAAAAACAAAGTCATTAACCTAAAAACTTGAGTGTTTTTTAAAAATAAAGCTTGTTCGGTCGAGATTTTCATCGGGATAACATGCATGGCACAAAACTTGTTTAGAAATATGTAAACACCTCGCTGCATAAAAAGGCCATTTCAACTCAGTGGTAAAAAATGATGAGAAAAAAAAACAGTGTTTCTTAGTGAAGACCATTTTTATTTAAAAATTCTAAACGGGTGTTACAGAATCGTAACATAGACATGTACCAAATAACAGTGACTATAACACTTGAGGATGTAAACACCAAAAATTTAGAGCACAGGTGATTCAAAGTAAAAATAATAATGTGATATTTTAACATTCTATACTAATTCAGAGAAACATTTTAGAAGGAAGCCTTGCATCAATACAAAGAAAGCTTTGGAAAATACATTTTTCTGAAAAAATATTTTATTAAAAAACTGTAAGTATTACAAACAACCACATCAAGCCTTGTTTTATCAATGACTACCAAAAATTTCCTTCTAAGCAAATGGTTAATATTACCATTATAATATAAATTGTTAATATTAACATTATGATAACCAATTTAGTTTAGAACAAAAGAGTATATTTCTCCCTGTGTCTATATACAAGCTCCCTGCTCTTTTGACACACACATATATATATTTAACAAATATCAATCTTCATTGCTAAATCCACTTCTATGAAAATCGGTTCTCTGTGTAGGGCCTGGAAGTTTTTCCTGTCTGAATCTATCCTGCAGATATATAAATCTACCATCCGCCCGTGTATTAAATACTGCTGCCGCATCTGATTGGGTGCCCCTGCTATTCTCCTGGGGGTTCTTGACAAAATACAATGGAGAATCTGTAATGTGATTGATACCAACTTGGCAGACCGGCTGCAGTCACTCTCTCACTGGTGTGACGTGGCTTCCCTGTGTCTCTTCTATAAATACTTTCATGGCTTCTGCTCCAATGAACTTAGATCACTGGTGCCCCCTAGGTAGGAATTTACACGAGATACTAGATTAGCAAATAGGTCCCACCCTTTTATAGTGAAACTGATAAAATGTAATTGCAGATTCTACTTCAACAGCTTCTTTTCTTGCAATTACTGCCTGTGGAATTCCCTTACACATACTTGCTTCCCTGACAGCTACAATCTCCAGGAGTTTAAATGTAAGGTCAATAGACACCTCCTAACACAATAACTTGCCTACATTCCCTCAAACACTCTTCCCATCTACCCAACCCTCATCCTCGGTATCCTTACTCATCTATCACCTTCCTTCTGACATTTCCTATATCTAACCACTCTTTCTCATCACTTTCCATTATGTAACCCCCTGCACAATAGTGGCAGTGGAATACTTTGCTTGGGATGAAACTATTAAAAGAAATAATAAAGAAATAATTCCTAATTGCTAATTTATTCTACCACTCAGTATATATTGGAATCTACCGGCAAGGTTCAACCAAAAATGGAGTATTGCTTTGATAATTACGCTGGATCTATTGAGTCTTTACTTGCTTATGATGATAGAATTCAAAATAATGAAAGCTCTTCTTTCAAAGAAGCACCTTATCTTGACGATCTACTGAGACTTAAGATCAGCTCTGGCATAAAGTGAAATGCATATACGTGATCTATTGCAATAGAAACTGGAAAAGTGGTTGGTTCATCATAACATTCTACTAAGTATCTGTCTCCCACTTGCTATGCTATATTTTTAGAAGATCCAGAGCAGACTAAAAGTGGAGTATTACTGCCATATGCAGTCTATAGTTATCCAACAATTACTTGTCTATCTGGATTGGAAACAAACATAATGGAAGATATTTTTTCAAGGAGGATTTGTACCTGAAAAATCTATTGAGACTCAAGCTTACCAGAAAACAAAAGTGGCAAAGAAGTTAATAATCTCTTTGCCATAGATGCTGGGATCATCACAGCACTTTAGTAAGTATCTGACTTCTCCTGCTATACACTAAGTTTACAAGATTAAGACCAAATTATGATGAAGTATTGCTTCCTTATCTGGGCTGGAGTCAACCAGTGATTACATATCTATCTTGATATTAATTCAAAATGATAGAAACACTTCTTTTAAGGAGACTTCACACTTTGTACCTCTGTTTAAACTCAAACTTAACCCTCACTAAAACTGGAACTCAAGTGTATGATCTATTGCTATAGATGTCAGAAAAATGGTCAGATGATTGTATCACACAATTAAGAATTAGATTTCTTTTGTATCAATACAATGTATTTTACAAGATTTAGATCAGACTAAAAATGAATTATCACTCCATATCTCAGTTGGAGTTATCCAGCAATTACTTGTTTCTCTTGATAGAAAATAAATATAATGGAAGCTCTTCTTTCAAGAAGGCTTCTTCAATTTGAACATCTGTTAAGACTCAATTTCAATTCTGACTGAAAGAAGAACTGAATAAATGGTGGGAAAATGTTCATTGGACCACACAAGAAAGTATCTTCCCCAATATACTCTATATTTACAAGATCCTGATCAGACTAAAAAATTGAGTATTGCCGCAATATCTGGGCTTGAGCTATCCGAGCATTATTTGCCTATCTTGAGAGAAAATATATTAATGAAAGCTCGTCTTTTGAAGGAGTCTTTTTGCCTTAAACAAACTTTAAAACTCAATCTCACCCCTGACCAAAAGTAATACTCAATTATATGATATATTGTTATAGATGGTGGAAAATTGGTAGGTTCATTGTACCAACCCAGTAAGTATCTGACTTCCTCCTTTTATGCTCTAATTTTAAAAGATCCAGATCAGACTAAACATTGAGTATTCCTGCGATATCAAACCTTGACCTATCCAGTCATTAGTTGTCTATCTTTATGAATTCAATAATGAAAACTCTTCTTTGAAGGAGGCTTCTTTTCTTGAACATCTATTGAGATTAAAGCTTAACACTGATTCAAAGGGGAACTCAAGTATATGATCTATTACTATACAAAAATATTTGGTTCATTGTACCCCTCCATTAAATAACTGACTTCCCCACCTGCTTTACCCTGTATTTACAAGTACCGATCAGACTAAAAATGAAGTATATCTGTCATAGCAAGGCTGGAGCTATCCAGTCATTATTTACCCATCTTGAGAGAAAATATATTAATGAAGCACTTCTTTCAAGAAGGCTTATTGCCTTGAACATCTACTAACTTAAGCTCACACCTGACCAAAAGTAGAACTTATATATATGGTCTATTGCTATAGATGCTGACAAAATGGTTGGTTTATTGAACCACTCCAGTAAGTGTCTGACTCTCCCTGCTATACTCTCTCTTTACATGATCTACATTAGACTGAATTTTTGTTTTATCTGTGCTAGAGCTGTCTTGATATAACCTGTCTATTTTGATAGAAGTTAAAATAATTGAATCTCTACTTTCAAAGAGGCTGCTTGCCTTGAACATCTATTTGAAAAAGACTTTGGCGAGATAAATAGATTATTGTCACTTACCTAACATTACTATCGTTTCACGCGTGACATTTTAAAATGTATGATGTATTTCTGTAGCGCCTTGTCCTTTTTAAAAATTATTTCTAATAGAATTCTTTGTTACAAGAACTTATTCTAATCCACCATTGAATTTTGTTGTCAAATTTTTCCTCGATTATTGAATATTTTTAAAGATATTTAAATGTCTGTACGTACTTGACAAACATATACAGTAGTTTGTGTCTTCGTGACACCTATATATTCTGCCTTCTCACAACTGATGGTTTTCTTTCCTATTTACCGTCAATACATTAAGGATCTTTCTGCGTATGCCATCAACATGGTGTTAACTTTATATTTAACTATTCCTGTTCTCATTTTGTCTTAAAACTGTCAGATTTTAAAGAACGGTGACATTTTTAAAAATGCATCAACTTAAATCGCCGTTGAAAAAAGCTAGTAGCAAAAATTACGAATTTATTCACTTCTTTAAAAAAATGATAACACTCGCATGATTAAAATAGGTCTCAATAGATTATCGTCATCTGAGTCATATTTATTTAGCTTTAACTGTCATTATTTAATTATGCCATCGTATAATATTTTTAATTTTCTTATAAATATATCTACAGGCGAGAAAGAATGAAACCGATTGAAAATAATTACATAAATGTGAAAAATTAAAAGCAGCAAAAATTAAAACACAATAAAAACACCTATTTCCTCTAAGGAAACAATTTGCACAGAGTTTATCTTTTTCTCATATGTTCAAACCGTCCGTATAATTTAATTGACTCACCTCTCAGCGCTTAATAACCGTATGATATTCAATTTGCCTTGATCTTACAGGTTAGAGTAGAAATTTGTTAATTATCTACGATTTATTTATATAAATCAACAAAATGCTTATATAAACCTACAAAATACAGACCTGTTGACAAAATTAAAATTAAATATCTTATAATATTGTCGGAAGTTTCAGTTTTTAAGGTAGAGCTTTTAAAACATACCTAGTATTTGACTCTTAAATTTAAATTTTATCTTTGCTGACAACGTTGTCTACAACTGATAATGCTTAATTTTGAAATAATTCTAGTTAATTTCGTTATCACTGACTGACGCACCAATACCCATGGGAAATGCAAAAATCCATCTCCACTCACCATTGCTTGTTTCTATAGCATCGGTTGCCAACCAGTCTACAGCAAAAACGTATGTCAGCTCACTGCTGGAATTCTTCTGAATGCTTAATCAGGAATCGTTGAAAGACTTAGATGCATAAGTGTGTCCCATCCGCCCATACATATACGATTGTAACTTTTCTAAAACTATGACATAAACAAAGTTGAATTAAAACATCAGTACAACTGTTACACTTGACAGCTTGTTTGACGGCTAATTCTGATAAAACACATATATAAAATAATGTAAATCGTGAATTTGCCTATTAGAATCACATACACTTTTTTTACCTTATACTCACACATTTCATTTCTCTTGTGTTGTAAAGAGAAAACAAATATTTTTTTAGTTGAAAATTGAAATTTGTTTGCGAGGAACTTTTTAACTTGTTTTTTTTTTTCAGTTTAAAAGATACAGAATATTATTTTTATATTTTTACTGTAAAATATAGAACGTCTATAAAAATGCATTCAATTTCACTTAAACCGTTAATATTAAAGGTTATTGACTTCCAAAAGTCAATAAACATTAATTTTTCTTAAATTTAACCGTTGTTTACTAGGGAATAATCACTGCATTTAATAAGTATTTTTGGCGCTGGAATACGATACATAAATTATTGTTAATGTATATGACTCGGCAGTATCTACTTAGTTTCTGACAAACATATTGCATTCGATTATGCACATAATATTAACAAATTAAAAATTTAAAATACCCGAGTAAGACTAAGGAGCAAGCCAGAAAATAAGAACGTCCAGATGAACTTAAGAAAGACAAACAATTTAATATTTACAATGTTCGGACTGTTGTCTTCATCTTTGTTATATTCAAGACGTTTAGGCCGTTGTACGTTTCGACTTTCTCTACGTGATTAAAATTTTGAACCAAACTATTTATTTCTTCCCTCGTGTTGATTGTTCTTATTCCATGAGTCATGACACTTCCGGATGTTTCAGCTGGATCCATTTAACTCAACTCTCGTAGTTTTTACCGCCACTACTGTCGCTAGGTATTACATTCACAACTATTTGGGTCAAATTACTGGATCCAATCAATACTTTTATCCACTCGGCCATTCGTCCTCGAGGAAGTTTCATGACTACCCAAATACACTAATATTTATCTGAACATACTTTGTAATCACTTATTGTTTGGAATCCTAAATGTTCAGTGACATCTTTTAAAACCCCAATTCACTTTTGTCGCATATATGCTTTTGGTTGGGCAGTTGGTATCTAATTCTGTTTTTTATTATAAATTACTAGCAGTATAGCCCGGCGTTACTCGGGTGTAATGAAAGCTTTAAAATTAATCCATTGTTCTGGAGCTCAGAATCTTTGGACGTTGGCACGAAAAACTAAAAAGCAATAGTTCTTTCCAGTTAAAGTGAAACCGTAGACTGAAAGAAAAATGAATGGATGTAAAACAAATTTTGATTTCCTGGTATCGATATGAAATAAGTTTTTTTCGTCGTAAACTGAATTTTGAAGGCTAAATAAGTTCTCTGAGTAAATGGTATCATGGCTGAGACTAAGAACTACAATTATACCTACTTAAAGCCAAACCCGAAGCAAAAACTAAAATATAGGGCTGAAAAAATACAGACATACAGGCAGATAAACAGACACACACACAAACATCTTGCATTTTACATATATTATCGATTTTCTACACTATTGAATATCGTTTCTTATGTCTTTGTCTATGAGTGTATTAAAATCAGACCATTCCTTCTATAACCCGATTTTTTCGATTATCAATTTTAGATATTTATCGGGGGTACCTCGAACAAAACCAAGCTAAGAACACTCGCAGACGCTTATAGTACAGCTGTGTCAATTTTCAAGAAAATCGGTTCAGCCATTTCGGAGTCTATAGGTAACTGACACACATACACATACACACAGACAGACAAAGTTCCATTTATAAATAAGTTTAGATGACATCACTAAATAGAAGCAAGTCATAATTTAATTAGCATTGCAGTAAAAATAATAGAGATTTTATTTTGGCGTAAATCATTTATCTGCTGTGAAAGTGCATCTGTTTGTTTCAGCTAAAATTATCATAAGTAAATAGGACAAGATTATGTTATTTGTTCAAACTGAAATCTCACATACAGTAGAGCATTGGTCAACACGCTTGACTGCCAAACCGTTGCTGGTAATACTAAGTTCATGCTTCGTTGCTGTCAAACTGTTATAGCCTAATATATATCCTGCGCAATAAAACAATCTTTTACGCGATTTTCATTGAAAAAGTTCAAGCATTACCAGAGACACTCTATTTATAATTTGGCAATAAGCTATAAATATAAAAACCAATTGTTCCCTTTTGTACAGTACCGTTAAACCAAATGACTAACTGGTGCTTGTTTAATGAAATAGTTCTTTCGCGTTTGTCCCGTGAATTTTTAGCGGTGTCAAATAATATCCCTCTTAAAAATAATTTTCGAATGAATTGGTTTGGACTGTTTAACGGCATATCAACTCCTTATGTATGATTTAATATCAAAATTTTATTTTCTTGCGAGTTTTGGCATTTAAAAAATATTGCTGGTAATTTGTTTATCATTTTTATTTTTTCTATAAGAACATATTGCAGATATATAATGAGTTTACGCAAATGATAACAGATAATGTACAAAGAGGAATGGTAAATCCACAAGAGAGAGGTAGTTGTGGAGAGCCGTGATCTGAAGAGATACAGCGCATAAATTCTAATTACAATTATCATTGGAGATGAATAATTTGCATTATATGAAGCATTGAACAAACTGAACAATACCGAGAAAGTTAATCTCATACGGCCAGAGACTCGGTGTAGGGGGCATATGCCAGACATTTTTAAAGCGTACTTAATATCAGCGAACCTGTCTTGGTGTCTGATTTCCTAGATTAATCTTGTTGATTTGACTCAAGGAAAAGTTCAGTTGCCTTGATTTCGTGTGCAACCATGGTATCATGGATGTTTCATAGCTGATGTTATCTGCCTGATTTTCAGGAATCCGAACTTTTTTTGTAATTCCTGAGGAAGCTCTTCAATTGGCAGTTGCATATCGGAACTTTTTTGGGTTAGGAATCCGCAACGAACGAGGAGAAAAATGGGTGCAATGGTGCATAGCAAGTGACCAGGTAATAACTAACACCTGGTTTCAAGAATACCTACGACGTCTATGGACATGGAGAAGCCCGGGAGGTGACATAAAAACAGATATACTACATAACCATTAACATCAGATTCAGAAATGCAGTGGTTCAAAGCAAAGCCTATCCAGGTGCTGACTGTAGAAGCAACCACGTCCCAGTAATCTGCAAATTAAAAGTGAAACGTTGGAGATTGAAGAAGCCTAATGCAGCACCAAAACTCATATACAACACACTGGTGAATGACCTCAAACTACAGAAAGAATACACTAACAGCGTGAAAACCACATACGAAGAACAAACTAGGAAAGGACACACAAAATGGGACTCACTAAAGGAAGCAATATTGACATCAGCAAACAACATTGCCCCAAAGGAAAATAGGCGCAGAAAGAAAAACGAGTGGATGACTGAAGAGATTCTGGACATGATGGAAAGGAGGCAGAAAATGATATCAATGCATGGAATGGAGTACAGTGAACTACACAAGGAAATAAGAAGAAAATGCAGACAAGCTAAAGAGAAATGGCACAATGATAAATGTGCAGAAGTAGAGAGATTGATCAGGAATAATAAAGCAGACATGCATAAGGAAATAAAAGAACTGACATGGCTAAAAACCTGCTCTTCAACTGCATGTCTAAAATCTAAGGATAGAACAATCATTTTGAAGAAAGAAGAAATACTCCAACGATGGGAAGAATATATAAAAGATCTTTTCCACAAGAGAGAACAACCAATAATACGCAAAGATGAGGACGGACCGGAAATATTAAAGTCTGAAGTGGAATCTGCAGTAGCCAAACTGAATAGAAACAAAGCAACGGGGCCAGACGGCATAGTCATAGAGCTGCTGATAGCCCTGGAAGAAATTGGTATTGAAAAAATTACTGAAATAATAAATGAAATTTATAATAGTAGGTTTACACCAGATGATCTAAGCAAGTCTATCTTTATAGCACTACCTAAGAAGCCAGGAGCAAAGGAGTGTGCCATATAACAAAACTGATCGTCCGAATCCTGATGAATAGATCGAGAAGCAGAATCAGGCCAGCGATAGAACAAAAACAGTGTGGTTTCGTTAAAGGCACGGGAACAAAAAATGCCACATTTATGATTAGGATGCTCCCCGAAAGGGCAAAACAAATGAAGAACTTATACCTGTGCTTCATTGATTATGCAAAGGCGTTGACAAAATACGCCAGAAAGAACTGATGGAGATGTTCGGTAGCCTGGACATATTGGGAAAGATTTGAGAGTAATAACGAATCTTTACTGGCAGCAAACCGCTTGCATATGGACAGGTAATGAATTGAGTAGAACAAAGATAGAAAGGGGCGTAAGACAGGGATGTGTCTTTTCACCGGATCTGTTCAACTTGTACAGCAAGAATATTTTGAGGACCCTAGAAGTTATGCCTGGATTCGTAATCGGAGGCCACAATTTAAACATCCTAAGGTGCGCAGATGATACAGTACTGATAGCAGACACAGAAAGGAAACTACAAGATCTCCTACGGAAGGTAGCAGAAGAAAGTAACAAGAAAGGACTAGAAATAAACTGCACGAAAACCGAATGCTTGGTAATCAGTAAAAAGGGCAGCCCAAAATGCCAAATACAGGTCGGGGATACCAGAATCAATCAGGTACAAAAATTTAAATACCTGGGAAGTGTTATAACAGAAGACGGAAAGTGCGAGACAGAGATCCGAAGGCGAATTGGCATGGCAAAGGAAGCATTCCAGAAGTTGAGTAAAGTATTAAGAAACAGGACAATTTCGCTGGAAACTAGGAAGAGAGTACTGGATTGCTACGTGCTGTCCGTCCTTCAATATGACAGTGAATGCTGGACAATACCATCAAAGATGAAGGAAAAACTGGAAGCAAATGAAATGTGGTTTTACGGAGGATGCTGCGAATATCATGGATCGAGCATGTGAGCAAAGATGAGGTCTTGGAAATGAGAGAAACAAAAAGGAAATTAATACTGAGCATCAGGAAGAGACAGCTGAAGTTCCTGGGACACGCAAAGAGGAAGAAAGGCTTGGAGAATCTGATACTAACAGGCCAGATAGAAGGAAAAAGAGACAGGGGAAAGCAACAGATAACATATTTGAAGGACCTAATCAGGTGGATGACGGAACGAGGATTGCATGGTGTAACAAAAGAAGGCGTGCTAAAAGCCACCAGGGATAGGGAAACGTGGAAGTCCATGATCGCCTACGTCCTGAAGGGACAACGAACATAGAAGACCTGAACCGTGCAGTAGTAGGTGGTGGGTTCTCTTAATTCTATGAGGCAGTGTGTATTTTCAAATGTATATCTGATCTGTTCAATCCAAGTTGTTGGGAGTATGACTGTTTCGCTAACTTATTTTCTTTTGTTGCAATATAAGATATATAACCATGACCAAAGCAAAGTCATGCAGAAAAAACAAAAACAAAAAAATGGTAAGACAGAGACACCAGCTTTGAGGTAAACCTACATTACTCTAGTTGGTTTCAGAAGACCATATATTAGAAAAATATTTTCATGGAAAAATTTCATGTTTGACAAGCCTTCATAACTACACTACTCTGAGGGTTCTACGATCCAAGATGAACCTTTGCTTCACGAGGTAAAACTGGTCTTTTATTCTTTGTATCATTCTATCTCAATGCAAGAACTCACAATCACAGGCTATTCATTAATATTACCGAAACTTGACATTCAAAATCCACTCAGGAAATGAAAACCCTGATTTGCTGGCTATCGTATCACGCTCGTTCATAATACGTCTTATATTTTCACACCCTCTTGACCAGAATAACTGAGAAGATTGTTTATATCTTTTCTGAATCTCAATAGACAGGAATTTATATAAGTGGCGACTTTAATAGTCACCAGAAAGTGTGAGAATTTGAAAAATCGATAAAGAAGGCTGATAATGTCAAAACATCTCAATTGTCTAATAACGGTCACCGATTATATATAAGACTAGTGATAATTTCGATACAACAAGACATCACAATAATCTCTTACACTTATTCCTTACAGCATGTATAAAAGTCTGCAGAAGGGATTAGGTAACCTCCTGAGATGAATGCATAGTTCTCCGATGATAATACCAACATAGGACGGAAAATTTATCGCAACAAATTAACTGAAAGAGAGTCCAATGATGTAATGCATTGCTAGTAAACAAACAGATTTTATAAGAAACGTCGTATTACAAGTAGAAAACATTAAAAAATTATATATATTAACGAAACTTGGTTATAACCAACCAACAATTTGAAATGATTTGTTTGAACATTATTTTTGATCGATACTCATGTTTAAGTAGATATTCTGTTTTTAATTAAACGGTATTATATATTTTATATCTACTGGCCTGATTATTTACGATAAATTTTTATTACGAAAATGTGTGTCATCCTGCCGAATGACATATTTTCGTACAAAAAATGGTGTACATCGTGCAGAAATGTCACTAAACGACCCTTTCAGGTTGTCTTCCTGCTATAAGTATTGCCATCCAAGGTTACAGTACCCACTCTATCATGCTATTTAGCAAAACGCGCGCACACACACACACACACACACGCACACACACACACACACACATATATATATATATATATATATATATATATATATATATATATATATATATCCAGGTGAAGAGAAACAACAGTGTTAGAATTCCTAGTTCGCTGGTATTTTTTTTATAAAAGTGCTCAATACAACAAATATTGTAGAGCATGATATAATTAAATTTGTTTCTTTTGTTTAAAATTAATATAGTTTCCATTGCGACAAGAAAATTTCTACCAAGTACATATATATTTAAATATATATGTATATATACATATATATGTGTGTGCGTGTGTGTGTGTGTGTGTGTATTATGATTACAATTTTTAAAACCCTATGATCCTGTGTCATGAATCGATGAAATTTTGTCCAAACGTAATGAAAAATCTATTAACTATTTTTAGTTCTTGAAAAATATCACCCTAAAAAAAATGTGATTTTTACATGTATTTAAGGATTAAAAATCAATATATTTCAGGATCTTTATTTTCAATTTGCTAATAATGAAATCGTCTGGTACTTACGTATTTTCTAATGCATTGATATTTTATATTAAGAGCAAAACTTAAAACATATAAACGGAAATTGCAAACACGAAGAAGATTTATTTTTCGTTTTGCTAATGATTTACTTGGTTAAATTATTTTTAATGCATTTCAGTTTATAGCTACATAATAATATACAAAGTTACAATTAAAAGGAAAACTTGCATATACATTTGGGTTCCTTATTTACATTGTTCGGACTAATGTCCCTACATTTATTGTCATGTTTATGACGTTTCGGCCGTTGTAAATTCCGGCCTTCTTCATGTGCTAGAAATTTTGAACTGAACCCTGGTATATATAATTCTCATTCACTGTGCGATGCTACTTCTGTTTGCCATGTTGTTATCTCCCTTTAGTTTAACTCTCTAAGTTATTTGTTCACCCCAGCTGTAGATTGGAACTCACAACTCTTTATGTTAAGTCACTGGAACTAATGAATACCTGTTTCCACTGGGCTATGTGTCCTTGAGGACATCAGTGTATGGATTTCTGGGAAGTGGTATTGCACAATGAATGAAAATGATATACAATAGTAATTGTATTAAAGTGTTAGGTTCGAAATTTCTAGCACCTGAAGAAAGGCCAGAGCGTACAACGGCC
The DNA here is from genome assembly GCA_037127315.1 of Ascarosepion bandense. Lineage (NCBI taxonomy): Eukaryota > Metazoa > Mollusca > Cephalopoda > Sepiida > Sepiidae > Ascarosepion > Ascarosepion bandense. The sequence continues at coordinate 585,309 of JBBBDQ010001765.1, read as the reverse complement.
GAAACATCGTAAATATAGCAATAAAGATAAAGACAATAGTCTGAACTATTTAGATACTACCTCATTTCATAATTATAGACAAATACAATTAGAAACTTAAATATAATTGGAAACTAAAGTTAGAATCGGTATATAAAGAAAAAGAATATGGAATATTTAGCCTAATTATAGCAAAATATAGAATTATCCAAACTGAATGTCCTAATTCTTTTTACAGATGTCATAAATACCTTGAATGCACTTCATTGTCGCTTCCGTACACTGATTTTCTCTGGTAATGTATAATCATAATGGTTCTCGACTTCAAACTTTTTACAGAGTTTAAGGCTTTTTGTGAACCTGCAAGCTGCTCCATAACTTCTGATCTTTAATCTGCATTGTAGATTTGGTCAATACTCTAATGTTTTACTCATCTGTAAGAAACGAATTTACAAATTTCAAGTGACAGGATTCTTTACTCTAGTAGAATATTATATCCCAAAAGAGATAATAATGTTCTAGAATTCCAGCTTGTTGTACATAAGTTAGTTTTTTTTAATTTCACTTTAGGAAATATTCCAGTTTCTTTGCAAATGCAGAAAAAGAGCATTAAATGAAATAATAATTAAATACCATCACACCATCCTGCTGTTTCAGTTATAAATTATTTAGTTTTCTTTTAATTTTCTTGAGATTTTTGTAATTAAATTCACGGATTTACGACGCGAAAAACTCAATCAAAAACATGATGTTAACAGCCAATAAATTATGGTTCTTCCAATTTCTTTTGAGCAAATAGTCTTTATAACTGAATGACAATCCTATTCCTACTTCCATTGTACACATTTGTTGTGTTCGCAATAGTAATCCTTGTCCTGTTCCATAAATTCTATTCATGCAGAACATTTTTTCTCTTTGAAATCAATATCCGCTTTTCCATTTGGTAGATAAAATGCTTCTAACCTAACGTCTTATCTTTTATTCTTCACTTGATTTTCTTGGCCATTAATTCATTTCATATCAAAATTCAATGACGCCTCTTCTTCTTGTAGTTCTTTCTTCGTTTCTTCATTCGGTTTAACAGCTTCTTTAATATGGGATCTATATATAACAGATTGCGTTCGGTCTTAACGTCAACCTTTTCTTAAGATAACTGCTGAGGACTATTTGCTATTTTATTCGATGTTTTGAGATGTTACTCATTTGATTGTAGTTTTGTTCCTGTCATAATTCTTCATTTTACTTGTGGATTATTCTTCAGAACATTCTTAATCTTTCTATTCTCTTTGACTGGATCTCTGATGCAATCTTTAATTCGAAAGTTGAATTTGTTGAAGTCAATTTTCTCCTTTTCTATAGATTAATAGTTGTGGAACGCGCAGTATTTGCAGTTGTATAGGCAACATGTCCTTTGCTTTCGATCTGAAGGTGATGTAACAATCCGCCCTCATTACACAGACATTCAACATATTCGTTTGTGAAATTCATTCAGTTGATCATATTTCCCCAATTCACACATTCAGCAAAGTTGTTGACATAATTTATCAATTGGTATTGAAATTAGTATTGATATCATTTATAAGTTGGTATTGAAATTCATTTAGTTTATCATATTTCCCAATTTCACACATTCATCAAAGTTGTTGAGCACTTGATTCAGTTTTTCTTGTATGATTTGAGTTGATAAATTAATTTAAATAATTTATTTTGCCATACTTGTCACTTGTTTAACGATTTCTTTGATACTTACTTTTCTTCCTTTGATGCTTTAAGTAACAAACAGCGTCCAAAGATTTTGAGTGATGTCTTTATTAGTTTTCCACTGAGTATTCTTCTAGTGGAACATTTTTTCTCATGTAATTCTAGAAATCTTATGAGTTTCTTTGTCAAGATCTTCTTTCTTTAACCACTTTTATATGATACATTATGGTTAAAAATGATTGCTTAAATATATTTCAGCAAATTAATCAGCGTTGCTCAACCAGCAAGCTTATATATTCCGAAACGAAAACATTTTGATCACTAGCAAAACATACTTTTGTCATTTGCCGATTATCTAAATGACAAATAATTAGGCCTCACGCTTATATTATCTGTGAAAATACACGACATAAATTTGCACAGACTTTTTTTAGAATGTTGAATAAAGTGTTAGAAGGTTCCAGAAAATTTAGATGGATGCAAAACTCCATAGTACAGTTAAACATATATAATACTTAAAAGATTTCCTGTTGGGATGACAATACTTAAAAAATAATCACCATTTAACATTTCTTCATTATTGTTTTGTCAAAAATTCATCAAATTAGGATAGAAGAAATCAATTATTTTACGAAAAGTAAAAAAGAATGACCATAATATATATATATATATATATAAAGAACAGACGTCATATTATTTAAACCCGAGGAACCTTTCGGCCAACTCTTATCAAGGGTTATCGTTGGCTTTAATTTGAAGGGAATTAAGGAAAAGGACAAGGCAAAATAAATTACTTACAATGCTGGGAGATGATGGAACTCGTTTAAAAATAAATTTATTGAAAAAAAACACATAAAATGTAAGGGGGGTGTACACATAGAATTCCACAAGAGTGTTTAAAAGTGAAAAAATGTTACACTCACAGACACACCAGCAATTGTACGGAGCGTAAAAACCGCTCTTTCTGTCTGCACAGGCTCGGCTGTTGAATTTTCAAGCAAATTGATTCCAAAATACGTAGATGATGTGTAGACCGAGCGCTGTGCAAGACAGTAAACCAGCTGTCCTCATATGCCGAGACACACAATTGATTGTCCAAAAGATGTCGGCCAATAGCGGAATCCAGAACAGAGTGTGTTGTTCTTATAGGTCTGAGAGAGCCATTGGAACGTATATTAGCTGGGACGTGTTGTGAAACCTGCGTCTCCAACCTCAGATCGGTACGTCCTATGTATGCCGCATCACAACAGCATTTAAATTTGTAAACAATGGAACTTTTTCGAAAATAGGAGAACCTATCTTTATTGAAGGAATGAAACACAGGTCTAGTCTAAAAAACAATTTGGATAATTATTTATTGGTTTTCTTCTAAGCTTTCGGCTCACATGAGCCATCTTCAGAGAGGTTACTTAAACTGAAATATTATAAAATCCACCATCACCGACGATTTTATTTTGTGTTGACACAAAACTCCGTTTGGCAACGGCGACGTTGAGAACGGCTCATGGTTAAACATAATAGACATTCATTTTCTCTTATATTTAACAGCATATGTTTAGAATATATATATATATATATATATATATATATATATAAGTGTTTTAAACTAATTGATATTTATTCCACAGTTTAATATATACTTTTTATAAATTTATATATACTCAATAAGGATGTAAAGCATTTATAGTTATATAGTTAATATTAATATTATAATAATAGCATACTTCTACTCAGTTAAATGTGGTTCAGTTACTGGGTCATATATATATATATATATATATATATATATATATATATATATATATATATATTAATTAGGAAATTCAAAAACAAGAAAATGCCACCATATTAATTAAACGTAGTGAAGTGGGAGGTTATTATAACATAGAAGATTTGTGTGTGTAAACCAATAAATATGGAGACATTAAAGTTTAACAATGTGGCAGGAAGAAAGAAGTGTCATTTGTCCCTGTTTAAATAAATTGTAAACATATATGTAGCCAATATATTGTTTGAGATGCGACGAAAATTAAAGTAAAACAATAAAAAATTATCTTAAATGGTATTGTTAATATACAAGCACAATTTTAATGTAAAGCGATTTTACTCGAATTTAGATTTACTTGTAGTAAAAGTAGGCGTAAAAAGCAATGTAACAGACAATTAAAATTAGATTTAAGGAATATATCATTAGCTAAATAGGGTAGGATTACAGATTAGAGCTTGAGATAAATTTAGATATATTTAAGAGTGTGAAATACCTTATAGTGGCAGTAAGTAGTTACTTTATTACATTAGTTTAATAACTTAGTTTTCGGGAATTTAATTATTTGCATTTTCTTATTAGCAAAAGATACATTTTTCATAACGATTTAGAGGCTCTGGCTTTTATTATTATCTTCTATTTTAGCTTAGGTGTTTTATTTGCATTTTTATTTGCCAATACAGTTTAGAAAATGAAGTTGAGTTACTATAGATTTTATTATCAAATGATAGTTTATGCTGACAAACTTGCGACTTAAAAGAGTTTTTAGTACTTCCAATATAGTTTGATAATTGTTGGATTTTTTGTAGTGGGAATGGTATCTTGATATATTAGAGAATCTGTAAGACATTTATTTGATATAGGGCATTTGGTTTGGGTTAGGAGAATTGAAAGTATTAGTATTATTGTCGTTATATATAAAAGGGTGGGTTTGATTGATTTTATTGTTTTAAGATTTTGTTATGTTTTTTATTATCATTTCAGCATTATCACTGTAGCTATAGTAAAGTTTCAGTTTATTCATATTAAAATTTTTTTAAGGGGGTATTAGTTGGCAAGTGTTTTTAAACTAGCCGCCCCCCACTTCCTGCGCATATGTAGTTGCATCAACGTAAACAACAATTTAGTACCATGGAATTCTAAAAGATAAACGCATCACACGAAAAATGTTTCCACATTCACCTTTCAGTAATACCTCCTACATAATAGCATTACCTTATCTAGATGATGACACAAATGGTACCAAATATTCTGCCATTATTTCTGAGGGGTGTATACTGGAAATTTGGGACGTATTCCTACTAGACTGTAATATATATATATATATATATATATATATATAGCTCTCTGGAAGAATGGTAAACTTTGAAACAAACAGTAGCTACTCTAGCATCTACGCATCATCTATTCAGTAATGAATTAGAACACTCTCAGTTACTGGTGTATGTTTGTATGGTATATCACACGCTAAAAGTTTGCCTTTTGCTGCCTAGCGCCTATGTCTCGGCGGTAGAATCGCCGACTGTTGTCAATTTGGTCAGGATGCAATCCTGGAAAAAAGCAATCGGATGTCTAATCGTACTGATGAGCTTTGATACAGTGAAGCAGATCTTTCTGCGTATGACTATATATATATATATATATATATAATTTTATGTTCATCAGATATTTTTGTTATGGGAAATTTAATTTATAGTTTAGAATAATTGAACATATATTGTAGATCGCGAATATTGTAAAAGTTGCCAAATTTGGAATTAATTTGCAAAGGTTCTTCAATAATTCATCTCTCTGGTGTGTCGTATTTTTGGACCGAAAACATCAATATCCCCACAGACTTCGGGGCAAAGTACATTCATGCGTCCGAGCAGTTTTTAGTCGCTGGCGCCCAAGTCCATTATAAATCGTCTGTCTGTATTCTTCAAAAAAGACACGTCAAACAGCAAAATAAATTTGCCAGAAGCTACTGAAATGGGATAATGTCTGTAATTTTATGAAGGTTTTAGGCTGCAAAATTAAACAAAAAGAGAAAAAAATTCCAGAAAATGGAACACAAGGATTAAAATCCATAAAGATGGAGACATCATTTACAAAATTGTTTTGATAAAAAGACAACTGACCAGAAGAAGAAAGATGAGAAGATAACTATAAACTCGTAAAGAATGTCACGAAACAAGCTAATCAAACAAATGAAGGTTTTTTTAAAGTATAAATCAACTTAAAAGAGAAGAATAAAAGTGGAATAAAAACAATAGACGATTAAAGTACAAGAAAAGTAGATGTAAAAGCTTTGATAGACATTTTACGTAGAAATGTATACGTAGAAATGTATAGCAATTACTAACGGGCAGTCTAAAAAAATATAATAGACGATGAAAAAGAAATAGAAAGGGATGAATGGACGTAATTCCAAGAGAGACGCGCGCCTATAAATAATGAATAAAGGGCAAAGCAAGACAAAAGAAAAACACAAACAAGAAATAAAGATGCCTTGAAAAAAGAAATGGTGGATAATGAAAATTAATATGGGAATGAAACAAGAGAATAGAAAAGTAAAACAAATTCAATAGAAAAGAAGAAGGAAGTCATTAAGATGGAGGGTAGATCATGAAAAACTATAAAGAACATTGCTCTAAAAAGAAAAAATAAAGAGCAGAAGGAAGAGAAGAATATTGGTAAAATGACTGGTGAAAATGGAGAGAAGAATGATGAAGAAACGAAAAATATTCGTCAGTGGAGTAATGAAGGAAAACAGAAGTTACCTTGATGAGAGGGTAAGTAAGAGGAGGAGAAGAAGATATGTAGAAGGTAAAATGAACAAAGAAAAAGTAGTAATAGTGGAAGAAGAAGAAGAAGAAGAAGAAGAAGAAGAAGAAGAAGAAGAAGAAGAAGAAGAACATTGGTAAAATAAAGAAGTAAAAGAATGAGAGGATGAGCGGGGAGAAAGGAGAAAGAATATTGCTAAAAGGGACAATGAAAAAAAAAGACGAAAAAGAGCAAGAATGTTAGCAAAATGTTTAATGAAGAATAATATTGGGAAGAAGAAGAAGAAGAAGAAGAAAAAGAAGAAGAAGAAGAAGTCATATTTCGGTATCCCGATGTACTTGCTTAACTTTGGTATCTCTAATTTCCATGTTGTGTTATTCGTTTTACTGACAAACATACATTCTATCTTCTTACACTTCATGCTTAATCCTTTCTTTTCACCTTCTTTTACTGCGTTCTCTTGGAATGCTTCTACTTCCCTTTCTGTGTCTGCTAACAAAAGTGTATCATCTTCATATCTAATGTTAAGATTGTTGTTGCCAATAATAAATCCCAGTAGATTTCAATTGTCAACAGACTACACGTTCAATGGATGATAAATGTTTGTATGAGGAAACAGCTATATTTCTATCAGCGTTTACATATTTCCAAAGTTAAAACGCAGTCGTATGATGGAAAGTTATAGCTGATATGTAAGATCTTTGTTAACAGTTTATTTTATCACACTCCTTGATTGTGGGACTCTCTTTCGACTCCGTGTTTTTCAGCCTTGAAATGTTTAAATACAATGTCAATTGTTATCTACTGTTTTCCTGATTACTCTACTATTGTTCTCACACCTTCATAACCTTTCTCTTTTCTAGTTCGTTCACACCTAGTAACTCTTTGTGTCTTAGTGACTTTACTGCTATGCTTTGGGCAAATTCGATTATATATATATATGTATTAGCATTAAAAATCGGTAAGTAATAATACCGATTCACTGAGACGATTTGTTATTAGTTATCTCCAACGAAAGCCACATCGTAGAATAGTGTGAAAAATAAATGTGTAACAAATAACTTAAAAGAAGAGTCATTTGTAATTTAAAATTGGAAATAAGGACAAGACAACATTGTTCCAGCTGGACATGTCCGAGGCAATAGAATATTCATTTTTCACGTCAACTTTTATACGCAATTTTTCAAAGTGCTCATTTTTCACGTAGGTCATTTTCACGGCTTCTTTTGACAAACGATAGGATGCACTCCTGAACACAAAGTATGTGTTATAAAATATTTACTACTCTCTCTCCATAGGTGACTGTACAACAGATAAATCAGCGGAAACGACTATATTTACGAAGACGCCACCTCACTGCCCAAATGCCTGATTAATATCTCGATATTAACAAGACTCAATTTGATAAGTTTGTAACTGTTTAATAATAACGAAAAATCTATTTCACTTTTAGTGACATTTCTAATACAGGCTGATACACAAGTCTCAACAGTGTAGGCGATTCTCTCTGTTAATCTATAACTGAGAATATACAGGATAGAGTTATGTCATTGCTGACAGCAACAGATGAGGCCGAGGTTTGAACTCGGTTCGCCGCGATTCTCATTTCAGGATGATAACTGTAGCACCAGCCACACGTACTAAAATGTTCTGAGTAATTTCTAATGGAATGAGTTTTCTATCCTGTTATTCGGACGTGCCTTGTGGTGCAGTGGATATCGACTCGGAAAGACAAATCGGAGAACCAAGTTTGGAGAACCAAGTTCGAATTCCAGTTGAATTCATTGCATTCACTTACGCACAAATACCACTGGGAAAGGTATTAATCCGTCTCTTCCCTCCAGTTATGGATTAAATAATGGGACAGATTGGGTTCTATAGCCTCGGCTGCAACCAGTCTACCAAAGAAAGTAATGCCAACCTACTGCGGAATAATCTGCCTAGTCAGTCATCTCTCTTACGAGACATGATCACCCAAGCGTGTATCACGTATGGATTTTAACTGACTGATACTATTATTTACAGTTAAAAGTTCAAGAGCTACTTAAGGCAGAATGTGAGGTGATCAATGAGCGTAAGAAAAGTAAAAACAAAAAGCTCATGTGTTATGCAGGAAAGATCATGGTTAACCCTGCTAATGCAGAGGCTCAAGATTGCTGTGACTTGGTCAACATACATTCGACATTTGGTTTCGCAAAGCAGATCTTCTTGTGAGTGTTTGTCGCATGACAATCAACCGAAAAAACGACACACAAAATTGTCTACAGACTAATGACTCTACTTGAAAGGTGAAGTTGTCATCGCAAAATCTCAAACCATCCTGGGATAAAAATCGGTTTAGATTTATAAGATTCATCTACTTCTTTAAGTAAGTCGGTTTCGGCAAAAGGTAAGTTCACAGAATCACTTTTCTAAAAACATCACGAGACGAAAAGTCATTTTTGTCTTACACTCCTACAGCTAAGAAAGTAAATGGCACCCGTTCACTTACTTGCTTAATTGAAATGTCCTTGGGATATGTGCCAAACCAGCAAATAATTTTGTTTATTGTAAAAGTTTTTGAAATTGTTGTGACGTGGTTAGGTATCAGAAATAAAGACACAAAGACGGAATGGAGTTAAGCATATTAAAATATTAAAAACGAACAGTAGTACAAACAGACACAACATGACAAGATCACCAGTGTGACTGTATTGGTCCGACTGTCAAATCTATCTGCTGGAATAGACGTTTTCTGCTCTTAGTTTATATAGTTTGGAATAGGGCATTTGTGCATAGGTAAACTAACATAAACCACCCTCCTAAGTATCAACTCCGCAGGAGATTTTATATTTTTTCTTTTTGAATTAACGCGCGACAAAGTCCGTCATTTTCTTTTTTCTTTTTAAACGGCGCTGTTCCAGAGCCGCTTTTGGTATTGGCATGTCAAAAGTATCGTAAATGACATCCATTACTTCTTTCTCTTCAGGGGATTTGCCATGAGTTTCCTGATTTTATTAAATGTCTTTTGTGAGTAAACTTGAGGACATTTAATTATATAGACCATATTTTCGACTCTTTTCTTAATTTTACCCATTTCCCAGAAATATTTATTTTACCAAAACATCCGGGAAATATTTCTCTCCGGATTGGTAACGTTTAGTAGATACCGTATTTGTTCGTCCAGGTTTCTTCTTGTTTGGGAAGTAGCTTCCTGAACATAAACCTGATTTTATGGTCAAACATTACTTCGCCTTGGGGTAATTATGCAGGTGTACTGACGTTTGGCCGTGATTCTATACAGCTGAAAGAACTGTTGTACGCCGTTGTCTGTGGGTGCACCCCTAGCTTTCTTCAGAGCTCTTTTCAGCATGTCAACAAAGCACTCGACCTCTCTGTTGGATCTTGGGTGAGCGATCGTGATATTATTGATCTGGAAGGTCTCACAAAAATCCTTAAAATCAGCGGACATAAATTGAGTAAATGAATGGCGGAACAGGTTTTAAGAGAAGGCTCAAAGTAAAACACAAGGAAATAGAATTGGAATCATCATAGCAGAGCCGAATGTCTATGTATGCATAAAGGACGAAGTTGAGACAACTGGTAACTTTGGGCTAGGAAACTGCAATGCCCGAGAATAAAAATGGGTCCGATAGTGCAGAGAAAGTGACCAGGTAATGACCAACATCTGTTTTCAAAAACACTCAAGACACTTATGGACATGGAGAAAGCCAAAGGAAGATACGAAAAACCGAATCGATTACGTAAACATAAAAATGAGATTCAGAAAAGCAGTGGTTCAATGCAAAACTTATCCAAGTGCCGACTGTGGGAGCGACCACAACCCAGTTATCTGCCAACTAAGAGTGAAACTTCGGAGACTGAAGAAGCCTAGTGCAGCAGTAAGACTCGTGAATGACCTCGACTTGCAGGAACAAATTGAAAAAGAAATGGGACACTCTTAAGGAAGTGCTATTGATACCAGCAAACACAATTTTACAAAAGAAAATCAGGCGTAAAAGACGCAACAAGTAGATGACTGAAGAGATGCAAGGGATATTCAAAGGAAATAGAACATGATGCCAAGACATGGAACAGATACAGAAAACTACACAAAGAAATACGGAGCCAAGGCAAACAGGCTAAAAAGGAATGGCTCATAAAAAAACCGAGCAGAAATAGAGAGATTGAGAACGAATAATAAAGGTGGCATGCACAAAAACATAAGAGAAATTACAGGACCGAGGACATGATTCTCAACATGATGTCTAAAACGCAAGGATAGAACGCTAATATTAGGGAAAGAAGAAATTCTCCAGTGATGGGAAGAATATATAAAAGATCTCTTCCAGGACAAGGAAAATCGGCCAACAATACACAAAGCTACTGACGGACCGTAGATATTAAAATCCAAAGTGCAAACTGCAATAACCAAATTGAATACATACGAAGCAGCTAGACATTGTAATAGAGATGCTGACAGCCTTAGACCAGTTCGATTTAGAAAAAATTACAGAAATGATAAATGAAATCTATAACAGTAGAGAAATGCCGGGCGACCTAAGCAGATCGATTTTCATAGCACTACCTAAAAAGCCAGGTGCAAACGAATGTGAATTCCACCGAACAATTTGCTTAATTAGCCACATTACAAAACTCGTCACCCGAATCCTGATGAACAGAGCACGAAGCAGAGTCAGGCCAGAGATAACACACCCCTCAATAAATACCGGGCCTATCTAATAAAACAATCTTTAGGCCAAATTCGACTTTATTCATCAACATAGTCTTTATCTAGGGTAACACAATGGTTCCAACGTTTCCCTAAAAATTCGATGCTTTTTTATAAAACGATTTGTCTTTGGCCTCAAAATACGCCTCAGTTTCTGATACAACTTCTTCTTTAGAGCCTAATCTCTTTCCATTAAGCATTCTTTTGAAGCCCGCAAGCAGCCAGTAAGCGCTTGGAGTGGGATCTGGAGAATAAAGTAGATACAGAAGCAATTCGAATCGCAATTCTTGTAGTTTTGCCATCGTTCTATCGTCTTGTCACACGGTGCGCTGTCTTGATAAAAACTCACTTGTTTCTTCTTCGTTTAGGGCCGGTTTTTGCAATTTCCTCCTTCAATAATGATATATAATATTCGCTATTGATCGTTCTTTTGTTCACAAGGTAATCAATGGAAAATACTTTCAGGATCTCAAAATACGAAGGCCAAACCCTTGCCTGCTGATGTTTGCATTTGGGTCGCTTTGGACGGCTTTCACCTGCTGTTGTCAGCTGATTGCCGATTTGATTCCGTAGTGAAGAGTTAGATCCATGTTTCATCTATTGTCATATATTTACACAAAACTTCTTCATGTTGCGTTGAAACAGTTGCAAACAACGCTCTGAATCGTCGACACCTTGTTCTTTTTGAACAGTAGCTTCACTTAAATAACTGTAATTTGTTAACTAATTATCTGATTGGGCTCATATTTTGTCACGAAAAAATTGATAATTCATAAAAATGATATGGATCTTTTTATTAGAGGCGTTATCTATTTGTCAGGCTCAGGACTTATTGAGTGATGAAAATTTTACTAGAAACAAAAGAGTGAGTACTAGATTGCTATGTGATATCAGTTATTCAATATGGCCATGAATGGTGGACAATTTCATCAAAGATTATGGAAAACCTTCAAGCAGAGACATATAATGAGGAAGGGGGGTTAGAGAATCTGAAACTCACAGGTCATATAGAGAGAAAGAGAGACAGGAGAAAGCAGCATTTAACTTACTTGAGAAGCCGTAAAAGGTGGATGGCAAAGCGAGGTTTGGGTGGGCAACTGGAAAAAGTGTGCCATGATCGCCTACGTCCTGAATGGATAAGGCACATAGAAGAATAAGAAGAAGAAGAAGAAGAAGAAGAAGAAGAAGAAGAACGAAAAGACTAAATTTATTAAGTGATACAAAGGATACGGAATTGTGGAGAGCCATGATTGTCTACGTCCTGAGGGGACACGGGAAATATCGAAGTAAAACAACCGGGCAGAGTTATTATAAGAGATCTCTATTTTAACTTTTTCGAATATAGGTAGTTTTTCTATTATATATTTCTATTGTATGTTAATGTCGAATATTCAAATTGAATCCAAAGAACTTAGTTTCACGTCTAAAAATAGATTAGCTAACCGCACCCAGAAGAGTAAGACAATTTTTGCATTAGCGTTCTTCCAACGACCTCTTGACGTTATGTCGTGAAATGCACTCTATAAACCGGATTTTTATAAAACCTGTTTCAATGTGTAACTATTTAGAAACTTCCAACAATTCAAAACCATATGCCCAACGATATTTAACATTCTTACGTATACTTGATATATAAAACTTCATTTGTTTCATTTTGACTGTCGCATTCTAAGACATGTGATCAGAGTCAAATCTTTTTACCTTTTAGGTCCCCGAGGCTAACGAAATTATGCCACTATTCGCAAACGGAAACCCTCTCTAAGTCGATTGTATCCGTCTTTGGTAATGTTTTCTCTTTGATATATTTTACCGACATAAATTTTGTTAAATATATTTTTTGTTTTGAGTAGATTTCGACGACTCTCGGTTGTTTAGGGTAAGAAATGAAGGTAAAATAAAGTAATTTACTGAAAACCTTGGCCGCTTGGGTGCAAAGTTACTTGACCAAAGGTGAAAAGGGTGTCAATAGAAGGGGAAGGAAAGAAAATAAAAGCCAAAATTTTTTTTTCTACGGCAAAAATTGTTTTGATAAAATTAATTTTTTAGCCAATGGCTACTAGAGCCTGTTGATATATGAAATCTTTGTTTTGAACCCCCCAAATCTGTGCGTTTCAAAATATTGAAGGAGTTAGAAACGCAAGATTCAGAGAAGTATTGTCTGTTAGACGAATCAAACTTCTGACCTTGTCGGACTCTCTTCCTTCGAGTGAGAGGAACCCTGATGAAGCTATGCCGAAAGGCAGTCTCGTTTGAAAACCGATTTGGCTTATGCAAAGTCTAAGGGGAATTATTGCCTGAGCGTACGTGCACGGAATGCCTAGCATAAAAATTGGCCTTTTATGGAGGCTCAGGTAAACACCGAATTGAGATCCCAACGCCATCACTAGTAGATGCGAGAGCTGGATTGTTGGTTCATCTCTAGCAAGGCTACATGTATCTATTATAAGCATCAGATTTATATATTGCTGCAAGAAATTGTTGGTACTTCTTGGCTCTACAATGAAGCATGAAAAATACTTGATATGTGGTCATTTGTTTTTTAATTTGAGAATTGAATCCGATATACGAGCGTGGATTGAAAAATTCTTAAGCTGACTATGAAGGACTTTTCTAATCTTGCATGCATTAATGTCAATTAATTTCTATTAATTTTAATAAGATGTGAATATAGTTTATGCTAATTATATTTAAATGGTATAACCATTGTGTAATTCAACTGAGAAAACCTAAAGCGCTAAGCCGAATTCAATATAAAATAAGGTACATCTCAAATTTATATCATTCTCAAACTAGAGCAAAAAGGGTTGAATTGACATATATCCAAATACTAGCAGTATAGCCCGGCATTGCTCGGGGGGTAATGAAAGCTTTAAAACTAATCCATGGTCCTGGAGCTCAGACTTTTTGCATGTTGGAACGAAAGATTAAAAAGCAATAGTTGTTTCCAGTTAAAGCAAAAAACCTTAGACTGAAAGAAAAATGAATGGATGTAAGTCAGATTTTGATTTCCTGGTATCGACATCAAATAAGTTTTTTCGTTTTAAACTGAATTTTGAAGGCTAAATAAGTCCTCTGAGTAAATGGTATCATGGCTGAGACTAAGAACTACAATTATACCTACTTAGAGCCAAACCCGAAGCAAAATCTACAATAAAAAGGCTGAAAAAATACAGACATACAGGCAGATAAACAGATACACACACAAACATCTTGCCTTTTAAATATATATATATATATATATATATATATATATATATATATATATATATATATATATATATCGATTTTCTGCACTACTGTAAGAACTGCAATCTTGAAACTTCTGAATATCATTTCTAATGTCTTTGTCAATGAGTGTATCAAATTTGATAAAAATCGGACCACTCCTTCTATCACTAGATTTTTTCGATTATCGATTTTCGATATTTATCGGGGGTACCTCGACACAAAACCTAGATAAGAACTCTCGCAGATGCTTACAGTAAAACTGTGTAAATTTTCAAGAAAATCGGTTTAGCCGTTTTGGAGTCTATAGGTAACGGACACACACACACACATACACACACACACACACGGACATACACACATACACACAGAGAGACAAAGTTCTATTTACAAATAAGTTTAGATTCAACATGTGGAGACTTCCATCTCACATGATATCAGTGGTAGCCACCGATATGTGAATGCATTGATAGTCGATGCAGCTGCTGTTAATGTGTGACGCTTGGATTAACGAGAAGATATACGTGAAACAAATGGAGGAAGCAATATCAATGTTATAGCCGAGAGGGAAAAGAAAATTATCTCATATCCTTTCAAGAATGATCCACTCGATCAAAGAAAACCTTCAAATCCACACACAATCAAGCCATTATTAAATCGACGATGACCGGAATTAAATAAATAATCATATGAGGTATTTATTTATCTTTAGCAAGATCAGTCAGTAAGTTAAATGCCATACATGATAACACTTGCGGGATCATGTCTCAAAAGTGTCATGACTGAATGGGAAGAAGATTATCCCGCATTTGTTTGTCATTACTTTCTACGGTAGACTAGTTGCCAGCCAAGGCTATAGAACCCAATCTCTCTTGTTATTTAACCCATAGCTGGAGGGAAGTGATGGATTAATACCTTTCCCAAGTGTATTTTCGCGTAAGTGAATGCAAGGCATATTATTCGGCGCGTAATATACTTGATAGACTTGAGCAAGAGTATAAAGGATATACAGAAAATCAAAACCTTATCAGAAATACAAAGTAACAGAAGGATAGTGAGGGTCATGATCGCCCTAAGTCCCGAAGAGATACTGCACATAAAACAAGTAGAATGAACTAGCTTAGATTTTCACGGGAGAATTTATTGATAAACCGAAGTGCTCAGAAATGTCGGCAGCCTCTGAGCAAAGACTGAATTAAATCCATTCTTTTATTTGCCATGTCAGTTCGTTCTTTCAGGATTTGGGCAATTATGGGTCTTCACAACTTTCTATCACATATCCTTCTGAGAAATGTTTGTCTAGTATTTGTCGCAGTCACCTGCTGTTCATTTATAAAAGTTTATTAGGTAGGTTAATCAGTGTTTTCCTTTATTTATTTTTTTTGGTTTTTATGTCTCTTCAATATCTAATTCCCCAAGCCCTCCTTTACAAAATAGTTACTTTCTAAGACGACTTGGCAGGAATGCAATAACAATTTATGATTGCCAAGCTGACAACCATTACTCGTCTGTCATATGACTTGGCTGAAAAACGTAACACAACAGACGTAAATGTTCTTCAGTTTAAGTGGAATAATAGCTTATTTAACTAATGCCCTATTTGAAAGTATTTGCAACGTATGCAAAAAAACAAAAAAAAAAACATGTGTATGGCGGCTTTTTAAAATGCCATTGCCATGATAACATTAATTAGAGGCGGGTCTGTTTGATGTACATTGTTCTCAGCCACCCAGGGGACAGAATACCGCAAGCTTTCCTGTTCATTCTTCTGTGCGACGGAGTTGAAATTTAACTTCAAAGTGGCTCTTAATAAAAACATTATTTCCTTTCTATTCTCAGCAGATAATCTTACTAGTTAGACATTTTTTCCAGATTTATTTCTATGTCTACCCATGAGAGAAATGTTCTGATTGGTTTACTTCAATATTTGCCATTCCATTCAAATATACATTCCAATGATTAGTTGTTTTTTTTTAATAAAACTAATACTGCGATGTCAGTTTTTATTCTTTCAAGATCGATTAAAATTTGATGAAGAATATCAATAATAATAAAAGCAATAGTTTCTTATTCATCGATTCAATTGTGTTCTACCGCATATCATCCCTTTTGGAATTTAATTAATGCCGAATATTTTTGAGGCTGATTATTATATTAACAATGTTTGAAAATAAGAATAATTTTTCAAGATATCAGTCACACTATTTACCAGACAACAGTGGAGAGGAGAGGTACTTGTAACTTCTCCAAATTTATTTGCTAGTAAGCAGCCTTTGAGATTTGAAAATGAAATCACTCGACCGGCCATCGAGAGCGAGGAAAATCATTTTACTCGATCGACTCCATTTTCTTAATAGTCTCTTAACGCAAACATAGCGTGAATCGCTGACGAAAAAAAAAAAAGAAATTTTAATTAAAATTTCGAACGTGTTAGAAAGGATTTAAAAACTTTAAAAAATAATAACAAGAAAATTTGATCTTTCCTCTTAATAATAGGATAAACATTTTGTTGATAAAACTTTGTTTTTATTAAGTCCTTTTAACATCAAGATATCCTGCTTTTTTTGCTTTTTGGCAACTGAGTTGAGGTACCTAAATTCGTAGTTTCTTTCTTCTGTTTGACTACAACTTTCATCTCATAGATGATAAAAAATAACAAATCTCATTTTCTCGACGATTTTCTATAAAATAATTACTTACTTGTATAATATGTTTTCTGTGCGTGGTTCTTTCTTTCAAATGTTCGTTTTTCATAAGCGGAGAGGAAATATAGAATAATACTTTCGAAATTATTTTCTAAAATCTGAGCGACAGAGACATTTTGGCTTCACTCTGGAAGCGTTAATTAAACAAATGTTTACACTGACCGGGACGATAAAAGCCAAGATTTTAAATAATGTCATTGTAGGTCATTCTAATTAATTTGTGAATCTTCAATGGCATACTTTTGGTTTGTAAAAGAAATCAGATTTCCTTTTTCTATATTTGAAGGGACACGTTTCATTGAAAGATTTTTAATCGACCGCGGGCGAGTAAAGCAATAAATTTTAATCGCCCGATTTAGTTAAAAATCTTAGTTACCGAACGACAACTAAAACAGTGTAATAATTTGTAATTTCTTTTCATGAAAATGAAGTAATAGCAGCTAATAGAAACGTGCGTAATATAATGGTGATCGTTTTCCTCTTGGAATTTGCTGTTAGTTGATTAGATACTAAGAGAAATTCACCCGACAGCTCCTCTTTTATCATTTCACTCAAGCAAGACGGAAACGCTACTATTGCGCAGGGGTTTAATTTGAGAGAAAAGGCTGTGAACAAGGGGTATTGAAAAAAGGATAAAAAGCGAACGGGATTCAAGAAGATGGCTGATGGCAATTGTCATTGCATTTAAACTTTTGGAGATTGTAGATATCAGGGAAAAAAATAAATAGAAAGGTGCTCCACAGGTGGGAAGTTAAAAAAAAATCTGTCTGGGTAGAAGTGGCGACTACATTTAGATATTTCAACAATAACAGGGTGGGAACTAAATGCCAATCTAGTAGCAAGCTTTACTTCACGTGAACAGGGTACCAGGCAAAAAAGCTCGTCAGAGAAGTCGCCATGAAAATGTTTGTAGAATATGCAGGGGAGGTCACGTCACATTGGTGAGAAAGTGAGTGAAGTCGAGCTGATATGTAATTGACCGAATACTTTTCAGATCCTCCTTTGGATTTTGTCGAGAACCTCGATATAAATAACAGAAACATCGAACCAGATATGGCAACAGTATTCAATGCATGAACGAATGTTAGATTTATAAACATGCAAGGTAGATTCTGACCCCCCAAAATATCAAGCCGGTCACTGAGACTCAGCATTCCTATCAGTAGATGCAGGCACATAATCTTATATTATTCATTCCACTTCCGGTTCGCTGAAAAATAGAGAAAAAAGAGTCATAGAATAATATAAATATATATATGAAATGATTTGTGTGAACATTATTTTTGATCGATACTCGTATTTAAGTAGATATTCTGTTTTATATTACGGAAATTAACGAAGATTAACAAAACTGGTTATAAACAACCGACAATTTGAAACGATTTCTTTAAACATTATGTTTGATCGATATTCGTATTTAAGTAGATATTCTGTTTTATATTACGGAAATTAACGAAGATTAACGAAACAGGTTATAAACAACCGACAATTTGAAATGATTGGTTTCAACATTATTTTTTATCGATACTCGTATTTAAGTACATATTGTGTTTATAATGAAACAGTATGATATATTTATTTCTACCGGCCTGATTATTTACGATAAATTTTTACGATAAATAAACCAAGTTTCGATAATTTTCGTTAATATATAGGCCGTGAGATTACATAATATTAATAATCCTCTACGGAATCTGATAGGGTTATTAATATTATATAATCTCACGGCTTATAAGGTAGTAAATACTAAAGACATTGGACTTTATAAAGACGATGGACTTATGATAATAAGAAATGCAACAAATTTCAAAATAGATAGAATTAGAAAAATGATACATAAAGAGTTTAAAAATCTCAATTTAAAAGTAACAATTAAAACTAATATAAAAAAGTACATTTCCTCCATGTAACCTTAGATCTAGAGAAAAATATACACTAACCATACAAAAATCCAAATACCAATCCACCCAAAGTCTAACCACCCTCCATCTATCATCAAACATATACCCTCATCAATAAAATACAGAATTAGTAAAAATTCAGCTAATGAGGAAGTATTTAATGAGCATAGCAATTCTTATAATACTGCATTAAAAAATAGTGGATACAAAACCCAAATATTAAATTAGTAAACGAGAAAAGTAACCCTCGAAGGAAAAATAGGAACAGGAATCTGGTACACATCCCACTTCAACCAGATAACTAGTAGTAAATTGGGGAAAAATTCATTGCCTTAATTAAGAAACACTTTCCAGAAAAAATCCACTAAGTAAGATCTTTAATAAAAACACTATTAATTTAAGTTACAGCTGTATGAACAATCTAAAAAAAATTTATAAAAATCAACAATAATAATATTTTAAAAAACTTCAACAAAATCAATAAAAACAACCGGATAAAAGAAAATAACAATTTAGATAAGAAAAAATGTAATTGTAAAAACACCATAGTTTGTCCGTTAGAAAACAGGTGCTTAACGTAATCAATAATGTATCAATGCAAAATATCCTCAAAGGAAAACCCAAATAATATAAAGATTATATAGGGAGTACTAAAAACACTCTAAAGCAGCGAATTTACCAACACACTTTTTCATTTAATAATTACAAATACAAAAATAGGACATCCCTATAGAAATATTATTGGTACCTAAAAGAAAAAGAAACACCCACAATAAAGTGGATAATTTCAAAATAATCTAAAACATGTAAGTCCTTAAATGAACCATGTTAATTATGTTTATACAAAAAACTATTTATTATTAAATCCCTTAAGAATAAAAATTTATTAAATAAACGCAACGAAATAAATGTCATACGTATACATTGCAAATTATTCACATTAGAAAATGGATAAAATTCAAATAAAATAACATGCATATAATCAACAAGTGCTTAAGGAAAATAATTATATATGTATATATAGCGGTGTTAACAATGTGTTGAACGGGGATAATTTCTCGTGTTCGAATTAGGTTTTAACTGAGATATCATTGTGGTCGCAAGTGCAGTGATACGGTTGTTCAATGCGACACGAGATTCGCAACTGAATAGAAAATACCCCAGGTAGAAAAGGAAACGCCTCTTGTCTCAGTAACATTCTAGAGAGTGAGGTAATAAAGTAAAGGTTTGTGGTCTTTCCTTATATATTTCTTTATAGGAAGTCACCTACAGTGTTTCATGAGACGTTTGACTAATGCAGTAACGATATTTTATCCTGTGAGTGTTAAATTCGCCACGTCATATTTTATCTCCTGATTTTTACTATTATTGTCATTTAAGCTCCCAGTTTTCTCAAAACCGTCTTGTTCAGGCCATTCTAGTTTTAGAATCCATCTGGAGAATCGACTGTTTTTCGCTTCTACTCTATTCTTCATTTATATAAAATGGTTCGCTTCTACTCTATTCTTCATTTATATAAAATGGTTCGCTTCTACTCTATTCTTCATTTATATAAAATGGTTCGCTTCTACTCTATTCTTCATTTATATAAAATGGTTCGCTTCTACTCTATTCTTCATTTATATAAAATGGTTCGCTTCTACTCTATTCTTCATTTATATAAAATGGTTCACTTCTACTCTATTCTTCATTTATATAAAATGGTTCGCTTCTACTCTATTCTTCATTTATATAAAATGGTTCGCTTCTACTCTCATGTATAAATAAAGATATAACATAATAGCGATATAAGATATAACATCACAGTTCCGCATTCGTTGTCTGCAACATAAATTTAACTTAACTTATTTATGTATGTAGTAAAGAAACAAAAAACGTAAAGATTAAAATAAAAGTCTGGTATTCATTTTCGACTTGACATGCGCACAACTCCGTCTAAATTTATTTCCAAACTAGACAACTGTCGTATATATAAAATATAAATAAATAATAATTAATTGAAGTGTTTAAAAACAAACGAACCGATTATAGAATAATTATGGCAATTTTAATTATCATAAACTCATTCTAAAGCAACGAGGAATTGGAGATGGACCCCACACAAAGGCGTGAAATTATCTCTATTGAACAAACAGTTCCTACATACATGACGTTAAGACATACATCACTGAACATTTTATTTGTTTTTCTGTGCCGTGCCTTAATATTAGGTTATTACAAAAATAGTAGCCGCTCGAAGTGTTGTATTTTGAAAGGCCATTTAGGATAGTATTCACGATATATATCAAGTGAATATTGGTATATATTATAGTTAATATGTGCTCTTTAATAATATTTAACTTACTTTCAAACAGAAATCTTCCTGAAGCCTACATAAACTTAATTATGAATATGACAAAAACTTGATCTTTGTTTATTTTTCTTGCATGGGTTCAAAATTGGGAACAGCACCTTACAAACTTCTGCTAATATCAACACAGCATGGGGAGATGGATCCACAATTGATCGGACAGTAGGAAGGTGCTTTCAGAGATTCAGTACTGTTGATGAGAGCCTTGAAGATGGAATGGTAAAGGACGGTCATGGAGTATTGAAAGTGAACAATTGCAAGTAGTTATTGAACAAAACCTACGTTCAAGTGCCAGAGAAATGTTTCAGACGCTTGATGTCAGCACTGCAACAGTCACACGCTATTTGCAGAGTATTGGCAAGGTGAAAAATCACGATAGATGGGTTCCTCATGATTTCAATGAAAAACATAGGCGTTTTGAAGTGTGCTCAATGCTCTTAGTAACACCAGTGATCAAATTCTTTACCGAATAGTCACTTGTGATGAAAAGCGCATCTTTTATGATAACCTTAAACAACCAGGTCAATGGTTCGATTGTGACAAGTCCCCCAAACATTTCTCAAACTCAAAGTTGCATCAGCAAAAATTATAGTGACTGTCTGATGGTCTGCAATTGGTGTTTTCCACTACAGCTTTCTGGAAGCCAATCATAGCATTAATGCAGAGTTTTATTGTAGTCAACTTGCTAAAATGCATGCACACCTGCAAAATATTAAACCTGCATTGATGAACAGCCGTAGTCCAATTCTGCTCCACGATAATGCGAGATCACGTGTTGCAAGAATGATGTTTAAAAAAATTACAGAGTTGGTATAAGAGAGTTTACCACACCCTCTATATTCGTCTGATCTTTAATCCACGGATTATCATTTGTTTTCGTACTTGATTACATTTTTAAATGGTAAAACTTCAGATGCAGGTGTAGAATCAGCTTTCAAAGATTTTGTTGCATCACAGCCAATAACTGAGGAATAAATAGTCTCATCGATCGATGGCAGAGGTGTATAGATTCTCCAGGCTCGTATTTTGACTAATTTCAACATTTCCACAGTTAATGTTTCAATAGCAAAATTATGTTTCTGAAATCGACCATTCTTTTTGTAAAAACCTAACAGTAACATTTATCTCTTATCACTCAACAAGACACTTAACTCATTAAAACAAAATATTTTTACATTCATTACAAGCATTTATAAAATATAACATACGAGAAATACTGCGTGAACCTTTCTTATTCTTTACCTCTTTCATCTGTCGGATCCTCATTCATATTTTATCGACATTTGACACCAAACTCACAATTTTACGCAGTAATAATGTCTCTCCTATTTTCAGACACTACTTAACAACCAGATTATATATAATATTATTTTCTTTCACGTGTTTCTTTTTATTATTTTTACGAGTATTTTTATGTATAAATATTCGAGGGTTTAGAATAATTTACTCAATTACAACTCCCCTACTCATGAAATGCTTCGCTCTTTCTGGCTTTCTTGATTAGATATTCTTCTCTGTAGTTTCTGATTTCAAGAACATTAGAAAACCATATGACACCCTCGAAAATATCACCCTATCAGTCTCTGTTGGATAAAGTACTCGAGGATCTAATTGATTAAGCATCTGACCTTGCACGGCCTCCTTTCGAACAAACAATATGGCTTCTGTTTTGCCAGGTCGACCGCCGATGTGCTAATAGTCACAAAGACCAATTTGTCTGTCAAGTGTTGGTTGCATTTATACTTGAGTTTATATGTATACATTAATCAAGAGATTCTGCGATGTTCTGAAATTGCTTAGCAAATATTTATCTTGAACTTTTCCGCGTATACACTATTCTGTTGTTCATAATAGTGCACGTGAGAAACATGATTAGAAAGTGGTCGCCTCATCACGCAAGACTACAGAGATCTCAACAGTAACCGTGGTTTGTGCAGTATATTTTGGCTGAGGGCAACATTTCCCAGATTCGAAAATCATTATATGCCCAATTTTTCGTCACTTACGACTAGTCCTTTTCAAAAATTAAATCACATTTGGAAGGAACAATATTCCAAGATGTCGAGGAAACCCAAGAGAATTCTACGAGCCATTTGTTTGCTATAACAAAAGAAGCAATTCTAGATTTTTTTTTACTTTAGAAAAGGACAGTTTCGAAGGAATTTAAATGCTGAATTGGTATATGTCGTATTGTAACACTATTTTTGAATGTAGAAAAATGTAATCTTAAGTTTAGTACGACGGAGCGAAATAAATTATTATTAGTTGCATTATTAATTCTGCAGATTATTTTCCGATAAGAGTAGAGAAAAATAATAGAGATTCCGACAAGGCTGAGAATAAATATGAATTAAAACATTTGCGTGTGTGCTGATGCTTTGTTGCACAAAATTTAATCAGTCGGGGTCAAACGAAGGCCATTGCATTATTGATAAGCAAAGGTCTCATAAGACACAGCTGGTAACCAGATAAAAGTGAGTAAAAAACTGAAAATTCGATTGTTTGTAATTCCTCAAACAATGGCGGAGGATTGTTACAAAACGCAGATAAAAGAGATTTTGCGCATCTGGGCCTTTGACAAGAGCATCAGAGGTCAAATTTGATGACTGTGGGAGATAAGTTGAATTAAAATTTCCAACATAAAAACTGGAATGTTGACGTAATCAATTGAATCAGAAAAATAAGACGAAAAGAAATGATATCACTAGAAATATGGCCACTTCATTTGTTAAAGATTTGATTTGAATGAACACCCTGTGTCTGTCATGCACCTACTAAGAGAATTTGGGACAGGCATAAGAACTGGAACTCAGAGGGCCAACTTCAGTGTGTTGATGCGCCGAGTGAAGGCAGACAAGACGAATTCACCGCCGCCGTCACAAAGACCTTTCTTCTGCAGTTTCCGTAAAGCTTCGGTGAAAAGTTTGAATAAGACATTTTGAATCGCCACAAGTTAAAAACTTCGATTGAAGTGATAGACGTTATCAACCAAAAATTTGAATTAATGTTGAGAAGACAAACATTGCTCTTAAATGAAAACTTTCGCTCCGTTGTAAAGATAAGAAATTGGCGACTATTATACTCTATTTCATTTTGTTTTTTTTTTATTTTTTAATATAAAATCTTTTTTTGTAACTCATTCAGGGTCTTTCGATTTACTTTTGGTGCCGTTCTTATTAGCTCAGTTGTGCGCGTGCGTCCGGTCTGGTTAACTTGGTAAAGAGATAGCTAGCATGATTTCAACGTGCCTTTCTCAGGATCAAATTTTACAGCGTGGGCGAGGAAGAACACCGTTGTAATAGACTACTTGAAAACCAGCTACTATGTCAAAGCCATCACGACTATCGGCCGTTGTCTGTCGGCACAGTATTCTGCATAGGATTAGTCGTAATGCTACTGGATCAGACCTCTTATTTCTATCTATCTATCTATCTATCTATCTATCTATCTATCTATCTATCTATCTATCTCACACACACACACACACACACACACACACACACACATATATATATATATATATATATTCAAAAGGCAAAATGAGAACTTATTTTAATCCTACGCGTTTCCTACTCTAAAGGATCTTATCAAAGATGCAATGATTTTATTTTCTAACAAGGATTTATATACAAGATCAAAAATGTTTTTTTCAACCTTTTAAAAATATCCATCAGGTTAATATAAAAAACAAAACAAAAATATAACTGAGTAAGCTATGGATGTCAACAAGTGACACAATTCAGTGTATAATAAACGCTAACCCGAATGAAAACTTATTGAATGCTCGTGGATATAGTTGAAGAATTCTTTTCCGATAAATCATTGGGTAAAAGGATCTGCAAGGTTTCATTTAAAAGAACTATTTTCTCTAATCATATATATATATATAATTTTAGCCAAACAAATACGTTATCAATTTACCTGTATTTTATTTTTTTAAAATATACTCCGATAAAGATATCACCGCTTTCCTTAAATTAATCAATAAATAAAATATTAGTTATTTTTTCAATTTGCAGGATGTTTGTTTCACTTACTCTTCTTATATTAAAAAGTAGTAAACATTATTAAAATTATTATTGTCATTATTTAAATTTCACAGCAATGATAAACTTTATTAACCGTATGATAACTTTTTAATTTTTTCATTAATATTTTTTGATAACTACTTAGGTTAAAATAACTATTGATGGTAGCAAAAACGGTAATGTATTTTCATTAATCAAAACGTCTCTGACTAACAAGAGCAAGAGTAACAACAGTAAACAGGATGGAAGAAAAAACAAAAAGTAAATAAAAATAACTACCTTTTTTATTTCAAGATAATCATTTAGTACAATCATGTTTTGTCTCGTTGGATAGATTCTTTTCCCAGTTTTTAAATTTTTCTTCCTTTCGGCTTTCAGTAACGTTTCTGTCTCCTGTCTCCTGCTAACCCATATAGGAGAAGGAAAGGTCCAAACAACAACCCGCAATTTAAGGTATTAATCGTATCGGGAATGAATTGCTACTGTGTTATGAGCAAATGGTTGTCTACAGATTTCGGAACCCATCTAAATGAAAAATACCATTGTGCTGGGTAATTTAGACGATAGGGCTCAATTCCTCGTTTTTAAAGTAGTATATATATATATATTTGAATAAACTATAAATCAAATATTGTGTGGTATGCGATTCTTATCATAGCTTATCTCTTTCTGTCTCTTTTTCTTTACTTCTTTCTCTCTCTCTATCTATCTTTCTATATATATATATATATGTATGTAGTGTATCAAGACAGCAGAGAATCTTATGA
This sequence comes from Ascarosepion bandense, assembly GCA_037127315.1. Taxonomy (NCBI): domain Eukaryota; kingdom Metazoa; phylum Mollusca; class Cephalopoda; order Sepiida; family Sepiidae; genus Ascarosepion; species Ascarosepion bandense. The sequence goes on along the minus strand of JBBBDQ010001765.1, from coordinate 559,411 downwards.
GCATATATTGTTAAATATAACAAACAATGAATGTCTATTATGTTTATTCATGAGCCGTTGTAAGCATTGTATTTTGACTTTAATTTCAGGTAAAAATAAAGACAAAAATGTTCAGCATTTGGTTATTTTTTTATTATGCAGGTTTTAAGCTTTCGGCTCACATGAGACATCTTCAGAGAGGTTACAGCGACGTTAACATAAAGATGATATTATCTTGTGTTGACATAAAATATTACTATGCAACGATAGTATTCACCGAATAGCAAAGGTAGGTCGTAAATTTGTAATGCTGTTCTATGACAGCACACCACATGAGAGACTCATCCGAACATTTGCCATGGAAATAACAAAATCTTATTGATAAGGTTTTGACGTTTTGACTGTAGGAAAGACGATGCCGTCTGGCAAATATATGTTTTTCTAAAAGACCCGTAAGAATTTTTGGTCTAATATAAATCTCGTAAGATTAATTCATAGCAGTAATATTCAGGCATTTCCGAGAAGTATAAAATGGCTAAGTATTTTTCCAGCATTAATTTTTGGCTTTGGATATTTCGTGGTCTAGCACATGCACAGATCTTAAAGTTTTCATATATCCGCTGATGTTGTCTGTCTATTATTTTCAGCCTCATCCTTGTGATCTCCATTTTTTCTTCATATATGATCAGCCATGCCTGATTTATTTTCAATTTCTCTTCGTGTTAAGATTTACAGTGTTTCTGTAGCCTTATCTTAAGGAGGTGGCCTGTTTCATATTTATATTTATAGCAACAGTAGCATTGGATGGCGTACATACAGTCCTATTTCATATGGGGTATCTTACTGGGAAGAGATGTCTTTGATTTGTACAAACATTTTTGAAGGTCATACTCATCTTATATGGACCACAGATATTTTTGTTATTTTTTCCGATAATTACGTAGATGATCCGAGGCTGATTTTAATTGAGTGTGATGATCTTCCCGTATCTTTCTATCCTAGCTTCTCGCGTTTGGTATATACTGTTGCTCCTGACGTTGAAACACAATCAGTTAAGTGCCATACGTGATACACGCTTTGGGTGATCATGCCTGCGGTAGACTGGTTGCCAGCCAAGGCTATAGAACCCAATCTGCTCTATTATTTAACCAATAACCGGAGGAAAGAGACGGATTAATACCTTTCCCAAGGGTATTTGTGCGAACAATCATCTTGACATAAACGACCAGCACGCACAATGTGTATATAACAAAAATTAACTTATTCTGTTTATTTTTAGTGACGTTTCTGTGTGGTAGTCAGAAGAAGCACGTAGTTACGTGGGAGTGACAGCTGGAGTTGTCTTCATTGCGTTCTCTTTGAGTCCCTGGCTTCGCTTGATTTTTGACTCTGGAAAACGCAGTCTTATATAAAAGACCAGGCCTTGTCGAGCTTCACCCATCGTCGGGGAGGCATACCCGCCAATTGTTTTTTTTTGCCAGTATCACTTTAACATTGTTACATTATTGTTTATTTCATTGTTCATTTTCTTCTAATGCAAATCCTGTTTATTTTGTATTCTTTCCGAAACAAAAAACAAAAATTGATTTGTTTGTTTACAGACTATCACCCATATTTTTAGTTTGTAATTAACATTTGGTGATAATACTGATTTACTATTACAAGTCGTACTAATTAGCCCATAGGTTGGGATTGAAGAGGCAGATTCATACGTTTCATCTTTCAGAAATTGGTATTCCTAAGCGGTCACCCATTTCGTTACTGCCAAGGCGTGGCGTTGCTTAACTCTGGCGATCGTACGAGAACCAGAATCTCACATATGACCGTAAGTGTAGGATGTAACTTCACTTGTATATATGCAAGGATCTTTCAGTTTACAATAAATATTTTTGTAATATTTTATATTGATGCCTGTAATTGTCAAATTCAGATCGAGTAGGAAAATATATGAACTCTTTCAATGTAGTTTATAGCGAGAAGTAAAACGTGTGATAACGCTGGGAAATACTTGTTAAATGCCTCATTACAATAAACTGACTGAAGATGTCATAGTGACGATATTTTTTATCACGTAATATAAAACCGAAGAGACACTTACGTTAGATGTGTTTCTGCGATCGGAAAGTGTAAGATGTAAAAGGTTCCGTTTATGTGGATAAGTGAGAAATAATAAAGATGAGGTTCCAGTGGAACTTCCATCTTACTAATGGAATTTAAATACGTGGGATGACGGGTCTTAGTTGTGCCGACCAGAGTTGGAAAAACTAAGTAATATCGCTCGTTAGGACATGGAAATAGGCATAGAGTAGTGAAAGGTATGCAACGTTTCGTCTTTCAGAATAGATATAATTCATCCGTTACAAGGCTTTCAACTAATATCAAACTGGACAGCTCCAGTCATATACGGCAGCAGTACGAAATTTTTAATCTGTTCTCGATCTTGTAAAGAAGCTCCATGCCAAGAGTAGTTAAGCGGTATAAGGAACAGACTATAAGTCACTGGTGCCGCTGCAACAGGTGTTTACTCGTGCAACCAGATTGGCAACTGGGTCCCACCCATTCACAGATTAACTAAATGCAGATGGCAAATCTACTCCTGCAGCTGCTTCTCTCGCACTTCCCGTCTGTGGAACCTTCTTCCATATTCTTTCTTTCCTGACGGCTACAACCTCCCGGAATTCAAATGCAATGTCAATACTCATCTATTAACCACTTGACTCTAGTTCTTTCACCACCCAGTATATCCTTTCCTTTCTATCCACCTTTGCAACTGTCATCACACCTGTATTCCCATCCTTCTCTTGCTCCTTTCTAACTGGTTCGTCTTCCTCTTCACTCTCTTCTACTTAATCGTTTTACTCTTATGTAGCCCCCTGCACATCAGTGGCATTACCGCCTTGCTCGGGGTGATGCGATTAAAAAAAATACACTTTAGCTATGGATGTTATATAACGGTTCCATATGAGGGAGATTACTGATGCTGAGATTTCCGAAAGAAGCATGGTACGTGGAAGTAGAACAATCTACTTCTGTTAACGAACCAAAGAGTTCGATTCTAAATTCCAATCATCTAAGGAGGCCGGAGCGTAAAACGGTCAAAATGTCGTGAATTTGAAAAGAAAGACGAGGACATGTGTCCGAACCGAAAAAAAAAAAATGTAAATAATTGCAATACCTCATTTCAGAATTATAGACAGACAATTGGTAAGTCGTTGGTAATTGACAACTGTCAGAGTTTTATGGAATACATGCAGGCCGCTCCCTAGTTGAGTTTACGGTTCTACCCACTCAAGGAGTTCTTTTGCCTTGAATGTCTAAGCAGCCTTCATGTGGAACCGGTATATAAAAATAATTCCTTTAGAGAAGACCGTTTAAATGTCGATAGTCGAACTTTGCGATGAGATATCATCCCTAGTTTGGTTTTTGAGGCATTGTATGTAATCCAGTTGTCTCATTAAGTTCCTGGAGCTGCCGAATCGTCTATAGGTTTGGTGTACACCCACATGCAGATGTATCAGCTGCATGTATATTCAAGGGAAATAGTTCTATGGTCTTAGAAAATGTGTAGAACCGAAAACTCACCTAGGGGGTGGTCTGCATGTATCCCATAAAACTCGAACAACTGTCAACCTATCAATTGTCTGTCTATATTTCTGAAATGAGGTATTGCGATTATTTACATTTTTTTTTTTGTGGTTTGAACTCTTGTCCTCGTCTTTCACGACCTTTCGACTTTTGTACGCTCTGGCCTTCTTAGATGATCGGAATTTAGAATTGAACCCTTTGATTCGTCCTCAGAAGTAGATTGTTCTAGTTCCACGTACCATACCTCTTTCGCATATCTCAGCATCAGTAATCTCTATTTTAACTCAACTCTCTTTATCTTCTCTAGCCATATATATTTACAATGCTCGGAATTTTACCTTAAAAATGGTAGGACCGAAAATTGAAGTTACAAATCTTTTGGTCAAGTCACGGAATACAAACCAACACTTTTTATTTACTGGTTCATGTTTCCATGAAGACCTATTATCCTAATGTCTCAGTAACCAGTTTTACCAGAATTCATATTGCAATTTGTTATTATTTTTTTTCTCTGAATTTTTAAAATTAGATTTTTGCTGCCTATTCAATTATTCCTTATGTTACTGTATTTTCCAGTGATGTTCTCTGTTTATAATTTTAACTTCATGGCTCAGGTCTCTTTTTTCTTTCCATATTGCGTGAAACATGCCTGAGTTTTTCCTAGTGTTACGGTTTTTCGGTATTCCTGAATCTTTCTCTTATGGTGAGGGCCTGTTTCTCTATTTCTAACCACAGCACTCATGGGATGGCGCACACAATCTTCTTAATCGTGTTCTTCTCTGTCGGAGACCTTACTCGGACGGATTGTCTGCGAAGTTTTAAACTACTTTAGAAAGTCGTTTAATGTTATATGGATCAAAGATCTTTTATATTCTTCTGATAAACTCTTCACATAGGTTAAGCAGACCGACGCTATCTATTAGTAAAGACATGTTAAATGAAAAAAATATATACTAATGATTTCGTAGATAGATAGCTTGTGTAGCAAACCTGAATGCCAGACATAATTATTGTCACTAATGTTCTTAAGGACATCCATATTATTTTACATGGATCGGTATCATCGTTTGGGTCAAGAATTTTCTCAAGATCTGAAAACGTTCCATTCCATGATATAGATATTACTAAGCATGTTCTCTGTGAGGGTGGTTTATCATATATGAGAGGGTAAGGAAAGAAGCACATCCCATCTTCCCACTCGCTTGTAAACATCCATCAAATTAAATAAACTTTTTCAGCACTTAAGCAGAATGAGTTAAATCAAGTTTCATAAGCTTCCACTTTATTGTTACTATATTGCAATATGTTTCGTTTTAATGCTACAACCTCTGACAATGTAATTTTCTTAGAATAATATTCAGTTCAGTGTGGTTAGAGGTTTTATCTTTGTTAAAATCTCATTGAAACGAAAGTAAGCATGAAAAATGGAAAATTCAGCTACAATTATTTTTCTTTTGTATATATATTTAAAGAATTTATTCCTCATGGCACCAGGACAAAAGAAAACTCATAGACTAACCAAGTAGCTTCTTCTAGTTGTTCAAATATCCCTCGTCGGCAAACTATATTGGCTTTATGAAAAAAAATACTGAGCGGAAAGTTAAATGAAATTCATCCATTACGGCCATGTAAGTAGAAAGTAATGCGTAATTAACAAAAAATTTACAAAACTCAACTAGGATAAAATATTGTAAAAAATAAAAATAGATATAAAATTGTGATTATATTTATTTACAAAAGTCCGAGAAAGGCGTGTAAATAAATACATATTATAAAGCCCATCTACTAAAAGATTCTTTGATAAAGAACTAACCTTTTTCTTTGCGTTTTTGTCTACTGTCAAGCTAGAGATCAATTTCATATTTCATGTTCATACGTGGAAATATATTTCGCTATATTTTATCAAGTAAAAATGTCTTAAAACATAGCCACTAGATTTCTGCAGCCTTTGTGTTACTAAAATGTGAGCACATATAAGTCTTCCTCATTTAAATTCAGTTCACAGACAAGAAAGGAGGATTTCATTTTTTTTTATCAGAAGGGTGCAATCGAATAAAAGTTCACAAACAGACATTATCGTCTAAACACTGTTTTCTTTCGTCATAGCTTTAATTCGCTTATGACTCGATAAATAAAACATTTTTATTATTTCAAATTGGCCACCAGATATATTTTCATGTTTTTACCAACAAATGTCGACATTCTGCTGGGCCGATAGATCATTTTTTCACTAGCAGCTTCTTAGCAATTCGTAAATAGAAATCTCCTCCTAGACCAATTGCTGACCAAGAATAGAGAGTTCAGTAGGTCTTGCGATTTAACACATAACCGAGAATAATAATAATAATAATAATCTTATTCAGCTGGAATTGTCATACAAGACAACAACTATTGGCTTACTAACATACATAGAAACAACAAAGGATTGGATGATACAATTAGTAAGGCAACATGAAGAAAGAAAGAAAAAATATTCAATAATAAAAGAAGGCAGTAAATACAAACAAGAATTACAGTTAGTAGATTCTGTAGAAAAGCAAAACAGTAGCCAAGAACCAACTATTGCGGCAAAAAATATGAAAATGAAAGCCAAAGATAAAGCTCTTGAAAAGATGAAACAGCGCTGGCAGGACAAACCTCTGCATGGCCAATATCCAGTACGTGCCAATAAATCCAATGTTGACAAAGTTAATACTCATCGATGGTTACGTGCATCTGGATTAAAGTCTGAAACTGAAGGATTTATACTTGCAGCACAAGACCAAAGTCTTTTCACGAGAAACTTTCAGGCAAATATTATGCATAATAATATGGATCCAAAATGCAGGTTTTGTGATAAACACCAAGAAACAATAGACCACCTAATCTCAGGCTGTTCTGTGCTTGCCCCAAACGAATATAAAAATCGCCACGATAGAGTTGGGCAATATTTACATTGGGCAATGTGCAAACATTATGGAAAAGCTGTAAACAAACACTGGTATGAACATCATCCAGCACCGGTTACAGAAATAGAAGATGTAACCATTCTATGGGATTACACCATCTACACAGACAGAAAAATTGAAGCAAACAGGCCAGACATTATTGTTAAAAACCAGAAGGAGAAAACTTGTCTATTAATTGATATGGCTTGTCCAGCGGATTGTAACATAGCAATCAAGGAATTTGAAAAACTGTCAAAATATAAAGACCTGGAAATTGAAATAGAAAAAATGTGGAAATTGAAAACAAGAGTTGTGCCAGTGATAGTAGGTGCACTTGGAATGATAAAAAATGGAACAAAACAACACATTGAAAGAATCCCTGGAAACCCCAGCTTAAGAGATATACAAAAAATTGTATTATTAAGTACAGCCCACACACTAAGGAAAACGTTATCTATGTAATGCTGGGGACGATAGGGAGGATAGAAAAACATGAAATGGAGTCATAACAACACGCCACTACCTGCCTTAGGTCTCCCCGCAGACTTGGTTGGTAGTGAGACCAATGCAGAAATCTAAATTTGATGAAAAATGACATAATAATAATAATAATAATCGAATAACCCCCAAAAGTGAAAGTGTCTCACTTTCCAACGCATACATCATTCGAAAGGCTGATGTTGATCGTCTGTATGTGTCCAGTTCTGAAGGCGACAGACGATAAGATTAACAAGAACTATCTTGAAAAAAACTACAACAATCTGTCTTAAAAGATATCTGGAAACAAAGAAGACTTGATAATAATCAGTGTTAAAGAACATGAAAGAAGTAAGAAAGTGTATTCATTAATAAAGAAGCCAACAAGTTCAAAATGGAATTTTAAGTGGATGAAGAAATGAAAGCAAGACTTAATACACCTATTACAACTGTAAAGAAAAATGAAAAAAGTAAGTAAAATACAAGTGCAATTGAACAGACAAGGAAACAATGGTAACATAAACTACTTCATCGTCAATATTTTGCATTTAACAAACAAACTGATATAGATAAAGACCATCGCCATTAATGGTTCCGTATTCTAGGATTTAATAGCTGAAGTCGATAGTTTTATTGTTGCTGCTCATGAGCAATACATGCTAACTAGAAATAACCAAGCATACATACTGAAACATTGAGTTAATCAGAAATCAAATACATGTGTTAAATACCCAGAAGAACTTGACCATCCTGTATCAAGTTGCACGATGTTAACACCAACTGAAAAACAAAAAAAATGTTATGGACATCACCTGAGACCGGTTACAGTGACAGAACCTGTAACAAATTTAGGGGATTTTTCAATAGACACGAGTAAAAGCTCATTGTGATCAAATATCTAAAAAAAACATAATGTATCTTCTTATTGACTCGGCAGTTTCTGCATATTTTAGTGCAACTTTGATGATCTTAAAAAATTATCTAAACAAAATAATCTTGAAGTGGAAATCTAAAAAAAATATGGCCCATGAGGACATCAACATTTCCAGTTGGAGCTAGATTGATTGAAAAAAAGTTCTGATAAATTCATTGTAGTTATCCTGCCAACCCATGTTTTATAGAGATAAAAGAAACATTTGTCTATATTTCTGAGATGAGGTAGTATTTACAGTATTTACATTATTCGGACTATTGACCTCATCTTTGTCGACATGTGTACGACGTTTTGGCTTTGTACGCTTCGGCCCTCTTCAGGTGCTAGGAATTTCGAACCGAACATTTTATTACAATCACTGGGTATATGAACTTCATTCCTTGCGTAAAGCCTAGATTGGAAGTCATGAGTTATATCCCTCTAACCCTGCAAGTTACTTGCTCACCACTGCTGTAGTCTGGTATTAAACTCACAACTCCAAGAGTCAATTCAGGAAATAACGAACGTGTATATCCATGGGCCACGGGTTCTTAAGGACACATGGTCAAGTGGATATAGTACCTGAAGAAGGCCAGAACGTAAAACGACCGAAACGTCTACAAATAGCAACAAAGATGAGGACAATAGTCCGAATAATGTAAACAGTGTTAAAGAAAAATTGTTTGCGCATGAACAGTTCACATAGTACTAATAGCTTTATCTTCATAAACTGTGTGTGATCGTAGGTTTAATTTTTTGCTTTTTTTACATAAATAATCAGCACAAAATGCCATGAAATCATATCCGAACTCAAGTCTCTAGTTTGGACACAGATGAAAATGCTTATATAACAGCAATCAAAAGATAATAATAATAATAATAATAATAATAATAATAATATGACAAAATATTATTTTTTAAAATCATGCTCTACTATTAAATGTTGAAAATATTAGATTAAATGTCCAAAATATTGGAAGAATTACAGTACCAATGCCTATATTGTGATAATTTATAAACGACCTCATACAGGGAATGTATAATTTTGTCGATCGTTACTTTTGCCATCTAGTTCTATAAGACAGGTCCATGTTTTTTATTTCACTACTTGTGTTAACATATCAACTAAAGGAAATTATAATAAACATATTTGTCGTAGAATGATACTTTGGAGTTTGATTTTTCTAGACCAAAACCTGTTTAGTTTTTCAGCCTGGGTTTTAAAATCATATCACCCATGAGATAGGCGACAAAGATACTAAAGTGCGCGAGTTTTATTGAGAATGAGAAGACATTGCATAAACCATTTACTCAAGAAAAGGCATACATACACGTTGATCCTAGAATTGAAGATGTTAAATTATATTGGTTAGAGAAACATCCCCTCGCGAGTCTGTTTCACAAAGCAAGGCGTTTGTGAATACACTCTCTGGATTGAACTTTTCTTTTACTAATACGAAACGAAGAGAATGTAAGTAACACTCTTGAGTGGAACATTAGCCTTGCATAGCCAAAAAAAATCTCGTAAATGTATGTGGTGCGTCATGATCCCTTATATACTGGAGAGACATTGCATTAAACAACACATTCCGAATGTTTGATGGGCAGCGTTATCTGGGTAATTTAGTGTTGATATGAAAGACAAAACTACAACTGGGAAGTTCTGGGTTCATCATTTATCCATCACACCCAATGTTGCATAGGGCAGCAACTTTTTGTTGCTGTAACAAGCTGTTTTTTTTACGGGGCAGGGTTGTTAGCCCTGCACCCAACCCACAAACCTCGATGGCCGGTGGGCCATCCTTGGTCCTTACATTTACAGCACTTGGTATTCGCAAATGGTCAGCCATTTAGGTACTCACCATGTTGCTTAACTTCGGTGATCGGACGGAACCGGTGTATTCAACTCGATATAGCTGTGTTGGGGTCTTATTATTATTTGTGCTGTTACTATTCAGAATATAATCCTCATCTTTGTTGCTGTTCTTACAACATTTCGGCCGTTATGCTCTCTGGTTTTCATCAAGGTAACCTATGGAGAATACCGAACTTACCTCTTTATTAAATCTACGAGGTTACATTGTTCTTCTTTCATGCCCATGTTCAGAGATATCTCATCTAGTTCGTATATTTAATACTGCTCATTTATTACGTGCCCTATTTTCACAAAGTTCATGTACACAATGCCCAGTACAAGGCCAACTCACAATTAATATGTTAGCAAATTAACAAACTAACACTTTATTCCATTAGGCTATTGGGAATAACTTAGAGCCTTAAACCTAACCTGGCAATGAGTGCGTTGTGGGCTCATTAAAAATGATTCAATTCTATTGGTCGAGGAAATTGCATGCAAAATATTCGTTCAAATGTTTTGTGAGTGCTGTCAATTTTACAAACTGGTTTGTCATGATTGACGGCACTCACAAAAGTTTTCTTATTTGTAAAAGATTTTACTACTGCTGATCGTGAAAACTTACTTTTATTTACCTTTCTTTTTTTATTAAAGGCTTTCATATCCTTCATATTTATACCTACTAATCAGGTCCTCGTAGCCTAGCATAAGCCCTTGATTGTGTCAGAGGCTTAACTCTCCAGGAATTTTTCTTGTCTAATATTTTCACTATATTCCACATAAGCTGATCACTAATCTTTTGACTCCATACATGGTCAGCCATAGCCGATTGCATTGTCTCACACTTTACTACATATTTTGTTTGTTCTTTCAGTCTTATCTTTAGAGAGCGGCCTGTTTCGCCTATATATTCTGTGTCACAATATTAACTAATAGCATATACGCAGTTCTTAAGTATGTCCGAGCCTCCATGTTAACACTTACTTTGCTGATAGTTCACTGTAGAGTGGAGCCATGTCTGAATATTGTCCTGGTTTAGTACGGACCGTAGATCTTCTGAATGTTTTCTTATAAGGGCTTGACATATGTTAGACAGACCGTGGAAATTTTCTTGTACTTTTTCTTGAATCTTCTTTTCCACGCAGATGTTATGTTTGCAAATTAGTTGTTATTTTGAAGGGTACACTATATGCTTATCATGTATTGTTCGAAGGTACTTGGGTTGCTGTGTTTGAGATTTGTTGTTGAAGGCCAGGTAAAAACCCGTTATTTACACATTATGAATCATGGGCATTGATGTTAGAGTATTAATTGGTCAGGGTTGTCCTGTAATTTACCCGGATCGATATACACCGGATATAACAGTAACATTGATGAACATTTTTCAAAAGTAAATAGTCTAACTGAATTTTAAACATTGACATATTAATAAGGGTTTTAATGACATTTGAAATAGAAATATGATAATGTTATTATTTCAATATTGTGTATGCTTTTTATGGTCTTGCGACAAAGAGTGTCGTAAGTAGCGTAACGGGCACGATTTTGATTATTTACAGTACTTATATTGTTAGGACTATTATTTTCATCCTTAATTTTTTATTTTCACGGCGTTCTTTAGGTCATATACGTTGGAATTTCGAACTGAGAGCTTTAATTTCGTTCACCGAGGTTAGATTGTTCTCGTTCCACGGGCCATGCCTTCTTTCAATATCTCAGTTTCAGTTATTTCTTTTTAATGACTTAAAACTTAAAGTGTTTCACTCCTGCTGTCGCTACAATTATTTGGGCCAAGTCATTGAATTATTTCAACCATCGCTTTTATCCATTATGCCATGTGTCCCTAAGGGTTCGCTTCAAAATTCTAGTTTCTATCACCTGAAGAAGGCCGCGGAGTACAACGGCCGAAATATGTCAATAAAGACGATGGCAACAGTCCGACCAGTGTAAATAGTTACAATACTTTGTCTCAGAAATATATGCAGATGGGGAATTTTATTATTGTACTAGTAAGGAACAAAGACAATGATGTGTTTTCTTACCAGATTTATTCCCGCTCTTCAGTGATCCCATAGCAAAGGAGTTGGAAATACTATCAGCATTTATTATCGGTAGGCACAAACTTAACATATGCAGATAACATGGTATTGTCTTTATGTTATTTACAGAAAGAGAAACAAGCCCGAGTAACAAGGCATGACTTGGTCAATACAGAAGATTCAATATGACATCACGTATTTTGACGGTTGACAGTAAAGAAGACACTGAAACAGCCAAAGGTATAATGAAATAAGTACATTGCAAAAACTGAAAAATACACAAAATAAAAAAATGTCATTACAAACAAACAAAAGAGCATTGCAGTTTTTTTAATAACATTCCTATATTGTGTGAATAACGATTCATTTACGCTACATATAAAGAGAAAACTTGAGGTAACAGAAAGATGGTTCTACAGAAGATTCTGAAATTTATTAAACGGAGCGTGTAAGCAACGAGGTCATTTTCAAGAAATCTTTCTTGTCACAATCTATCTTACACACACACACGCGCGCGCGCGCACACGTATATATATATTTAATCATGAGCTGTGTGTATGAGTAATAATCCTTACTCATACACACAGTAAAAAGAACCTTTAGATATTGGAGGCCATGTACATTAAATCCAAACAACCCGAACTTAATAAAATCACCTTTACATCCGGTCGTAACACGTTACATTGCATTTGAATACATTGTTATCTTGTCATTTCGCGCTATCACGCGTTTGTTATTTTTGGTAACTATTGCCGTTGCCTAGCGGAGTTTTATGTCAACACAAAATAAAATCGTCGGTGATGGTGGATGTTACTGTATTACCGTCTTAATAACATCTCCAAAGATGGCTCATGTGAGCCGAAAGCTTAGAAGATGGCTCATGTGAGCCGAAAGCTTAGAACCAAATTAATAAAAAATTATCCAAATGTTGGAGAATTTTTGTCTTTATTGTCAGTTGAAATTAACGCCAAAATACGACGTTTAGAACGGCTCATGATTAAATATAAGAGACATTTATTGTCTCTTATATTTAACAGTATATGTTTAGAAAATCATTTGCTGCCTCGATACAATATATATATATATACGTATACTAGTTTCTCTCGCTTAAAATGCTGCTGCAACATCAGTTCTGGTGTTTCTGCAGTGATTTTAGGGATTCTTGATAAAATTCAATCTGCATGTCATTTGTTTTGTTCAGGCATCTTGCATTTAGTTACTTTTCCATCGCGGTAATGTAGCGTATCTGAACTTTTTCTATGAATAATTTTATCGTAATTGTCAATGAAATGCCATGATTTCTAACTATTGAACTCATCTTCGAATTTTTACTACCGACTCCAAATTTTAGTCACTTTGATATTACAATTCTATATGTTTTCATTTATTAATTACAATTTCAAGTAGAAATTAGATTTAAAACTTTGAATCTGATTTCTAACAGGGTAGGTCTCATTCACCAAATTGAAGCGGCGCTTTGAGTAGATACAAGTTAAATTAATAAATGTTAAATCTTCAAATTTTTTTCTAAGAAAATCATTGCAATTTCGAGGGGAATATTTAACGAGAAAAAAATTATTCACAGTTCCCTAAAGGAAAGAACGGGAGTAAACAAATAGTTTGAATTAATATTTCATCATTTTATTTCTGCAGCTATATATAATTTTCAATGATTAACAAAAATGGCGAATTCGTGATTTTTTAAGTACGTTTACAGAAAAATCGAAAAGCGAAGTAAATGTTTTCAGAAGTTTTAAACAAAGTCGGCTTGTGATGTTTTTAAGTATAAAGAAGGAAATAAAATTGGATTTTTGTAAATTTGTTTTTCTTCAAACTCTCATCTAATCACTTAAAATGAATAATTCATAAAATATATAAATACTGAACTTATTTAAAAGCGGCCATATGATTAACTTCGAAAGAATCCATATAATGTTTATACATTATTTTTCTCCTTTTAAATTATTGAATTGATTAAGCATCGGAAAAAAGATAGAAATATAAACATAGTGCAAAGAGTAGAAATTCATCTCAACTGAAAACATTTTATTACATACGATATTTAATTTTATATTTTATTTAACGATAAGAATAAATGTTAGCATTTTACTTTAAATGCACTCAATGAATAAAAATAAACCAATAAATACAGTTCTAAAAAGAACAAATGAAGGTTTATAGATTATTTATGCAGCTAATACTAAAGAAAGTACAGATTTAAAAATTAGAAATACAATATTGTCGCAGTTAAAGAAAAACCGAAATAGAAATGCAGGAACGTAGCAACAATGAACGAAGAGAGAAAATTCAGTAATCGGACTCACGAGAGATAAGAACCAGTACTCATCAGTAGGCCTGTTAGATTTAAGTTCGGAAATATCATTGTAAATATCTTCATATTTCTCAGTTTTCTTAAATTTACAATTTTTACAAATGTAATAACATTTGTCTTCTGTTTACAAATACAATCGCAAAATAAATTCCTTACATTCGCATTATCAACGAGTCAGTCAGTTAAGTGCCATAAGTAATACACGCGTGGGCGATCATGTCTCGAAAGAGACATGGCTAACTGGGCACAAGATTATCCCGCAGCAGGTTGCCATTACATTCTGCAGTAGACTGGTTGCCAATCAAGGCTACAGAACCCAATCTGTCCTATTATTTAATCTATAACTGGACGGAAGAGACGGATTAATATCTTTCCCAAGGGTATTTGCACGTAAGCGAATGCAAGGAATTCAAGTGGAATTCGAACTCGGCTCTTTCATCTATTGTTCCGAGCCGATACCCACTGCTCCACAGCGCACATCCCCCGAGTATGTTGCTGACAGTGTTAGGTAGATCTCCATGTATACATAAGACCTAACTGAGCTATAATCAAAGAGATGGTCTTCTTATTAGGCATGTTTTAGTGTATCCGGTATAAATAATTATGAATGTGTTCGAATTCCATTCGTGTTCATTACATTCACTTACGCGCCTATATCTGTGGGAAAGGGGTATAAATTCATCTTTTTAACCCATGTTATGAGTAAACAGGAGGGTAGACCGGGTCTTATATCTTTTGGTAGTGAACCGTATAGGAAAACGTCAATTCTGAATTCACATTCTGCTGAGGGTCGTTTAGGGATCTTGTGGAATATTATGCCCCCGTTCTCTGTATTATGTTCTTCGAAAACTTTCGTCTGGTTTCGCACAAGCCTTTAGCAGTATAATTAAATAGGCGGATAGTCTTTCTGTTTGTTCTGTGAATTCAGCTGCTTGATCCTCATACTTTGAAAACGATTGTGGAGTCCAGTATTTATTTGTGTATGGTATCAACGTTCAGCACAAATTCTATAATCAATGCTGAATCATTTAAGTATGTGAATAAATGAGCCTCACCATAAATTCCTATACTTCATATCGCTTAATAATGTCTGTCATTTACTATCTCCCTAATTCCTGGTCTTTAATGTTTCGTGTAAGTGTCAAATTGAGCAAGACTATTGTACTCATGATTCTGATACATTTTAAATATTTATGATTTTAATTATAAGCTTTTTTTTGTTCTTTGAAACATCTTCATTGTTTACATGATCTGTCGATAGTATTCTCAGTATATTTCTATATTTCTCAGGTCACTTTTTGTCGATGACGAAATTGTTCAGAATACTTTGTTATATAGGAGGGTTGATATTACAAAGCAATTAAGTACTTATTTCGTTGGCTGTAATTATAAAAGTATGCAAAACCAAATGGCCAAGTTACAGATATTTTGTAAGTAACTAACAGATTTATATATACATATATATAATTGTGTTTGGTTACTCGCAATGAGTCAAGTTAGAAACTTGCAAGCAAAGCACTAAAACCAGTCTGCTGTGGAAGTGAGGCTTTCGAAGACATTTGATAGAGGAGGAATCGATGAATTGCTGTTGCTTAGCACACGCTACAAAACTGCCAGTAGTCTTTGGAACCAAATTTGCGAGATGCTATACGATGCTTCATTCTATCAGCAAACAACAACTTAGCATCATTTAGGACACGTTTACAGTCATTACGAACGGAGGTGAAGAGGTGCCTATTGTGATTAGATATATATCTTCTCTAAAGCCGGATGAAGTGATTACCGTTGGCGCTGGCAGCCGAAAAAGCAGGTATGAACTAATGAGATAAACACGGTTTAGGTAAAAAAAAAAAAATTAGTTGGGCTGAAAGAGTCAATGCTGGCTTTCATCCAAGAGGAAATTTCAGATACTTAGTTTTGAACAGGGAAAATATAAATTTTGTTCCAATGAACATCGGAAAGGAAATCTCGGAACGAGTCCCAGTCGTCTCGGTAATAGCAGTAAGATATTCTGCTAGTAGGAGGCTCCTGGAATGAGTGGGAGGAGAAAGACATATTTATAGACACCCCAGCATGATTAAAGTTGCCGAGAGGGCAAAGGTGGCATGACATAGCATGAGTCCTGGATAGAAGTAAGAAAAATATCTAGAATCATCAAAGAACCTAGAATAGCCCCAGTTTTCTAGAAATATTTTACTATAAACTTATTAATAATGTTTTCAATTTTGAGAGGGCTGAATCTATTCTAAAGCGGGAAGGGGCTTGGAACCAGTGTAAATTTCAATCTTTTTAACAGTAAAACCAGTTTCAAAATATGCTTTTTTCAAGCGTATATTGCATAAGTATATGTGTGTGTGGTCTGAGCGTGCATGTATATAAATGTGTGTGAACGAGCATCATGGAGTGTGTGTGTTTGTGTGTGTGTGTGTGTGTGTGTGTGTGTGCGTTCAGAATGCTGTGCACACGCACACACACACAGATGTTCTCAGCTTCAACGGCATTTCTAAATCTACCGAAATATATGTTTTACTTAGGTGAGATGCAAACCAAAACAAAATCTTCCTCTCATTGAAATCCATGTACAATAATGACTCCTAACATATTCAGATCTGTTCACACTGTGGTAGCTACAAAAATATGAAAAATCTCAATGTTTGAAACAGTTGCACCAAAAAATAGAAAGTACATTGACGAAAATAAATTATCCAATGTACGAAGCTACATCATGCGAATTAACCGATTGACAGAGGCTGAAATTAATGAGTCAAAACGAATTGCAACCAGAATAGACGAATCAACAAAATATGAAAGGGAACCGGAATCAGAAATAAAGAGCAGTAACATCACCCAAGCCACAGATCATAATGAAGAAACCGTGATACACACAAATCATTGTGAAGATAATGCTGTAAGTTTAGAGGTGCTGGAAAGGTGTGATCTGAGTCAGAAGACGGCAATAAAACGAGTTCAAAACACATTGAAGAGAATTATTTTATGGAAAACAAGAACAGTATATGAGAAACCAAGGAAGAACTCAAAAACCATATAAGTCAGATACAAAATATTGCAATGGAGGAACGAGAACAACTCCCAAAATTACAACCAACAAGACATAACCTCGAGACTATTTAGCTCTACAATGCAGCACCCAAATTGATTTTGGATGAAGAAGAAACTTATATAAATCTCAATGAAGCAATATATGCTTCAGCAATAGCAGCAAACAAAAAATTGAACAGCAAATTAAAAACAAGGCATCCTCGCAGAAAAATAGAAAAAGAAATCGAACAACATAGAAGTGAATTATCAGTACTCGATGAACTGACAAGAGAAATAAATTTAAGAACTAGAAAAGGCAGAAGAGTCGAAAGGATATACAACATTAGAAATGTGAATGAAGTCCTATCAACTAAAGAAAAAATAAAGCATACAAGACAACTGAAGGCTTAAAGAATAAGACGCTATGAGAAAAGATCAAGATTCTACAGACAAAGCAAGATTTTCAAACCGATGCAAGTAAATTTTACAGGGAAATAGGTAAGAAAAGAACTGAAGTGACAGTCCCCACCAAAATGGAAGAAGTTATACTGTTCTGGGAAAAAATATGGGCTTACCCTAAAGAAGATAAAAAGGCAGACTGGAATGCACAAGGAAGAGAACGAATGAAAAATAAACCAGAGCGGACATGGACTGGAATCGCAGAAGAGGATGTTAAATGTGCACTGAAGAAAGTACACAATTAGAAATTTCCAGAAATAGACACAATTCCTAACTTTTGGCTATATATTTAAATACAGCACATCAAAACTAGCCAAATAACTTCAAAAAATGGTTCCACTAAAAGTTCTGCATGGATGACCAAAGGAATTACATTTCTTCTACCCAAGAATAGTGACACAAATAACCCGAAAAACTACAGACCAATTACATGCCTTCCGACAACATGCAAACTATTAACATCTGTTTTAACAAAACAGGCATATTTCTACTTGGAAAGAAATGGCATGCTACCTCTTCAACAAAAAGGGTGCAAACGTGGCTGTTACGGATGTAAAGCCCAATTAATTATCAACAAGATGATCTTGTAAAACTGCTAAAATGCAAAGAAAAATCTTAGTACTGCCTGGATAGATTATCGTAAGGCGTTCAAAAGAGGTATATTTCAATATGACTCTTTGTCTCCCTTACTATTTTTCATATAATTAATAACATTAGCCAATTAACTTAACATGACAGAATGTGGTTATAAAATATCCAAAAGAAAGTAAGCCATCTATTTTACATGGATGACTTAAAGTTGTATGCTAAGAATGATAATGAGGTGGAAGATCTTCTGCAAATTGTAAAATGCTTCAGTGAAGACATTAGAATGAAATTCAATTTGAATAAATGTGCTAAAGCTAGAATTTTGCGTGGATCGCTACAACAATCATCCTCAATTTGCTTAGATCCTGCTGTAACAATAACAGATTTAGAGCCAGAAGAAGCTTATAAATACCTAGGTGTAAGTAAGTGTGAAAATATTTACCATAAAAAATGAAAGAAATATTGCGTAAAGAGTACTATAGAAGGTTACGACTGATATGAAAACTGAATTGAATTCTCAGAACATAATTATGGCCCTTATGAGCCTCGCTATCCTAGTGGTCCAATATAGTTTTAGCGTCTTGACTGGACTCTAAACAACATCAGACAGATAGATTCTAAAACAAGAAATCTTCTTTCTAAGCATAAGATGTATCATCCAAAGGCTGATGTAGACTGTCTATACATACCACGTAAAGAAGGTGGAAGAGGTCTTATTCAGCTAGAAATGTCATATTGGCATACTAATATACATAGAAACCACAAAGGACTGGATGATACAATTAGTCAAACAACATGAAAACAGAAAGAAAAAAATATTCAATAATGAAAAAACGTAGTAAATACAAACAATATTTACATTTATTAGATTCTGTAGAAAAGCAAACAGAAGCCAAGAACTAACTATTGCAGCAAGAAATATTAAAAAGAAAGCCAAGGATAAAGCTCTTGAACAGATGAAACAATGCTGGCAAGACAAACCTCTGCATGGCCAATATCCAGAACGTACCAGCAAATCCAATGTTAATAAAGTTAATACTCATCGTTGGGTACGTGCATCTGGAGTAACGTCTGAGACTGAAGGCTTTATTCTTGCAGCGCAAGTCCAAAGTCTTTTCACTAGGAACTTTCAGGCAAATATTATACATAATAATGTGGATCCATAATGCAGGTTCTCTGATAAATACCAAGAAACGATAGACCATCTAATCTCAGGATGTTCTGTACTTGCCCTAAATGAATATAAAAATCGACACGATAGAGTGGGGTAATATGTTCATTGGACAATGTGAAAACACTATGAAAAATAAGTAAACAAACACTGGTATAAACACCACACAGCTCTGGTTACAGAAATAGAAGATGTCACCAATCTTTGGGATTACACCATCTACAGAGACAGAAAAACTGAAGGAAATAGGCCGGATATTATTGTTAAAAACCAGAAAGAAAAAACATGCCTATTAATTGATATGGTTTGTAAAGCGGATTGTAACATAGCAACCAAGGAATTCGAAAAACTGTCAACGTATAAAGACCTGGAAATCGAAATAGAAAAAATGTGGAAATTGAAAACATTAATCATACCAGTGGGTGCACTTGGAATGATAAAAAATGAAACAAAACAACACAATGAAAGAATCCATGGAAACCCCAGCTTAAGAGATATACAAAACATTGTCTTGTTAAGTGCAGCCCATACACTAAGGAGAAACTTGTCTATGTAACGCTAGGGATGTTAGAGAACATAGAAAATCATGAAATGGAGCCATAACGACACAGCACATCCTGCCTTAGGTCTTCCTGCAGACTTGGTAGGTAGTGCAACCATAGCAGGAATCAAAATATGATGAAAAACGACAACATAATAATAACAATTTTGAGGGAATTCACCATAAAAAATGAAAGATATTCTGCGAAATATGTACTATAGAAGGGTGCGACAGATATCAAGAATGTGAAAAAATTTCAGAACAGAATTATTGTCATTAATAGCTTTGTATTCCCAGTGGTTCAATATAGTTTTTATACCCAGTAAAAAGATGGAAGAAGTCTTATTCAGCTAGAATTGTCATACAAGACAATATACCAATGGAGAAATATGAAAAACTGATCTCAAATTGAACCACTACATCGAGTCCATAGCTAAATTCACTGCTAAGAATGTTGGGTCACTGTGTAGGGCCAGGATGTTTTTCCGCCTGAATCCATCCTGCATATATACAAATCAACCATTCGTCCGTGCATGGAATACTACTGCCATATATGGTCAGGCGCCCCTGCTGTTCATCTCAGTGTTTTCGACATGCTCCAAAGGAGAATCAGTAATGTGATAGGTACGAACTTGGCGGCTCGACTACAGCCACTCCCCCACCGACGAAATGTGGCCGCCCTTTGTCTGTTCTATAAATACTTTCATGGTTTGCTCGAACGAACTTAAGTCACTGGTGCCTCCTCAACAGGTGTTTACTCGTGCAACCAGATTGGCAACTGGGTCTCACCCATTCACAGATAGGTTAGCCAAATGCAGATGACAATTCTACTCCTTCAGCTTCTTCTCTCGCACTTCCCGCCTTTGGAACTCGCTCCCATATTCTTGCTTTCCTGCGGCTACAACCTCCAGGAATTCAAATGCAATGTCAATACTCATCTATTAACCATTTGACTCTAGTTCTTTCACCACCCCGTATATCCTTTCCTTTCTCTTCACCTTTGCAACTGTCATCACACCTGCATTCTCATCCTTCTATTGCTGCTTTCTAACTTTCTTCTTCCTCTTCACTCTCTTCTAATTAACCTTTTTACACTTATGTAGCCCCCTGCACATCAGTGGCATTACCGCCTTGCTCGGGATGATACGATTTAAAAAAAAGGCGTTTATATTCTAATGCTAAAGCTAAGTCATGAGAGTCACATGACGCTCTCTTCTTAAAGTCACATCCATACAGAGTCACAAGCACCAGTCAATTTTGAGTTCGTGAACTGCAACTAAACGAGAAGGTTATTTATTTTTAGACTCCGCCTTTTCTCCAAGGCTGAGGCTAAATTTTCCTACCCCAGCAGATTCCTCGTTGAAGCTAAATATGTCTTCCTCAGCAGCTTCCAGGTTGAGGCTAAATCTGCCTCCCCAAGCAGATTACAAGCGTATAGTGATGTTTCCATTTGGGACATAGATGAACCCGGCTAGTTTAAATCTTGAACCCCAAAACCAGATCAAATGTATCTATAAATTATATGCAAGAACATTATTTTTGTTCCTCTTTATGCTTTGCTTTGTAGTAGATATATGTGGTAAATATTGTTCCAAGTTGTACATATGTATACTTATTTGTTTTAGAAAAACAAATCATGAAATATATCCTTAACAACACACGACTACCTAAGGTCTTCCCGCAGAATTTATAGGCAGTGTGACCAGAAATCGAAATATAATAATAATAATAACAACAACAATAATAATGATAATGATAATAATAATTTCGGTATGGTCGTTAGTGGAAAGAGGGAATTAAAAAATTAGTGGAAAGAGGAAATTAAAAAATTAGTGGAAAGAGGAAATTAAAAAATTAGTGGAAAGAGGGAATTAAAAAATTAGTGGAAAGAGGGAATTAAAAAATTAGTGGAAAGCGGGAATTAAAAAATTAGTGGAAAGAGGGAATTAAAAATATATAATCCAAAGAAGCAGAAGCATATTCTTTTACTGTGAAATGAGGGAATCGTAAAAAAAGCAAGTTGAATAACAGAACAATAGAAGAAAACTGGCCAAACCTGCCAAGAATAGCAAATCTGTCAGTTAACCCGGCTTCTAGTGCATCGTGTTAGAAAAGCTATCATTGAAATACACATCCGTCTCATCTAAAAAAGAACATAGAAAACATATTTTTGATATTATTTTGCATCTGTAAGTTTATTATTTTCTCTTGTTTGAAATAAATATATATATACACGTATGTGTGTGTATGTCTGCCTATATGTTTGTGCTTGTATGCGCATATATGTATTAGTAAAATAGAAAAATATACATCTGAATACAATATATATATATATATACACATATGTGTGTGTGTGTGTGTGTGTGTGTGTGTGTGTGCATTAATGGCAAAATTCGTTTGAGTAGATATCTTCGTCTTACATTTTTTGCAAAACAGATACATTAATGTCAGTCGGTGGATTGATTGAACAAACCTACTAAAGATATGTGTCTCTTGACGTGAAACGAAATTATTCCCCCTTCCTATCAGGGATGTCTCATCAAATGCGGATATCGTGTAAATATAATGCTAATGTTTCTACCAATAAATAGTGATGCGGAATTTAAAAGAAATAATTATATATATATATATATATATATATATATATATATAATTCTTCAGCAATGAATTGAACACTCTTAACTACTGGCATTCGTTTAACTTGTGTATGTAACATGGTGAAATCTGCTCGCCTCCGCCATGCGCCGACAGATTACAGGTAGAATTAAATAGGTTGGTTTTCAATCCCGATTGGAAGCAATCAGATGACGAGTCGTACTGATGAGCTATGATACAGTGAGGCAGGACCGTCTGTGAATATATAAATGCATAGATATATATATATTTTTTACACATGAAAAATACAAAATTTATGGTTGCATGATCATTTCTGTGACTTGAATTCGCATCATCTGCGATCTTTAATACAATGGAAAATCTTTTAAAAAATATGAGTGTGTGTGGGCAAGAAACCGGAAGTAGGCTTGCAAACAGACATTGTATAAAATAGAAAGAGAAAAGAAGGGAGGAAGAAAAAAAGGAAGAAGATAAAGAGGGGAATGGAAAAGAGGAGTAAAATATGTTAAATTTGTAGACAGGAGGAGACTTGGGCCAGGAAGTTGGGTAAAATTCGCTACTGTAGGCGATCTTTAATATTTTGGAACATACAAAAATGTGTATGTGTATTTGGATAATGAGTTAAGAGTACGGGAAGAAAAGGAAAAAAGAAGCGTAGCGTAAAGACTGGTAAAGAAAGGGAGCAAAAAAGAAAGAAGGGATAAGAAAGGGGAACGGGAAAGAAAGAAAGAGAAAGGAAGTAGACAGCAAGATTTTCGGGACTTTTTCAATTTTTTCCCCAAAATGTTAAACGTTTCAAAGAAAAACAGCTAGACTATTGTTGGGATGAAAATAATTTACGTTAAAATTTACTTCAGAAATAAAAAAGAATGACATGAAATGAATTATTCATAGAAGTAAATGATATATAATATAAATAAATAATATACCTAAAGAAAGAAAAAGTAACTAATTAGAGAAAATTAAAATTTAGATAAAGTAAATAATAAGAAAAATTCCTAATAAGGGAAAATTAACAGTCCTGATGATTGAGAATATTATAACCTTGTCCTCACGAAACTTCGAAGTCGGTATGAATCTGCTCTGTTAAATTGACAGCTTCTTTTATACTTATCAACGCTCTATTTACACCCCGATACCGAGCACGTTACTATTGCGATACATTACCTGTTTGCCACAATATATTTTATCAATAAAACCACTGAAAACAACAACCTTGGCCCTAAATATTATCCCAATTAAACAATATATATATATATATATTTTTTTTTGTTTAATTGTGATAATGTTTTTATATATATATACATATATATATCCCAATCGACTCAGTCAATTAAAAACTGTATTAGGCAATCAAAGTGTATTGCTTTACTCGCCCGCGGTCGATTAAAAATCTCACAATGAAACGTGTCCCCTTAAATATAGAAAAAGGAAACCTGATTCTTTTACAACCAAAAGTAGGCCATTGAAGATTCACACGTTACTTAGAATGAGCTACAATGACATTATTGAACTCTTGGCTTTTATCGTCTCAGTCACTGTAAACATTCGTTTAATTAATGCTTCCAGATTGGAACCAAAATGTCTCTGTCACTCAGATATTTAAAAATTATTTTGAAAAATTGTATCATATATTTCCTTCCCGCTTACGAAAAGTAAAAACGAACATTTTGAAAGAAAGAAAAAAAAAACGCATATGTCTTTCAGCCACGCACCAAAAAACAAATTATACAAGTAAGTAATTTTTTTATAGAAAACCGTTAAGAAAATCAGATTTGTTATTTTTTATCATCTATGAGATGGCGGTTGCAGTCAAACAGAAGAAAGAAACTACGAATTTAGGTACCTCTACTCAATTGCCAAAAACAGAAAATGCAGCATATCATGATGTCAAAGAGCTCAAACGTAATATAAACAAAGTTTCATCATCAAAATGTTTATGCTGTTATTAAAAAGAAAGATCAAATTTTGTTGTTGTATTTTTTAATCCTTTCTAACATGTTCAAAATTTGAATTAAAATTTCATTTTTTGTTTTCTGTCAGCGATTCAACTTATGTTTAAGTAAGGTGACTATTAAGAAAATGGATTCGGTCGAGTAGGATGATTTTGGGGCGAACAAATCTTCCCTCGCTATCGACCGCCGGTCGAGGGATTTGTTTTTCAAACCTCAAAGGCTGTATATATATATATATATATATATATATATATATATATGTGTGTGTGTGTGTGTGTGTGTGTGTGTAAATATCTGCATATATACACACACGTATAGAAAGAGGGAAGGAGAGAAAGAGGTATAAGAAGAGAACTATTGTTCACGTTGCATCTTACATAATATAAGTATTTGTATCCCGTTGATATGATATTCAAATGAAACACGAAGTGCACGAAGGCAGAATTTATTGTTGTCAGCAAAGAAATTACAGACCGGAGAATATCAAACAATACAACAATTTTAATATCTGGAAAAATGCAACACGGAAATCTGATGAAGTATTGTAACAGCCAAAGTTGCCTTCCAAAAGTTAAGCAGAGTACTTCTTTTTCTTTATGTGTCGTGTCCTTTCAGGACGTAGGCGACATGAATTTCCTCTTGCCCGTATGTCTTGTCGCTCATAATATTTTCTCTCTTGGTATCTCTCCAAGCACTTCTTCCCCATTATGTGTCCCTGAAACCTCAGCTTTCTCTACCAGATTCCAAGTATAAAATTCTGTCCAAAACATCGTCGTTGCTCATCCTGCTGTAAAATCACATTTCTGTTGCTTCAAGTGTCGCCTTCATCTTTACGGAGATTGTCCAGCATTCGCTGCCATATAGGCGGACAGATATAACATAACAATCTAGTACTTTTTCGTTGACTCTAATAAAATCAGAATACTAAGAAATAGAAAAATGCATTAGAAACAAGAGAAGAATGGACTTGAAGAATCAGAAGACTGGTTCTACAGAAGGATCCTGGGGATGAACGAAAATGGGAACAAAGACTCAGTTTTAGAAAAAATGGAAACAAAAATAAATACTTAACATAAAGAATAGACACATAATTAAAAAAGAGGGCCTGGAAAATATGATAGTCACAAATCATTTTCAAGGATCAGAAGAAAATAACGAAAAACATGGGTAAATGGATGTCGAAACTGGATTCAGGAGAAATAATTAAAAGAACTGAATTTACAAAGTGCTACAAAGAACAGGAATTAGTATAGAACAATGATCGCCTCCATTCTTTGGAGAAGATTGATTACAAATATTTCAAAAATGCAAATCATAATAATAATCAACGGGGGATATGCGTGCCAATCTACTCTGCCGTGAGGTGACTTTACTCTGACTTTTCTAAAAGTATTTTCACGGCAAAAGTTTTGAAGATATTTACTCCTTTCTACCAGTTACACCTGCATTTAAGCGCACTACTGTATTGGCAATTAGGTCCCACTTTTTTACTGTTGAATTAGGTTCTTGCACTTCTCATCTGTTAAACACTTTTTCGATTTTTGCTTCCCTATCGACTATAATCAAAAAATTAATTTTTTTATTCTTTTTCAGTCTCAGGAACCAAAGGCTTTTTAGTTGCATTGTCGCATTGCTTTGGAAATAATAATAATAATAATAATAATAATAATAATAATAAAAAAAATAATAATAATAATAATAATAATATCAAAAACTCTCCTTGAGGTCAATACATTTTTTAAATATAGCATGCAGTGTAGGAAATCACATTATACTTAAATCCCATCAAAAGCACTGCTACTTTCAATTGTGTGAATATACGACAAGGAATCTTTCAAGGAGATTCCCTGTCGCCCTTTCTGTTAATCCTTAATTATGTTTACGAATGAACTAAACAGTAAAGGCTATTGACACAAATTTATAAAATTTAAATCCCTATTCTACATAAATGATACACTTTGCCAAAGACGAGAATGAATTGTAGTCTAACCTCGATACTGCAAAATTGATATTGGTTTTAGGATTCGATAAATGTGCAAAAATTAACATACAAGAAAGGAAAAATTACAGAAAAAAACGCCTAAAGGGTCTAGATTTCTGTCACAAAATATTAGTGAATTAGAACAAAAAGACGCCATACCTAGAAGCCATCGAAGGAGAAGAAATAGTGTATACTAAAAAAAAAGGCGGGAAAGAAAATTACTATAGTATCTGTGAATCTGGTGTTTAATACGAAGTTGAGTACCCAAATTAAAATATCAGCCATAAACACATTGTAGTCCAATACAGTTTTAGATTCCTTAATTAGACCAGAGCTGTCATTAAGTTGGTTGGTTGGTTGTTTTGCTTTTATGGCATATCAACCTCGGCAGGTCATTTATTGCAACTAAATTTTTATTTATTTATTGCTGGTAATACCTTTTCTTTTCAACAATTTATTTTTGTTTTTTATATAAGATTTTTGTGTCTTGAAATACTTTTTTCTTTTCGATTGATTGGGATTTAGTTTTTTAAGGTCAGGGTTCCCAAGTCCTACCCCGTTATTTAATCCATAACTGGAGGTAAGGGACGGATTAATACATTTCCCAAGGGTACCAGTGCTTAAGTGAATGCAGGGTATTCAACTAGAATTCGAACTCGGCTCACTGATTTCTCTTTCCGAGCCAATATCCACTGCACCACAAAGCACATCCGTCACTATATGCTTACAGCACCTGGTATTCCCAAGCGGTCACCCATCTAAGTACAGACCAGGCTCAATGTTGCATAACTTCGGTGATCAAGCGAGAACCGGTGTATTCAATGTGATATAACCGTAAGCCTTTCATTAAGTGAATGGATGTCAAAACGCGAAAGCCATCGAATTCATCATCCTAAGGCTGAAGTTGATCGCCCATATGAGGTCAGAGCCGAACGTGACAGAGGATTAGTTCAATTAAAAACTCTCTTACAAATCACAATATTTGACATTCAAAGATATCTGGAAACAGAAGACAGCATGATGATCTGTGTCAAAGAACATGAAAGAAATAATACACATTCTTCAGTCATAAATGAAGCCCTCATATTAAAAAAAAACGTGGGTTATGAAGTGCAGATGCAACAGAGGTACCTGCAGTTTCAAATGCAGAAATAATGGCAGGATAAGTTTTTTCATCGTCAATACTAGAGCTCACCATACAAACGTAGTGCGTTGCGGATGTGCATTGTGGTGCGGCTGATATCGCCTCGGAACGAGAAATCGGAAGAGCCGAGTTCTAATTACAGTTGAATTCCTTGCATTCACTTACGCACAAATACCCTTGGGAAAGGTATTAATCCGTCTCTCCCCTACAGTTATGGGTTAAATAACAAAACAGATTGGGTTCTATAGACTGGGCTGGCAACCAATCTACGCAGAAAGCAATGGTAACCTACTACGGCATAATCTTCTGCCCAGTCAAGCATGTCTCTTTCTAGACACGATCACCCAAATTGTGTATCACGTATAGCATTTGACTGACTGATTACGAAGTGCAGGGTAAGAAGATGAAACCGAAGGTTTTCTTGGTGCTGCATATGACAAATGCTTAAAAGTAGAAATTACCAGTAAGACACGCTAAAAATATTATAACCCAAAATACAGATTCTGCGATAAATATCCAGAAACATTTGACCATCTTGTATCATACTGAACTGTGTTATCACCCAAAGAATATAAAATTCGGCATTATAGAGTGGGCCAATACTTGCACTGAAAAATATGGATGTTTTACTGGAAAGAAAACTGCAGAAAACTCGTATGAACTTTACCCAAACTCGGTTAGAGTGGAAGGACCTGTAACAATTGTACGCAACTTTATAATATACAAGCAAAAAGAACAATGGAAAATAATTGCCAAGACATCGTGATCAAAGGCAACGAAACAATGTAGCTTTTTATTGGATTGGTAGTTCCTGCAGATTGTAATGTATCTTCGCAGATCTTAAATACGCTAGGAAAATATTAGTATTTTGATGTATTCGCCCTCGGATTTATTGGAAAATGATAGACTCATTGAAGGGTTTCCTGGTAGACCATGCCTTAAAGAGCTTCAAAGACTGTACTCACAAGTCCAGTTCTTACATTACGAAGAACTAAAAAACTGTAAAATGCTGTGATCAAGTATAGATTAAATGTGCATCAAATGATAAACACAAAATATTAGATTGATGAAGCTTTAATAAAAGTGAAACCAGTTTGATAGTTAAACATTTGCTTTATATATATATATATATATATATATGGATACGGATTATTTATGTATATATATATATATATATATATATATATATATATATATATAATGTGTATCCACATATATATATATATTGTCATCCGCAGACAGATCTGTTTCGCCGTATCACAGATATATATATATATATATATATATATATATATATATATATATATATGTAATTTATAAATGAAAAATCAACACATCATATTAGTTATAAACTATAGTTCATTTCAATGAGCTTAAACAGCTCATCTCATCAGACTAGTTTACAATATTTCCTCCATCTGGCATAAAATTTCTGCCGAAATATGGATTTACCTATTAATAATTTATATTAAGGAAATCTTGTTGGATTATCCTCACCGTTTACGGACTGACAACTATACGTATATATATATATATATATATATATATATATATATATATATATATATGGATACACGCTATTTTTTGTTCTTCAACGGACACCATGTACAGGGCTGATCGTTACAGCCAATGCACTGCCAATTTTAGTGATTTTAATTGAAGATTGTCTTTTTCTTTCTTTTTTTCTAGCGATCTATTCTCGCTGACATTTACAAAAACGGAGCATTTTTAGAAATAGTTAAATGGTGTTACCTTTGTTACTGTTTCGCCATAAACATTCCTAAAAATCGTTTAGCATTTGTTCCACTTAAGAATATCAATTCATCTTGCGACCCTCAGAATGGGAATTTTCTGTCAATTTCGAAACTAGCCAGAAATATTTGGCAGGCTTTTTCTTTATTTCTACTTATCAAGCAAAAATTGTAGAGGGTCCAGTTATAGATTATTTCTAAAACTACGATGAGAATTTACTAAGAGATTTTATGCATTTAGCCATGACGATTCTTTTCTCATCAGTCAAAAAGGTGAGAACTGATGCCGTTCAGTTGATATCAAGCGGTTTTTAAACATCAAATATAGAACTTTGAGATCATTTGAATAATGTTGGTCATATTAGATGCTATAATAGTAGCGTTATGTGTTAATGAAGCAACTTATTAAAGAAATGTTTGAAACAAATTCTAACGAGCGATGAGATGCGAATACGCTACAGGACTTACAGGACGCTACAGGACTTACAGGACGCTACAGGACTTACAGGACAGCTACAGGACTTACAACGCCTAAGAGAGACGTCAATTGAAACAAAACATCGCCAACAATAGTAAACAGAATTCGAGTAAGATTATTGGTGCTTTATAAAGGACAATAATTAATAAACTTAGGTTAGTTAAAACATTAAACGCTTTTATAGTTAACTCAAAAATGTGCAACTGACACTACTGAATAATTTCACTCGTTGTGCCTTTTCATAGGTTGATACTTTCTCAATAGTGGCTCAGTCTTGTTGGAAGATGCTTGAATTATGAAGCTATCATCTCTTTTATATTATAATAGTTTGATTATAAACACAATATTTATGTAAATACGAGCATCGATCAAAAATAATGTTCAAACGAACAATTTCGAATTGTCGGTTGTTTGTAATCAATTTCGTTAATATTTCTTAATTTCCGTTACATTTGTTGACATTGCGATACATTTCAGTGCAAATATTATTATTTGCGTGAATCGAAAATTGTGTTATATAGGCTTGATTTGACATCCTTTAGACTGCTGGCCATTCGTGATCGAGAGGTCTAAGACGCGCGAGATCAATTGGTGGCTTCCCTATGTGGAGAGGGGTCGTAGGCTCAAATCCTACCGAATGACGCAAATTCCATTAAAAATCTATCGTAAATAATCAGACCGGTAGGAATAAATATATAAAATGTTTCATTATAAATTGAAAATAATACGAGTATCGATAAAAAATAATGGTCAAACAAATAATTTCATCTATATGTTTTGTTATTTATATATGAATCCTATACCTTTCGTGTAAATAAATATATAATGAACTGGGCTGAAAGTCGAACTTATTTCTCTAAATTCTTGTATCTATCCGCAATCCATTATATCAAACGCCCATCTACAAGTTAAGTACTATGTAATTAATTTATACAATACTTTTATCTCTTTGGAAATCGTTTTCTAACAAGATAAATTTCTTTTAAATGACATTTCCCTTCAAGACGTAGTTACTTATTCTTGTCGATGGATTCCATTTTCTTTATTCTCTGTATATTGCCATGATTTCCTGGGCAATTTAGTGAAGTTGTATCACGTTGAATTGTCTTCCTCAACATTATTGATGATGAATATATTAGCCATAAAAATAAAAGAATTTCGCGATTATGAACTATTAGCAGAGAAGCACTTATTCAAAATACAGACCGGCACTCAGTAAATTACATTTACATTATGTAAATTCAAACTTATGTTTTACTAATGTTTGTTATGATGACAATGTTTTGGCAGGTTCACTCCAATTTAGGTCTGCTTCTTGTGTTTTTCCGATATAAATAATCTCCAGGAATTTAAATGATTTTTTGAAGGTTTGCTTGATCGACAGACTCCTGAAGTAGACCAGAAGATTAAACGGCCGAAAAGTAGTGATAATTAGTTCGAATGTAAATATTGTGAAAATTGATTACTCATCATGCCTGGAATTCGGCTAGACATATTTAATGAACTTGTACGGAACGATTTTAGAGGATATCCGTATTTTTCTAAAGGAGCAAATGCTCGCCTGCATGTTTCCCTGATGTCCCAAAATCTTTTTTACCGCTTGACTGGAATGTATTCACCTTTTTCAAGACATAACGTCATTTTGCGTCTCTGTCTCTGTCTCTCTCTCTGTCTGTCTCTCTCTCTCTGTCTGTCTGTCTGTCTGTCTGTCTGTCTGTCTCTCTCTCTCTCTCTCTATATATATATATATATATATATATATATTTGTGTATTTAGGCAAATAATACAACTATTCACCACCAAGAAAACAACAAAAGCAAACTACAGATTCTCGAGGCAATATTCGTTAAAACATTAAAACACAGCCGTCAATTAATATAATCAGCTATGAATACTGTAATAATGTTCTAAAATGTTTGTAAAAAGAACAGTTTTCTCCTGCTTTGACCCGTTCATGAGAATGACATTACAACATATAAAAAATTCCATTTTTGATAATTTTCACGTTCAAATGACCGCCAGCAATTTGTCAACCGTTAGATTTGAAGTAGGAAAAAATGCACAGTAATTTTTGCAACACCGCTTTCCAATTACATTTGTTAACATTACTCACACCCCAAAAGATGACCTTAGAAAGAGGTTGAAAGTACTTGGATACCTTAAGAAATTAATGAAAATAACATCTGTCAAAATTACAGCACATTTCTGAAATAATTTGATTGTAATACGCAAAAGATTATCCTAGAGTATGAACGGATTTTATTAAAAAAATAGCAAACATTGTTTGCAATTTATTTAATCTAACGCACACACACACACACACATATATATATATATATATATATATATATATATATATATATATATATATATCAGCTACTACGGAATAATTTAATGACAACTCTGGGAGAATACGAAGAATTGCAATATAATCACATTCATTTCCTGTTCCGTGTTTGTTTTTTATGTGAAGACATTTTCATATATATATATATATATATATATATATATGTGTGTAAACAAAGAACTGAGACCACAGAGCATAAATACCGCTTTAAAAAGAAAAGAGGACATTTTTTCAATCTTAAGGAATCCTTTTGTGTCAAAAGTTCATCAGAAGGAAACGAACACCATAACACAATTCACTATACAAAATTTTGAAACGGAATGTTGTGCTGTTTAGAAATTGGATGGTTTTTTTTTATCAGGGAGGATGTTTTTTTTTGCAGGCGCCGCTAGCCAGACTCGTATACTTGAGGCAATACAAGCAAGGGAAAACAGACATCAAATTACCTAAGGAGCTTTTTTAGATTAATGACAGAACACGGACAAAAAGCTAAAGTAATTAACTAGATAAAGTAATGTAGAATATTATGGAGAAGTATCAATTATTTTTAATATTACATTTTTTAGTTGCATTGACCCCTGATATTCGAAGTCGCTACGTAGCAACAACGAAACCAAAAAAAAAAAAAACTTTTCTTGACGCTATTTTACAAAAGGGAGTAGTTCATCAAGTTGAAGAAACCTCATGCGTTAGAAAGTTTAAAAAAGATATTTCTTTATAATCATAACGCCCTAAACAAGGCATTTCACTGCCACTGTTTTGCAGAGGTTACATAGGAGGAAAGTTATAAGTGGTGTCAGGTAGTTGGAAAGAGAAGGATGAGAATACTGATGAGAGTGGAGTGGACGGAGAAAGGAGCATGAGAGACAGAGAGAGAGAGAGAGAGAGAGAGAGGGTGCAAATTAGTGAGATAGGAGATGACGACTTTACATTTAAACTCTTGAATATTATAGCTGTCGGGGAAGCAAGTAAACGGAAGGGAATTACACACGCGGAAAGTAATAGAAAAAAGCTGATGGTGTAGAATTTACGTTTTACAAATTATTGGTTTCACAGTAAAAGGGTCGAACCTAGTTGCTAATCTTGTGACTCGAGTAAATTCATCTATAGGGGGCACCCGTGAGATAAGTTTATCGGAGCAGAAGGCGTGAAAGTATTTGCAGAAGAGACGCAGAGAAGCCACATTGTGCCGGTGAGAAATTGTCTGTATCCGAACTGCCAAGTCGGAATCGATCACATTACAGATTCTCCGTTGTATTCTGTCAAGGACCCCTAAGTGGATAGCAGGGGCACCCGACCAGATATGGCAGCAGTATTCAATGCACGGGCGGATGGTAGATTTGTATATGTGCATGATGGTTTCAGACGGGAAAAACTTCCTGGCCCTGCACAGATTTCCGACCTTCTTAGCGGTGGATTTGCTATGGATTCTATTTACTTATTCCACTGGAGTCCTGGTGTGAGAGTTAACCCGAGAAGGCGCGGTGTTTTATTTTCAGGGGGCATTGGCGATTGTCTGTGGTGGTTAATAGATAGGAGTCTCGTTTTGGAAGCATTAAAATTCACGAGCTATTTCTTACCCCAGTCCACCACGGAGTGGATGTCCTTTTCAAGCTAGGCAGCGACGTTACTTTATCAGCCTCTGCAGATTTTTGATCGAGGGGAGAGTAAACTGTAGTGTCGTCAGTGTATATGCCTACTTTGGATCATATTACATCGGGGAGATCGTTAATGTAGATAAGGAAAAGCGGGCAACCTAGAATTATTGAAACGATATATAAAGATTTTATTTAACAAGTGTTTGTATCAGTTATAAGCAATTTAGTAGAGAAGCTTAGGTAGTTTAACCGAATATATTTTGCGCTTAGGAATACTTTTGTTCAGTACGTTGCTCATTGTTTCCTTTCTCATTTTTTTCACTTAGCACATTTGGCGTTGCTGCTGTCACCACTTACATCCTTCTCACAGTTGTGGTTCATGTTAACTTTCATGGCAGAATTTTTCAATGGCTTGCCGGTTCGATTGGTGCAGGGATGACCCGTCCTTGCATAAATTGCATCCACTAGCAAGAACTTTGATCAGGAGTTTTGAGGGGCGTGTAACCACCTCTTAATTGTTGTTTTAAAAAAAATATCAACAATGCATTTTCTTTAAAAAATGTTAAATATGCATTTTTGAAAGAAAATTAGCAGCAATTCATTTTTAAATAATATCAGAAAAAACAATTACCAGTAATGCATTTTAAAAATGGTTATCAGAAATACACTTCTAAAATATCATTGCTCTAAGTAAAGATTACCATCAATGTAAGTACAAATTAATTGCAATACTTTTTAATCTGCACCAAAAAAACCTCTTTATGAAAAAACATCAATAAAACTTAACCTACAAACAAATTTCTTACAAAAATACATATTTTACGAATTTATTGCAAAAATTTGTTATCATTAAATGACCTACTGAGTTTGATATCCTGTGGAAAAAGTCAAAAAACAAAAACAAAACAAACCAACCACATTTAGATTTGGTTTCTAATTTAACTTTAAGTCTTTTTAAAAAAGGCATGACCTACAAATGTTTTGAATTACACTTATCTTTTTATATTTCCTGTTAATATATCCATAATATGATGTCGTAAAACGAAAAACTCTTTGTTCTCTGAAATGACCTAGTCAGATTTCGACTTTCCTTTTCAATAAATTTCAAAGTTTTATAACTTATATAAATCATGAAGAAGATGCTACTCCAATAGAACCTATTGATTAGGATCACCAAATCAGAAATCTTCTACCAAATAACAAAAATACATCACGCGAACACTTCTATTATCAGAAACGTTGTGTAGCACATTTAATTGCAGTAACTCAACTTTTTTTTCCTTTTCTAATCATCTCGCCCCAAGCAAGGTAGTATTGACATTGGTGCTCAGGGGTGACCTAATAGGCGAGTGATTTATATATGTGCATGATGGATTCAGAAGAGAAAACTTCTTGGGCCCATAATGGAAATCAAACTTCCTAGCAGTAGATTTAGCTAATAATTCAATATAGCCATTCATCTTTGTGTCAGTTGAAAGAGTGAGGCCAAAGTGAGGTACTGTATTGCTTTCAGGGAGACTAGCGTGATCCATGCCGAGGCGCGTAGGAAAGATTCGTTATAGTGGTTAAAGACAGCAGCTTCGTTTTGGAAGCATTAAATTTTACGAACCATTTCTTACCCCAGGCCACCACTGACTGTAGGTCTTTTTCGAATTCAGTAGCAAGATCTTTTGGCAGAATCGAGAGATTTCTTCACAAGGCTGGAGTAAATAATTGTGTTGTCAGCATAGATGCCAACTTGGGATCCAATTAGATCAGGGAGATCGTTGATGAAAATAAGAAAAAAGCGTAGGTCCTAGGATAGAGCTTAAGGAACACGAGTGTTCGTATGATATAATCTGGAAGCAATGCCGTTTCTGTTGTAGCCTTGGTAGGGGCCAGAAATAAGGACCAAAAGAAGTAATATAGTTAAACAAACATTCAAAATAAGAAGGTCTCCAGTGTGAATGTTTGGGCCGGCTGTTACTGTTATCTGCTGGAATAGATTTCTGCCACAAAGCAGAAACTGCTGCTTAATTATAGTTGGAAGAGCTCATGTGTGCATCGATAACTTATCATAAGTATCAACTCCCAAGGAGTTTTAATAACTTTTTCTGTTTGCATTAATGACGATAAAATTCATCATTTTTCTTTTTCCCTTTCAACGGCGATGATCCGTGGCCGCTTGCAGGATCGGCGAAAGTATCGTAAATGACATCCATGAATTCATTCTCTCCAGGACGACCGCTGTCAGCATCGTCTGACAGGTGTTTCCTGATTTAGTTTAAATGATTTTTGCCATTAAACTGGGGACGTTTAATTATGTAGCCCATATTTTCTACTCTTTTCTCAATTGTACTTATTTCCCAGAAAGATTAATTATCCAGAAAAATCCGGTAAAACATTTCTCTCCGGGTTGGAAGCGTTTTATAGGTACGGTGTTTGTTCGTCCGGATTTTGTTTGTTTGGGAAGTAGCTTGTCAAACACATACCTGATTTTACGTGCAAACATTAACTCGTCTATGGTTAATGATGATGGTGTGCTGCCGTTGGGCGTGAATCTATACACCTGAAAGAAATGTTGTAGGGCTTTTTCTGCGTGTGTGCCTCCAGCTTTCTTCAGAGCTCTTTTCAGTGTGTCAACAAAGCGCTCGGTCTGTCCGATATGGATTGATCGGGATATGATTCATCTGGAAAGTCTCACAAAATCCTTAAAATCACCGGACGTAAATTGTGTCCCATTGTCTGACACTAAACAATCGACTACCCCAAATCTGGCGAACAGTTATGTAGTAAACGGATGGTCACTTCTGTAGTGAGATTTCTATATCTTGGAACTTCAGGCCACTATCTACTACTATATGATAGTGGAATCCGTTTAGCGGGTCCGCAAAATCTGTATGAATTTGAGATCGTTGTCAGTGCGTTTTAGGCTAAGGACTGTATTTGATTGAAGGTGCCTTAGCTCCCAAATCACAGTCTTTATGGGTTTTAACGATATTTTTGATATCCTTATCTATGTTTGGCCAGTATACATATCTGCACACACGGCTTTTCTGCAATATGAGAATAGTCTACAATAGTTAATATTTGAATGGTCTATAACATGTAAAACGAAAATGTTCAATTAGATTCAACATGAGAATGCTATATAATTTTTATCTCGAGAATAGTCTATAACATTTAATAGGAGAATGGGCTATGATATACGGTAGAATAATTGTCTGTTACATTCATTTTTAAATGTGTCTATAACATGCAATACAATACTGGTCTATTAGAATGGTCTATAATATTTAATAGGGGAATGGGCTATGATATACGGTAGAATAATTGTCTGTTACATTCATTTTTAAATGTGTCTATAACATGCAATACAATACTGGTCTATTAGAATGGTCTATAACATTTAATAGGGGAATGGGCTATGATATACGGTAGAATAATTGTCTGTTACATTCATTTTTAAATGTGTCTATAACATGCAATACAATACTGGTCTATTAGAATGGTCTATAATATTTAATAGGGGAATGGGCTATGATATACGGTAGAATAATTGTCTGTTACATTCATTTTTAAATGTGTCTATAACATGCAATACAATACTGGTCTATTAGAATGGTCTATAATATTTAATAGGGGAATGGGCTATGATATATGGTAGAATAATTGTCTGTTACATTCATTTTTAAATGTGTCTATAACATGCAATACAATACTGGTCTATTAGAATGATCTATAATATTTAATAGGAGAATGGGCTATGATATACGGTAGAATAATTGTCTGTTACATTCATTTTTAAATGTGTCTATAACATGCAATACAATACTGGTCTATTAGAATGGTCTATAATATTTAATAGGGGAATGGGCTATGATATACGGTAGAATAATTGTCTGTTACATTCATTTTTAAATGTGTCTATAACATGCAATACAATACTGGTCTATTAGAATGGTCTATAATATTTAATAGGGGAATGGGCTATGATATACGGTAGAATAATTGTCTGTTACATTCATTTTTAAATGTGTCTATAACATGCAATACAATACTGGTCTATTAGAATGGTCTATAATATTTAATAGGGGAATGGGCTATGATATACGGTAGAATAATTGTCTGTTACATTCATTTTTAAATGTGTCTATAACATGCAATAAAATACTGGTCTATTAGAATGGTCTATAATATTTAATAGGAGAATGGGCTATGATATACGGTAGAATAATTGTCTGTTACATTCATTTTTAAATGTGTCTATAACATGCAATACAATACTGGTCTATTAGAATGGTCTATAATATTTAATAGGAGAATGGGCTATGATATACGGTAGAATAATTGTCTGTTACATTCATTTTTAAATGTGTCTATAACATGCAATACAATACTGGTCTATTAGAATGGTCTATAATATTTAATAGGAGAATGGGCTATGATATACGGTAGAATAATTGTCTGTTACATTCATTTTTAAATGTGTCTATAACATGCAATACAATACTGGTCTATTAGAATGGTCTATAACATTTAATAGGGGAATGGGCTATGATATACGGTAGAAGAATTGTCTGTTACATTCATTTTTAAATGTGTCTATAACATGCAATACAATACTGGTCTATTAGAATGGTCTATAATATTTAATAGGAGAATGGGCTATGATATACGGTAGAATAATTGTCTGTTACATTCATTTTTAAATCTGTCTATAACATGCAATACAATACTGGTCTATTAGAATGGTCTATAATATTTAATAGGAGAATGGGCTATGATATACGGTAGAATAATTTTCAGTTACATTCATTTTTAAATGTGTCTATAACATGCAATACAATACTGATCTATTAGAATGGTCTATAATATTTAATAGGAGAATGGGCTATGATATACGGTAGAATAATTGTCTGTTACATTCATTTTTAAATGTGTCTATAACATGCAATACAATACTGGTCTATTAGAATGGTCTATAATATTTAATAGGGGAATGGGCTATGATATACGGTAGAATAATTGTCTGTTACATTCATTTTTAAATGTGTCTATAACATGCAATACAATACTGGTCTATTAGAATGGTCTATAATATTTAATAGGGGAATGGGCTATGATATACGGTAGAATAATTGTCTGTTACATTCATTTTTAAATGTGTCTATAACATGCAATACAATACTGGTCTATTAGAATGGTCTATAATATTTAATAGGGGAATGGGCTATGATATACGGTAGAATAATTGTCTGTTACATTCATTTTTAAATATGTCTATAACATGCAATACAATACTGGTCTATTAGAATGGTCTATAACATTTAATAGGGGAATGGGCTATGATATACGGTAGAAGAATTGTCTATTACATTTCCATTTTTAAATATATCTATAACATGCATACACAATTATTAGGGAATGTCTATAATATTTAATAGGAATGGGCTATGATATATTAGAATAATTATTGCTATATTCATTTTTAAATGTGTCTATAACATGTAATACAATACTGGTTTATTAGAATAGTCTATAATATTAATAGGGAATGGGCTATGATATACGGTGAATAATTGTCTGTTACCATTTAAATGTGTCTATGTTTATGCAATAATATAATTTATCTATTAGAATGAATTATATATTTAATAGAGAGCGAAGCAGATATGATGGTAGAATAATTGTCTGTTGCATCTATTTTAAATGTGTCTATAACATGCAATATGAATAATTTGGTCTATTAGAATGGTCTATATAATATTTAGTAGGGGAATGGGCTAGTGATATATGGTAGAATACTTGCCCGTTACATTCATTTTTAAATGTGTCTATAACATGCAATACAATACTGGTCTATTAGAATGGTCTATAATATTTAATATAGCATATAGATATATGTAGTAGAATAATTGTCTACAGCATTCATTTTTAAATGTGTCTTGCAATATGCAATACAATACTTGGTCTATTAGAATGGTCTATAATATTTAATAGGGGAATAGCTGTGATATACGGTAGAATAATTGTCTGTTACATTCATTTTTAAATGTGTCTATAACATGTAATATAATAATAATTATTAGAATGGTCTATAACATTTAATAGGGAATGGGCTATGATATACGGTAGAATAATTGTCTGTTACATTCACTTTTAAATATGTCTATAAATATAATACAATACTGTCTATTGTAAATGGTCTGCAATATTTATGGGAATGGGCTATGATATATGGTAGAATAATTGTCTGTTACATTCATTTTTAAATGTGTCTATAACATGTACAATACTGGTCTATTAGAATGGTCTATAATATTTAATAGGAGAATGGGCTACATATAATGGTAGAATAATTGTCTGGTTATACATTCATTTTTAAATGTGTTCATAACATGCAATGCGTAATACTGGTTTGGTCTATTAGAATGGTCTATAATATTTGGGAATGGCTATATATGTAGAATAATTGTCTGTTACATCTTATTTTGCATGTGTCTATAACATGCAATACAATAATGGTCTATTAGAATAATTATAATAATAGGGGAATGGGCTATGATATACGGTGAATAATGTCTGTTTATATTCTATTTTAAATATAGTCTATAAATACAGTAATACAATACTGGTCTAATAGAATGTCTATAATATTTAATAGGAATGGGCTAAGATATAGATGGTAGAATAAATTGTTCGTTACATTCTATTTTAAATAAAGGGTTCATAACATGCAATACAATACTGTCTATTAGAATGGTCTATAATATTTAGAATAGGGAATGGGGCTAAGATATACGGTGTTAATTCGTCTGTTACATTCATTTTTAAATGCGTCTATGAACATGCAATACAATATTGGTCTAATAGAATGGTCTGTATTATTTAATAGGGGAATGGGCTATGATATACTGTAGAATAATTGTCTGTTACATTCATTTTTAAATGTGTCTATAACATGCAATACAATACTGGTCTATGAGAATGGTCTATAATATGTCAGTCAGTTTGGATGTGCGTTGTGGTGCAGTGGATATCGACTCGGAACGACAAATCGGGGAGCCGAGTTCAAAATCCGGTTGAATTCCTTGCATTCACTTACACACCAATACCCTTGGAAAGAGTATTAATCCCTTTATTCCCTACAGTTATGGGTTAAATAAGAGAGATTGGGTACTATAGCCTTGGTTAGCAACCAGTCTACCACAGAAAGCAATGGCAACCTACTGTGGGATAATCTTCTGTCAAGTTACTTTTGAGACATGATAGCCCAGAGCGTGTATCACGAATGACACTTAACTGACTGACTGACTATATCATTTATTACAAGAATGGGTATAGCATTTAATATGTGAATTGTCTATAATATTTAATATGAGAATAGTAGATGACATTAATATGAGAATTAGCTGTAACATTCAATAAGAGAAGCGTCTATATCAGTTATTAATAGAATGTTCTGTGATATTCAATATGAGAATGGTCTATAACATTCAATAAGAGAATTGTCTAAAAGAGTCTATGCGTGAATGGTCCATAATATTCAAATTTTATAACATTAGTTATGAAAATGGTTTATGACATTCGCTTTGGAAATGGTCAATTATATTCATTTTGAGAATGGTCTATATCAGTCAATATGAGTATTGTTTACGAAATTCATTATGAGAAATTTTATAACATTCAATATGAGAATATAATATAACACTTATTAGGAGAATGGTC
Source organism: Ascarosepion bandense (assembly GCA_037127315.1). NCBI lineage: Eukaryota > Metazoa > Mollusca > Cephalopoda > Sepiida > Sepiidae > Ascarosepion > Ascarosepion bandense. The sequence goes on along the minus strand of JBBBDQ010001765.1, from coordinate 517,926 downwards.
TATAATTTTAAGTATGAGAATGGTGTTTTATCATTTGTTCCGAGAATGGTCTATAACATCCAATATGAAAATAGTCTATAAGATTCAATGTAACAATGATCTATAACATTAATCACAGGAATGATCTAAAATATACAATATGAGAAATATCTACAAGATTCATCATAAGAATTGTACATAACATTTAACATAAGAATAGTCTGTAACATTTATTATGAGAATGATTGATAACATTTATTACGAGAATGGTCTATAAAATTTAATATGTGAGTGTTCGATAACATTTAATGTGAGAATGGCCTATAACATTCAATATGAGTAGGATCTGAATCATTTATTAGGACAATGGTTTATAACATTCAATATAGGAATGGTTGTAAGATTTATTACGAAAACGATCTATAATAATTAATATGAGAATGGCCTATTACGTTCAATAAGAGAATGGTCTAAGGCAGTCAATAATACAATTCTCTATAACATTCATTATGAGAATAATCTATAAGATTCAATATGAGAATGGTCTAAAAATTTATTACAAAAATGGGCTATATTATTTAGTATGGGAATGGTCTATAACATTTATTACGAAAATTTACTATAGCAATTAATACGAAAATGGACTATAATATTTATTGCAAGAATGATCTATAACATTACATATGAGAAAGGTTTATAACATTTAATAAGAAAATGGTCTGCAACATCCAATATTGGTATAGCGTTTATGATTTAGTATGAAACTGGTCTAAATCATTTATTACGAGAATGGTTTATGACATTCAATATAAGAATGTTCCATAAATTCAATATGAGAATGCTCTATAACATTTAATATAGATATGGTCGATAGAACATAACATGGGAATGATCTATAAGAATTAATATGGTAATAGTTTATAACATTCGTGTCGAGAATGATCTATTTTATTCAATATGAAAATTGTCTAAAGCATTTATTACTACGAGACCGACCAATGATTTTCAATGAGATTGGTCTATTACGTTTAATATCAGAATGGTCTATCAGATTCAATATGAAAATTGTCTAAAGCATTTATTACGAGACTGACCAATGATTTTCAATGAGATTGGTCTATTACGTTTAATATCAGAATGGTCTATCAGATTCAATATGAAAATTGTCTAAAGCATTTATTACGAGACTGACCAATGATTTTCAATGAGATTGGTCTATTACGTTTAATATCAGAATGGTCTATCTGATTCAATATGAAAATTGTCTAAAGCATTTATTACGAGACTGAGCAATGATTTTCAATGAGATTGGTCTATTACGTTTAATATCAGAATGGTCTATCAGATTCAATATGAAAATTGTCTAAAGCATTTGTTACGAGACTGACCAATGATTTTCAATGAGATTGGTCTATTACGTTTAATATCAGAATGGTCTATCAGATTCAATATGAAAATTGTCTAAAGCATTTATTACGAGACTGACCAATGATTTTCAATGAGATTGGTCTATTACGTTTAATATCAGAATGGTCTATCAGATTCAATATGAAAATTGTCTAAAGCATTTATTACGAGACTGACCAATGATTTTCAATGAGATTGGTCTATTACGTTTAATATCAGAATGGTCTATCAGATTCATTATGAAAATTGTCTAAAGCATTTATTACGAGACTGACCAATGATTTTCAATGAGATTGGTCTATTACGCTTAATATCAGAATGGTCTATCTGATTCAATATGAAAATTGTCTAAAGCATTTATTACGAGACTGACCAATGATTTTCAATGAGATTGGTCTATTAGGTTTAATATCAGAATGGTCTATCAGATTCAATATGAAAATTGTCTAAAGCATTTATTACGAAACGACCAAATGATTTTCAATGAGATTACCATTACGTTTAATATCAGAATGGTCTATCAGATTCAATATGAAAATTGGCTAAAGCATTTATTACGAGACTGACCAATGATTTTCAATGAGATTGGTCTATTACGTTTAATATCAGAATGGCTCATCTGATTCAATATGAAAAATTGTCTAAAGCATTTATTACGAGACTTACCAATGATTTTCAAATGAGATTGGTCTATTACGTTTAATATCAGAATGGTCTATCTGATTCAATATGAAAATTGTCTAAACATTTATTACGGAGACTGACCAATGATTTTCAATGAGATTGGTCTATTACGTTTAATATCAGAATGGTCTATCAGATTCAATATGAAAATTGTCTAAAGCATTTATTACGAAACTGACCAATGATTTTCAATGAGATTGGTCTATTACGTTTAACGGACATTTGAATGGTCTATCAGATTCAATATGAAAATTATCAAAGCATTTATTACGAGACTGAGCAATGATTTTCAATGAGATTGGTCTATTACGTTTAATATCAGAATGGTTCATCAGATCTAATATGAAAATTGTCTAAAGCATTTATTACGAGACTGACCAATGATTTTCAATGAGTTTGGTCTATTACGTTTAATATCAGAATGGTCTATCAGATTCAATATGAAAATTCGTTCAAAGCATTTATTACGAGACTGACCAATGATTTTCAATGAGATTGGTCTATTACGTTTAATATCAGAATGGCTCATCAGATTCAATATGAAAATTGTCTAAAGCATTTATTACGAGACTGACCAATGATTTTCAATGAGATTGGTCTATTACGTTTTACTATCAGAATGTCTATCAGATTCAATATGGAAATTGTCTAAAGCATTTATTACGAGACTGACCAATGATTTTCAATGAGATTGGTCTACATTACGTTTAATATCAGAATGGTCTATCAGATTCATTGCGGCAAAATTGTCTAAAGCATTTATTACGAGACTGACCAATGATTTTCAATGAGATTGGTCTATTACGTTTAATATCAGAATGGTCTATCTGATTCAATATGAAAATTGTCTAAAGCATTTATTACGAGACTGACCAATGATTTTCAATGAGATTGGTCTATTAGGTTTAATATCAGAATGGTCTATCAGATTCAATATGAAAATTGTCTAAAGCATTTATTACGAAACTGACCAATGATTTTCAATGAGATTGGTCTATTACGTTTAATATCAGAATGGTCTATCAGATTCAATATGAAAATTGTCTAAAGCATTTATTACGAGACTGACCAATGATTTTCAATGAGATTGGTCTATTACGTTTAATATCAGAATGGTCTATCTGATTCAATATGAAAATTGTCTAAAGCATTTATTACGAGACTGACCAATGATTTTCAATGAGATTGGTCTATTACGTTTAATATCAGAATGGTCTATCTGATTCAATATGAAAATTGTCTAAACATTTATTACGAGACTGACCAATGATTTTCAATGAGATTGGTCTATTACGTTTAATATCAGAATGGTCTATCAGATTCAATATGAAAATTGTCTAAAGCATTTATTACGAAACTGACCAATGATTTTCAATGAGATTGGTCTATTACGTTTAATATCAGAATGGTCTATCAGATTCAATATGAAAATTGTCTAAAGCATTTATTACGAGACTGAGCAATGATTTTCAATGAGATTGGTCTATTACGTTTAATATCAGAATGGTCTATCAGATTCAATATGAAAATTGTCTAAAGCATTTATTACGAGACTGACCAATGATTTTCAATGAGATTGGTCTATTACGTTTAATATCAGAATGGTCTATCAGATTCAATATGAAAATTGTCTAAAGCATTTATTACGAGACTGACCAATGATTTTCAATGAGATTGGTCTATTACGTTTAATATCAGAATGGTCTATCAGATTCAATATGAAAATTGTCTAAAGCATTTATTACGAGACTGACCAATGATTTTCAATGAGATTGGTCTATTACGTTTAATATCAGAATGGTCTATCAGATTCAATATGAAAATTGTCTAAAGCATTTATTACGAGACTGACCAATGATTTTCAATGAGATTGGTCTATTACGTTTAATATCAGAATGGTCTATCAGATTCAATATGAAAATTGTCTAAAGCATTTATTACGAGACTGACCAATGATTTTCAATGAGATTGGTCTATTACGTTTAATATCAGAATGGTCTATTAGATTCAATATGAGAATTTTCTATAACTTTTGTTACTTGAATTGTCTGTAACAATCAACATTAGAATGGTCAATAAAATTTTATATAGTTATAGTCCATACGTTTCAATATGAGAAATGTCTATATAATTTATCTTTATACTGTTCTATAAGATTCATTATAGGAATGTTTTAAAACATACAATATGAGAATTTATTGAATTTATTACGAGAATTGTCTATGACATTCAATATGTGAATGGTCTGTATCATGTAATAAGATAATGGTCTATAAGACTACATCTGGAAATATTCTATAATATTAAATATGAGAATGGTCTATAACATTGAATATATGAGTGGTCTATAACATTCATTAGGGGAATGGATTATAACATTTATTACGAGAATAGTCTATAACATTCCTTATGAGGTTGGTCTATCACATTTAATATGAGAATAAATTTCAATCCTGTTCTACAAGCTTCTATGAAAGAATTGTCTATAATTTCAAGGTGAAAATGGTTTAAAACATTTAATATATAAATAATTTATAACATTCAATACCAGAATTGTCTATCACATTTATTACGAGAATAGTCCATAAAATTCAATAAGAGAATCATCTTTTAGACTTGTAAGAATGGTCTATAAAATTTAATATTAGAATTGCCTATAACATTCATTATGAAAATGATCAATAACTTTTAATATGAGAATGGTCTATAACATTCAATATGAATATGGTCTATATGATTCAATATGAGAATAGTCTATATGATTTGATATGAGAAAGGTCTATAACATTCTTTACAACGATCTCTACCATAGTTTATGAGAATGAGTATGATATTCAATAAGAGAATGTTCAATAAAATTTAATGTCAGAATAGTCTATAGCATTCTGTATAAGCATGTTCAACAAAATTCACTATGAGCATTTTCTATAGCATTCATTGGTTTGTAACGTTCAATATGAGAATGGACTGCAACTTTCAATATGGGAATGGACTGCAACATTTATTATGAGAATTGTCGATAACATTCGATATGAGAATGGTTTATTCTATTACCTATGAGAATGATGTATAATATTCAGTATGTGAATGTGTTGGGATGCCCGCGCCTATTCGGCTATAATGGACTATTCCATTACTATGTAAAGTAATGGTGTCATCTACGTAGGGGAGTGTGCCGAGCAGCTGTATCGACAAGTCAGTCGTAGACTTCCGGTGACGACCCGGAAGTATCCATTGCTCATACTACGTCTTACGACGGTCGGGACGATTAACCTTTATTCTTGTATTGGATACTAATAACCTTTGTAAATACTATTTTCACGGAATACAACAATTAACCTATTCCTGTTGTTGAGTTATTTATTCTTACTCACGACATAAAAGAATGGTCTATAACATTCATTTTAAGAACAATTAATATGTGAATAGTGTTCAACATTTAATATGATATTGGTCTGTAATATTTATTTTGGAAATAGTCTATACATTGAAGATGAAACTCGTCTTATACATCCAATGTGAGAATGGTCTCTTACTTTTCTTGCAAGAATGATGTATAACATTTAAGATGAGGATGGATTTTATCAGTTAATAAGAGACAGGTGTATAATTTTCAATAGGAGAATTGTCTATATCTTTTATTACGAGAATGGTTTATAACATTAAATATGAGAATACTCTAGAAGGTCTAATAAGAGAATGGTCTATAACCTTTATCCCGAGAATTGTCTTTGACATTCAATATGAGAAAGGTCTATGACAGTCAATAAGAGAATGTTTTACTACACACGAGATTAGTCTATAATACTCCATATGAGAATTCAATATGATAATGGTGTATATCGAAACATATTTATAAATGAAACTTTGTCTGTGTGTGTGTCTGTGTACGTGTGTCCGTTACCTATAGACTCTGAAACGGCTGAACCGATTTTCTTGAAAATTTACACAGTTGTACTATAAACGTTTGCGGGTGTTCTTAGCTAGGTTTTGTGTCGAGGTACCCCCGATGAATATCGAAAATCGATAATCGAAAAAATCTGGTTATAGAAGGAGTGGTCCAATTTTAATCGAATTTGATACACTCATAAAAAAGATATAAGAAACGATATTCAGAAGTTTCAAGATTGCGGTTCTTACAATAGTGCAGAAAATCGATAATATATATAGAGAGCCGACTTTCATAGCGGCAGATTTGGCAATGGATTCGATATAGTCATTCCATTTGAGGTCCACCGAAAGTGTAAGGCCAAAGAGACGTATTGTTTTACTCTCTGATAGGCAAGCCTGTCCCATTCTAATGGGAGGTAGATGCGATTGTCTATGGTGGTTAGTTGATAACAGCTTCGGTTTGGAAGCATTGAAATTTACTAGCCATTTCCTACCCCAGGCCACTACGGATTGGAGGTCCTTTTCAAGCTCGGCAGCGAGGTTAGCTATGTCGAGAGAGTAGATTGTTGTATCATCGGCGTACATGCCTACTTGGGATCTAATGGCGTCGGGGAGATCATTAATGTACATCAGAAAGAGCGTGGGACCTAGGATAGAACCTTGAGGGACGCCCGCGTTCGTATGGTAGTTTTGGGAGGCATGCCCATTTAATACTATCTTCAATATGCGGTTAGAGAGGAATGACTGGATGAGGTCAAACAGGTGTCCAGTTATCCCGTAGCTCCGAGGTTTACATAAGAGGCCAGCGTGCCAGACCTTGTCGAACGCTTTGGAGATATCCAAGGCAACGGTTCGGGCTTCGCCATTCTTGTCAAGTGCCCGGTATATGTACTCGGTAATGGTTGTTAGCATATCAGCAGTAGACCTGGTGAAGCGAAACCCGTACTGTTTATCAGAGAGAAGCCTGTGGGCCGTGAGATGCTGAATCAGCTCGGCGTTGATAATGGCTTCGAAAATTTTGCCGAAGATCGGAAGGAGACAAAAAGGACGATAATTGGCGGGGTCTGAGAGCTCGCCAGAATTCTTAAATATAGGAACTACACAGGAGGACTTCCAACAGGCAGGAAAACAGGAAGCAGATAGGCAGAGGTTAGAGAGTTTAGAGAAGACAGAGGAGAGTTCTGGTGCACAGTTCTTCAGTACTATGATTGGGATTCCGTCACCGTCGCTCGCTTTGTGTGGGTAAAGTTGTGCAATTATCTTGGAGACCAGCGAGACGTGGACGTTATTTAGTTGAGCCTTAGTTCTGGGTGGGAAGTCGGGTGTAAGTATTCCTAACGAGTCCAGTGTCGAATTGGTGGAGAATCTACGGGCAAAGCAGTCAGCCTTGTCCGCTGGGGAGGTGAGAACTTCAAATTCATTGATTAGTGAGGGTATTGAAGTCTTGCTCTTGTTGAGAAAGCATTTGCAGAGTCACCAATAATCTTTGGAGCCAAACCTAGAGGATGTTATGCGTTGCCCCATTCTGGTAGCAAACGCCCTCTTAGCTTCGTTCAGTACTTTTTTGCACTTATTACGGGCTGAGGCGAAAAGGCGCCTGTTTTGGTTCGACGAGCAGCTTCGATAGAGCCGGAAGAAATCGTTCCGGTGGGCAATGGCGACCGAGCAAGCGAGTGAGAACCAGAGGAACAAATTTGAATTTAGCTGGAATTTCCTGTCCGGGATAAAAGCATCGATGCCAGCCTTAACCCAAGAGGAGACCTCGGACGCACAGTCTTCGATAGGAAGATCAAAGACGTTGTTCCAGGGGACGTTGCAGAGGAAGTCTCGGAATGAGTCCCAGTCTGCTCTCTGGTAGCAGCATGATATTCTGCTGGTCTGGTTTTCTTGGATAGAGTAAGAGCGGATTGAGATGTTGACGAAAACTACGGCGTGGTCAGAGTTTTCAAGGGGGCAGATCTGCCTGGTAGTGCAGGAGTCTGGAATGGAAGTAAAGCAGAGGTCGAGTAAAGAGTCCCTTCCGTTAGGGTTATTAGAGAAACGCGTTAGAGCTTGGGTTATTGAAAAATACATGTTGCGGATCCCAGCAAGGTCGGTGGCTGAGTTTTCAAGCCACTTGGTGTGGTGGGCGTTAAAATCGCCAAACACAAATATATAGGCAGATGGCTGAGAAGAAATGGCCCTGACCATATTAGTAGAGATGCTATCAAGCACCGTACAGTCAGAGGAGGATGGGGAGCGGTAGAGGAAGAAGAGATAACTAACCAAGCTTAGAAGTGAGAGACGGAAGCACACGAAAGAATGATCCAGGGATTTAAGAGATGTGACCCTGGCTAGAGGGAGTTGTTCGCTGACATATACACCAAGCCCATGCATATGGACATTGGAGTCCTTCCTGAAGAGGGGAAGGTAACCAGGAACGAACAGTTCCGAGGAGGGGATAGAAGGTTCAAGGTTAGTCTCACATATAGCTAAGATATCGTGTGAGTTAGTTAGAAGGAATGATTCTACACTATTAAAGTTACTGCGAATACCTCGTATGTTTGTGAAGGAAACGCAGATAGGTTTGGGCGATTTATGACTAGCTGGTTTAGTCTTGCTGTTTCGTTTGTTTAATTTCATGGTGGTTAAGTTGTGGATAGAGAGAGGTCTAGAGTAGGTTCAGTTGGTCACTAATTGCAGTAGGTGAAGGATGGAGAATGGCGCCGTCTGCAGCATAATGTGGCCTCAGGTTTGCCCATCAATTGTTTATAAGTTTTATTATGCAAATAATCTATAAGATTTATAACATTAAGACTGATCTCTAAGATTCAACCTCATAAAAGTCTATAACATGTATTACTAGAATGGTCTATAGTAGTCAATATGAGAATGGTCTATAACATTTAATATGAGAATGGTCTATAACATTTAATTTGAGAATAGTCTATAACATTCTCAGGATGTGCGTTGTGGCGCAGTGGATATCGACTCGGAACGAGAAATCGGGGAACCGAGTTAGAATTCCAGTTGAATTCCTTGCATTCACTTACGCGCAAATACCCTTGGGAAAGGTATTAATCCGTCTCTTCCTTCCAGTTATGGGTTAAATAACAGGACGGATTGGGTTCTATAGCCTTGGTCGGCAGCCAGTCTACCGCAGAAAGCAATGGCAACCTACTGCGGGATAATCTTCTGCCCAGTCAGTCATGTCTCTTTCGAGACATGATCGCCCAAAGTGTGTATCGCACATGGCACTTAACTGACTGACTATAACATTCATTTTGAGAATGGTCTATAACTTCTATAGCGAGAATGGTCTATAACATTCAATATGTGAATGATCTCTATGAATTAAGATGAGAATGGACTATAACAGGTAATACGGTAAAGGGCTACATATTTTAATATGTGAATTTATTATATATTTTATTACGAGAATCATCTATTACCTTTAATATGTGAATGGTCTGTAACATCTATTATAAAAATGGTCGATGCAACTCAAAATGAAAATGATCTATAACATTTCTTACAAGACTCGTCCATAAAATTCATTACGATGATGGTCTATATCATTCAATATGAGAATGGTCTATAACATTTGATATAAGAATTATCTATTACAGTCAATATAAAAATGGTCTGTAACATTTATTGGGAGAATGGTCTATGATATTTAATATGAGAATGGTCTATAGCATTCAATAAAACAATGATCTATAAAACTTCATACGTGTGTGGCCTATAACATTTAATACGAAAATGGTCGAAAATAGTCAATATGGGATTGGTATATAAGATTCCCTATGGAATAGCCTATAATATTTATCATTTAATAAGAGAATGGTCTTTAACATTTATGATGAGAATGGTCAATAGTATTTAATATGACCATGGACTATAAGTTTCAAATATGAGAATAATATTCAATTTTAAATGGTCTATAATATTTATTACGAAAGTCGCCTATATCTTTCAATATGATAATGATCTGTACATTCAATATAAGAACTGTTTATAATATTTAATATGAGAATGGTATATAACATCTAATATGAGAATTGTGTAAATCATTTAATATAACAAAAATCTGGATTATTTATTATGGGAATGGTCTATAACATATAATATGAGAATGTTTTATAAGATTCAATATGAGAATGGTCTATAACTGTTTTTCCAAGAATGCTCTGTCATTCAATATGTGAAATATCCATATGATTCAATATAAGAATGGTCTAAAACATTTATTACTAGCATGCTCTATAAAACTCAATATGAAAATGGTCTATAGCTTTCAATATGAGAATGAACCATAACTTTTGAGATGTGAATGTTAGATAATATATAATGTGAAAATGGTACTTATGTTCTGATATGTGAATGGGCAATAACATTTAATATGAGAATCGTTTATATCATTGTACATGAGAATGTTCTATAACACTTATAATTAGAATAGCCTGTAAAATTCAATATGAGAATGGTCTATAACATTTATTGCAATAATGATCTAGAGTTTTACATATGAAAATGATCTATAACATTTAATATGTGAATGTTTTATAACATTTAATATTCATTATGATAATTGTCTATAAGTTTTAATATAAAGCTCTGTACCATATAATATTAAAATGGTCTATAATCTTTATTACGAGAATGGTCTATAATATTCACTATGAGAATGGTCTATAACATTTATGACAAGAATGATCTAGAAAGCTTAATATGAGAATGGTCAATAAAATGTAATTTTAGAATTGTTTAAATCATTTTATATGATAAGGGCCTATTTCATTCAATGTGAGAATGGTCTATAACAGTTTTTAAGAGCATGATCTATATGATTCAGTATGGGAATGGTCTAAAATATGTATTACGAACATGGTCTATATAATCCAATATGAGAATGAGTTGTAAAATTTTATATGAGAATGGTAGATAACATATAATATGAAAATGATCTGTAAGTTTTAATATGAGAATGGTCTATAAGGTTGAATATGAAGATGGTCTATTAGACTTTTACCAGAATAGTCTATAGCATTCAATATGAGAATGGTCTATATCTTTTAATATGCAAATATCTATAAAATTCAATATGAGAATGGTCTATATCTTTTAATATGCAAATATCTATAAAATTCAATATGAGAATTGTCTATGTCATTTAGTGAACGACAGAAATATACGTTAGTTTACAAAATATTTTAGTATTATTTTAGAAATTGAACCAGTATTATTACAAACAGTTCGGTCACTAAATGCTGAATATTTTTTGCAATGCTATTTTACCATAACCTACAACGTATTTTTATTTTTCTATAACCGTCATTCCACAATGAGGGAACGTTTTAACATACATTAAATCAGAATATGTTTCCAATAACCATTTACTAAGTTATAATATAGATCAAACAACTTAGGATGGTCTGCATATTGTGAAATGCTTACTATCTTTCTATCAAACTGATTTAACTTATTGGTATTTCAGGAACTGGTGTTTGACTTCTCAGAAATGCACGACTTGGAAAAAGAATGTTACGATTGTACTTCTTCTACGTGGCAGTCTAATTTTGCATCTGCGAGGGAAAAACTTTTTTCGTAGCTTTTGAAACCTACCGGTCATCGGCATAACTACAATTTCACCTCGCGAAATTAAACGCTACCGTGTATTCAATCCATATTCTTCTTTTCTCTGTTTAAACTGACAACTTCTATTTTTTCAGTATATTGTGGCCATTTTAGTTCGTATTTTCTTACTTTTGGGTGAAAACTTTAAAAATTACAACATATTTTAGTGACATTTTCAATTTCCTCAATTTATTCGGGTGCCTTAAAGTTTACATGAATGTGTCAACCAGGTGAATATGAATTGGTCACAGCAGCGTGTAAGATTTCAGAATTCGGTCTTGTCGATAACGATGATATTAACTTTTTTCTATAGTTCACGTCGTTATTTATTATTAACATGTCAATTAAAGGGCATATGGAATCGCAGTCCCTCACAGCTATCTTGTCTTTCATTATAGAGTGTCATGACTTCATTCAAAATACAACAACGGGTATTTTTATAGCATATTCAAAGTTATGAATTCTGAATTATCTAACTTGTAGTTTAGTGCGTCCTGAATATGACGATAAACTATATCCGGCAGCAAGGTGTTTGATAACGAAATTTTAAGGAACTTGGAGCTTTTCTTAATTGCTGTTGATACAATCAATACATATTCTATTCATAAGAAAATATCCTAAAATTCTTGTAATCATTGAGGTCAATATGTCATAAAATAAAATAAATTAAACCCAAACTTTGATCTAGAAACTGATTTCTTACAAAGAATTCATATTATATTCATGCAAACCTATCCTAAAAATATTGTCGGCATTAAGTAAAATATTAAGGTTGATAAGCCGTAACACAAAATATATCAAGTCAAACCTAGTTTGGTTGACAAATAAAGCGACAGATCCAAATAGACGTTGCCACTTACCCATAGACTTAATAATAGAAGAGATGAAAACATGATTTTGTTAAATACACATTAGTGAACGCAACTGAATTGACCAAAATTGTACTTGGCGAAATGATTAGAATTTTCGTGCCAAGTGTTATCGATTAAAACTGATAACGCTTCTCAAAACAAAATCTTTTTGCCTAAGCTTAGATAATAGCGATAAATGTCACTGTTATAGATAAATATATTCTTGTTTTCTATTGTGTTGTCACTGATAAAACAGTTTGAGACATTACGTTTATATAGAACAAAACAATTATTTACAGAATTTCAATATTCACAATGTGATAAGTGCGGTTTGATCATATATCTCAAAGTATTTTGACCTATTTGTCTACATTTTTTAGATGCGGTAGTGTAACTATTTAAACTATTTAAATTGTTCCAACTGGTGTCACCTTTATTGTTATATGGCGTTTTCAGGGGATTTGTATTTTGAACCGAACTCAAGGAAACATGATCCAGTAGATACAAGTGTTGGCTTAATATATAATATATATTCAGATTTTTGCTGAAGATATACTTAGAAATTCATGCATTTAACCGATAAATGAAATACAAAATGTAAGATCATTTGATTCAATAGGCATGACATGGTGGGTCTTAACTATGAAGAATAGAAGTGGTTGGACTGAGGAATATAGTTCGTCTGACAACTTTCCTTGGAAATGGTTAAAGCGTAGTTCGTCTGAAAACTTTCCTTGGAAATGGTTAAAGCGTTTCAGTTATGGGTAAGAAGTTTTTAGTGGAAATTAAATATTCACTCATAAGATTCTTTTGAATCTGAAATGGTCGGAAAATAAAGACATGGTAGATTTTGCCCATATCTGGCAGCATTACTCCATTTACGGTTTGATCAAACGCTTGTATATTAAGGATACTGTCGAAAAATACTAAGGTCAAATAATATTTTATGACGATTCAGAAATCGCCCTATACGGTTTTTGCAGAATCTGTTTTATCAAAAACTAACTCAATATAAAGTCTACATTGATTCCGGTTGGCATTACCGATTGGCTTCCAAGCCAGGCAATCTTAACCGAACGCGACAGAATATATGATTGTGCAAGCCACTATTAGTAACAATAAGGCAGCAGCAGTGACTAAATCTTGAGTACCACAATGCTACAATTACTGGAATATTTCACCCACGTGGTTATCTCAACAAACTAAGTATGCCTGTTGTTTTCTTAATCTCTATCTCGACTATTATCTTGTGTTATATACGAACAAACTCTCAGTCTTCTACGTCAGATACAAGATACTAGAGAACAAGTAAATCACGGATAAGTAATTATGTTTTACTTATATCAACCATATCATTTAGTATTTTGTTACTTCCACACTTTTTACTTGTTTTATTTCATCATCCGAAATACATTTTGAATTGAATCATATTCGCCCTACATAGATTACTGTATAGAATTTAAGTATTTTAACAGTTAATAAAAATCTGACTTCATAAAAATATAATATATATCAAAGATTTCTTCGGTTCAAATGAGTGAATATTTCGTTGTGGAACAATTGGATATTGGCTCTGAATGAGATACCAAAGAGATGGGTTCGATTTTCAGGTGAATTCGTTGTATTCACTTACGCATAAAGAACATTACGAAAGGCATGAATCCGTCGATTCTTGAGCTATGGCCTGAATAGCAGGACAATTTGGGTTCTATAGACTTGACTGGCAACTACTCTATCGCAGAAATCAATATCAACCTACTGTTAAGTCAATCATGTCTCGAAAGAAACATGATCGCCCAAAGTGTGTATCAAGTATGGCACTTAACTAACTAACTGACTATAATATTTTTACAAGAATGGTCTATAAAATTCATTATGAGAATGGGTATAGCATTCAATATGTGAATGGTTTATAACATTTAATATGAGAACGGTAGATGACATTAATATGAGAATGAGCTACGACGTTAAAAAAGAGAAGGGTCTATATCAGTTATTAATAGAATTGTTTGTGACATTACGGGAGAAAGAAATGGCAATGCTTTGCCTATTCAGCCATGAATCAAAAGTGAAATTATCACAAATGATATATTGCGTGATGACAGCAAACTCAAATGAGATTTAAAAAAGCATGAAAAAAGAACTTGATGGCAATTTACCATCGATTATAGATTAACCTACGTTTAGTAGATAAACTTTATCGACTTTGGCGCAGTCTCCTGATTTAACTATATTTTCCTACAAAAACGGTTAGCGCAATTTATTTTCTAAAAAAGGATTATGCATATATCTAACAAGAGAGTGAAATATCACCCTGATTGCGCAAACGGGTGGTATGATTGGATAGTCATCTCCAGAGCGTTGACCAGGGTAAGAAATTATGTAAGAGTAGTGTTGTTTACGCAACAAGAGACTCTTTCAGTCAAAAACATGAGATTCATATTAATACAGTGCTTTAAATTCTGGGATCGACATGGTTGTCCGGGAGTCAATATTGATTTATTTCTATAGTATATAAGATGTTTGGATATGACCCCAGATTATCATGTTTGAACTCTCCTAGTTTGACAGCAACAATCCATATTAAAATTACAACAAACAAAAGAAACTGGAAATAACAGAATATGAAATAAAGTGGAAGATAAAAAAATCGCCGAAACACTAAACCTGGACAAATGAATAAATTTCATTACCAAATCACAAGCTTATATTCCGCTAAAAGACAAAAAATAAAATAGAAAACAAACAAAAAAAAACAAACAAAAAAAACAACAACGATGTTCGAACTCCTGAACACAACAAAAAGTAAACGATTTCTACTCTTCTATAACAAAGCTTTAGAAAGATCAGGCAATTTCTTTAGTTCAACAATAAAACCAACATAAAGAAACGAAATAAAAATCATTAAACGTTTCCTAAAATTACTATTTACAGATTTAGGTAATGATTCAATGTAGTCATTTCCATTGAGGTCGGCTGAGGGATTTAGGCCGACAAGGCGGAATGTATTGCTTTTAGGGAGACTTGCCTAATCCATGCTGATAGAGGGTAGTAGTAGAGATTGATTATGGTGGTTAAAGAATAGCAGCTTTCTTTTGAAAGCATTCAAATTTAAAAGTTGATGTCAAAATAGGGAGAAAGAGAGAGATAAAGAGAGAGAGAGAAAGAGAGAGACAGAGGGGAAGATCAAACCGATGAGTTTATCAAATTCATTTTCTTTAAGGCCTCACAATTTACAAATAAAAGATTCTTAACAACTTGTAACCTTGTTTTATGAAAATGAAAGAATAGTAAATGCTACCACTTGCCTATCATACAATTTAGAATAGAAGAAATTTTTTTTTTCCAAAACACCAAACGAAAAAATGAAGAAACATTTAACATCGCCAGTGACCTTATAGTTATACATTTACTACATGAACGAAAGAAAATAAGTGACAAAGATGATATAGGCCTCTACAGGAACGACGGTTTTATAATTATAGGAAAATATAACAGACAAAAACCGACATAACCATAAAATGTTATCATAATAATTTGAAACACACAAGAACATACACATTAGAGATAAACAAACAGAGGTAGATTTTATGGATAAACATAATAATAGTTAGTTCCATACGTGATACACGTTTTGGAGATCATGTCTCGAAAAAGACATGACTGACTGGGTAGAAGATTATCCCGAAATAGGTTGCCATTGCTTTCTACGATAGACTGGTTGCCAGCCATGACTATATAACCCAATCTATTTTGTTATTTAACCCGTAATTGGAGCGACGAGACAGATTAATACCTTTCTCAAGGTTATTTGTGCGTAAGTGACTGCAAGGAATTCAACTGTACTTCGAACTCGGCTCCTCGATTTGTAGTTCCGAGTCGATATCTAAAAAGTATATGAAACAAAAGATTGTGTATTGTCAACAGTACTTGCATACACACCACACGACACAAGAGAGCCAAAAGCAAATCAAAAGTCATCAGTTTCGACACTCGGTACAAAAAAATAAAAGAAACAAAACAAAAAAAGAAACATGTAAAAACCAACATAGGAAAATAAACCTCTGCATAAAACTTTCCCGTTTGAAGCACTTTCCGCAAGGTATTCAACAATAAACATCTGCTATAGTTGAACCTAGAACATCAGAGACATAATAATAGAAAAAAAATCACCCACATAAATCAAATACGGAAGAAAACAAACAGGTTAACGGAAAGGCCCTGGAAACAAAGAATCTTAGCCCACAAAAACCAAAACAAAAAATTAAATTAAATTAAATAAAACAAACATATATTAAATACCAGAAAAGCAAAATACATTCGAAACATACATGGGAAAGTAATGACAAAAACCAACTCACTCCAAAAGTAGCACTGATATAACGAAAGTAGCATTCGCTAAAAACAATCAATCTAGAAACTAAACATTTTTACAAGTCAATAAATAATTAAAATCATTAAGTAAATAATAAACAAATTAACCACGAATGCAAAAATAATCACAAGTACATATAATAATAATATCACCAGCAAATAATGTAGTCATTGTTAAAAAAAGCGCAAAATTGTATTCGGATCCAGTTTTACTTTTACTCAATAGCCTCTAAAAATAATTTGAATCATAACCGTTACTGTCCGTTTAATAACCACTAGAATGATGCAGTAGACCTACCTATAATGCTCCACGACATGTCCTACTATATATATGTATATGTGTATAAATAAATATATGTATATATATTTGTGTGTGTGTGTGATATAAAATATAGTTTTAACGTATTCCATATGTATAGAAAAAGGTGGATAAATACCATGGATAGAGCGTGTGTCTGTATAAAACATAAATCCATTGCTAAATCCACAGCTATGAAAGTCGGCTCTCTGTGTAGGGCCCGGAAATTCTTCCCGCCTGAATCTATCCACCATCTGCCCGTGTATTGGGTACTGCTGCCACATCTGGTCGGGTGCCCCTTCTATTCTCCTCGGGGTTCTTGACAAAACACAACGAAGAATCTGTAATGTGATTGATACCAACTTGGCTGACCGCCTGCAGTATCTCTCTCACCGGCGTGACGTGGCATCCTTGTGCCTCTTCTATAAATACTTTCATGGCTTCTGCTCTGACGAACTTAAATCACTGGTGCCCCCTGGATGTGAATTTGCACGAGATACTAGATTGGCAACTAGGTCCCACCATTTTACAGTGAAACCGATGAAATGTAACCGCAATTTCTACTCCAACAGCTACTTTCCTCTAACTTCCCACCTGTGGAATTCCCTCCCGCATGCTTGCTTCCCCGACGGCTACAACCTCCAGGAGTTTAGATATAAGGTCAATAGACACCTCCTAACACACTAACTCACTCCCACTCTCTCCAAATCTCTCCCTATGTACATCCTAAGTCGTCTATCACCCTCCTTCTGACATTTCCTATACCCAATCCCTCTATGTAACCCCCTGCGCTATAGTGGCAGTGGAATGCCTTGCTTGGGGTGACACGATTAAAAAAATATAGAACATAAAGCATGCATATAGAACATATGATGAAAATGTCTGTTTATCAGGCACATTATTGAATTTTTAAAAAACCATATCGCCCTAAGCAAGGCAGTCTACTGCAACTGGTGAGCAGGGGGTTATATAGGAGGAAAGTTATGAGAAAGAGTGACAGGTTACAGGGGGGTTCTGGAAATAGGTAAGAGAAGGATGAGAATACTGATGAGAGTGGAATGAACGGAGAAAGAAGTACGATGAAAAGGATGCAAGCGTGTGAGATAGGAGATGTCTACTGACTTTACATTTAAACTTCTTGAGATTGTAGCTGTCGGGGAAGCAAATAAACGGAAGGGAATTCCTGTTGGAGTAGAATTTGCGTTCATATTGAAAAAAAATACCTAAAATGTTCTGTATTACGCACTTCCTCAAAGACAAAATTAAATTCATTTATGAAAGAAAGGAAATATATTAACTTTACTTAATATCATGTAAAACCATAATAACAACCTGTAATTAGAATATAGATAATATAATTATATTCATCTATGTGTTACCAAATATGATGTCATCAACTTCTATTCGATGTCGAATAATTATCAGTTTTGACTAAGCTTAGAGTTTGTATCACTCAAGATGCACATGAATAGGACACATAATTAAAATGCATAAGGATTACACCACCAGTACGAACTATTGTATTGTAAACTATGGTAGCCAATATCCAGAAAGATATAAAATAGCTGTGATAACAGACCACTTAATTACAGCACATCAAAATTCCGTTTCCCAAAGGAAATTTTGGGCGAAGTAAAACACACACAAAATTAGTCAACAATATTCTTTCAACTACATCATGAATAAAAAACTAAAAGCAAAACAACAAAACCGCAAAATATTTTACTGCAACCAAATGCACAATAATTATAAGCAAGAGGCATTTACTATACGAAGAATTATTAAACACCATATTTTTGCCATAATTTTCTGAAACATGTAAAATTTATAATTTATTACCGAAAATAGAAAACCACAAATCTTTGGTCAATAATCAAAGTAATCACATCAAATCTAAACTAGAGATGGCGAATATATCACTTTCAACCTAACTCTACTGGTTGAATGGGGAGCATTATGGGTAGATCTCTTACGTTATTCAACGGTTATAGAACAGGTGGTAAAGGTTATGATTAAAATTCATTTTAAGAGCCAATGAATAGAAGTAATTTTAGATCCGAATCTAATATCACCAAAACCAAACTGGTGATGTTCCATTATAACCGTGCAGATCCACAAGCAAGAGAATGTATCAAAATAAATTCTTGATCTCTCAAGGATGTATCTTTTTTGGAACATCTTTTGAGAATTTAGACCTCCTTCAAGTTGAACTCATATAAACAAATCATCGCTAAAGATATGTACAAAATGGTTGTTTATTTATATCGCAGAAGCAAGTTTCTCATTCTTCCTAATATCTGGACAATAGCCAGATCTGACCAAAAATCAAGTTTTATTGACATTTATGGGATGAAGTTGTCGATTCCCTACTTTTAAGTCTTCGAAGAGAAGATCACAAACGGATCCTCGTAGGTGAGAAAAATGTCATTTTATAGTCACTATCAAACGACGCAAGCCATTTACGAATCTATTGCTACTTTCATGACAATAGATTCGCATAAGATTTTCGGAGCAAAAAGTTTTCGAAAAATACATTCATGAATTCTATGAGTTTTGATTTTCAGTGCTAAGACCCGTCATAACGCCTACAATGGAAAGAATCGTTTTTATTCCCTTTGCATATCATTCGTGAGGAGTTTTCATTCAGAACAAATTTTCCTGAGAAGAGCTTCTTTGGAGAATAGACATCCAAGATTTTTTTCGACGCCTGAACATCTAGGCTGAACTGTTATCTTTGCTCAGAAACTGCAATTCTTACCTTCTCATGTGTATCAAGCGCAATCAGTAATCATCTATATTGAGTGAGACATGTGCATTTCTTGTGGGTGAACCATTAGCAAAAGAAATCTTATGGAATGAAAGAAAGAATGTATGCGCGTATATATATTGAAAATAAATTGTTATAATTTCCCTTTAGAAAATTGTATATAATTTTCAGTTGTTTACTAAGATTCGTTCGCAAAATAAAAAAATATGTTGCCAATTCTGCTATGTATATTTACTTCAAGACGACAGAACATATTACAGTTAAATTTTTTTCTGAAGTGTGTCATCAACCGAAGCCTTTAAAATTTTCTAAAAGTTTTTTCTGTTCACTCTCTTTCAAGATCTCTATTTTTAGGGTTATTATGACCGTAAGCCAATATGGAAAGATGTAATTGCTTTTACGTTGTAAAAGTATTTTAATATTTTCTCTTTAGATTCTCAACAAAAGCCACCTCAACAAAAATGTATGTATATATCTATTTATCATCATCACAGTTACAGAAACAATAAACATAATTACTTCAAACACCTCCTCCTCCAAAAATTCGACGAGTAAAACTTCAAAAAATTCTATTCACCCATACCACGAAATCTTTATTTTATGATCATAATGGCAAGAACTACATCTAATGGTGTCTGCATGGGAAGCTAACTACGTCCTGCTTTCTCTAATTTCTATGTGCCTTATATTGAAAACACAGCGTTTATATAAACCATATAAACGTTCTGATAAAACAGAAATCTGCAAAAATTATGCAGATAACATTTTTTAATAAAACATATAAACAAAATTATAAATCTAAAATTAAGTATTTGAGAAAAATCAAAGCTAAAATCTACATATGAAATAATGGTTAATAAAATCCTATTCTTGGATGTTAATATAGAAGTAAAATCTAATGCATGTCGCACTTACCCATATAATAATAACAAAAACACCAGCACGAACTATTGTGTTGTAAATTATGGTAGCCAATATCCAGAAAAATATAAAATAGCTGTGATAACAGACCACTTAATTACAGCACATCAAAATTCCGTTTACCAAAGTAAATTTTGAGCGAAGTAAAACACACACAACAGTCAACACAATTAGTCAACAATATTCTTTCAACTACATTATGAATAAAATCTAAAAGCAATACAACAAAACCTCAAAATATTTACTGCAACCAAATGCACAATAATTATAAGCAAGACGTATTCACTAAACGAAGAATTATTAAAGAATTATTAAACACCATATTTTTGCCATAATTTTCTGAAACATGTAAATTTTATAATTTATTACAGAAAATAGAAAACCACAAACCCTTGTGTCACTAATCCAAGTAATCACATCAAATCTAAACTAGAGATGACCAATATAGCGTACGAATTTCGATGCTCAGTACAAAACCGTGTTTCTTATCAGCAATCAATTAACAATATTGGACACACTACCACTTGCTTGATCAGAAGACTTACGTGTATCTAATCAAAACAATGTCTCATAAAAAAGATTCATTATCCCGTAATTTACAAGAACCTACAAAGTTAATTCTGATTAAAGACACAAGAATTCTTTGTAAATCACACTATCAAGAGGTCCTATATATCAAGCATTTTTCTCCTAATATCATTTAATAGTGGAGATGTACTTGAAAGTTTTTTTTATTTAGAAAGATGCTCACACAAATTCTAGTTGCGCGCAGAATATGTAGGCTTAGAAAGAACGTTCCTTTAAAAAAAAACAACACAGTAAATTACTGCGTAACAGTCAAACAAAAACAAAGGGAAAAACCACAACACTAGATACAAAAGCACCCTTGAAAATTGCTACAAAATTGAACAAAGCTTTTGGAAAACTAAAAGTTAAGGACTAGTTTTTATTCCTTAATACCTACAATATAAAAAAATGAGAGGATGTTAGAAAATCCTAATAAAAAAATTAATTAATTTTCCTTGTCAGTTGTATTTAATGAAATATGTTTAAAAGAAAAGTTACTACCAATATTACGAAGGATATATATTATCGGTGATAGAAAAATTGAATTTTCTAATTCTACCAATATTCTATAAAAATGCTAAAGAACTTTTTAATGATTAAAAAATTAAATAAAACAATTGCCTAAGCAGACAGTACGTGTAATCGTTACTAAATCGATGTGGATAAGTACCACGAAGCCATTCACAAAGAAGTTAAAAAATTTTATGAACATTCATCAAACAATTGCGATAATACTATCAACAATGAAGCGAGAATTAGCGACTGATTTAAAACTTGATCAAAGGATTTACAAATTTCACAAACAATTAGCATTCATCACTGTTAAAGACTACAAACCAATTAGGCCTATGCTCATTCTTCCATTTGTACATACATCATTCTTATTCATTGACAAGTTTGACCAAGCATGAATTTCGTTTTAAAAATACAACAAAACCAATATTAATTTCGCATTTTTCTAACTTACGCGTCACGGCAACGATATACTTGTGCTTTTTGAATAAGCACTTGATCTTACCAATATTAACATAACGAATAAAAACCCCGAGTAACGCCGGGATATATAGCTAGTTAAAAGTAATATCTATAATATTAACAAAACATCCTCGAAAGAGCTGGAAAATATACGAAATGTTCTGAGAATAATTCAGTGGATGAAATCATCAGAAGCAACAGAACGGTTAACTAATTTAAAAAAGGAAGATAATGTACGCAGATGCAATTCGATATTTGTGACATTTATGCGCCCATCACCGAGAATCTGGAAATGCGTACAATTAATTTAGCTAAAAAGTAATATACTATTAGCGAACACAAAATCAAAATCATAACACTGGCACAAAAGACTACATTATTCCGTAATGGTTATCTGTGAACCAAAAGGGAAAAACATAGAGTTTAACATTGTAAAGGCTCTTTGATTCAGCGTATTTGTTGAAATATTGCTGTTGGAAGATTGCTGTGGGAATATTGTTTTTGGAATATTCTTGTTGGAAGATTGTTGTTGCAATATTGTAAAAACTACAATTTATTTTTATCGTTAAGAACACTGAACTTTATAGAAATGATGGCGTAATTCTCTTCCGAAAAGCAATTATACATCAATCTTGATCATTATATCCCTACACCCACCAATACTAAAGTTGCTCAACTTTCTCGATATGACCTTGAAATTAAAATTGGATATTAAATATTGGCAATTACAAGCCAAGCTTGAAAAGTCTTTAAAACGATAGATACGCCAGAAAGACTCAAACCATCTTCATAAAATTCTAGATAATTTACATAAATCAATCTAACTTAGATTATTTACTAACTGCAGCAATGAGACAATATTTGATGATAATAAAATTAAATATATAGCAGCTTTCAAACTAAACAACCAAAAAGTAAATTTATACTATTAAAAAATAGGTAGAAAACAGAAACACAATAACATAATATCGTTTAATGCAACTTTAATCATAGAGCTTAATGGAATATTAAAACAAGTTTCCTAAATTGAATTCATACAGTAGTTTAATCTCTCATCAATACTAAAAAACGTTTAACAAAAGTAATGCTAAGATAAGCATGAGCTGCATTAATAATACCGATGAGTAAATATTCGAACATGAAAATATATTGACAGATTCATTTTCATCGAAGACAGCAGTGTTTAGTTTTTAAAACATAAATGCGACTGCCGAAAAAGTACTATCTGTTCCTTAAAAGGTCAATGTATGTATGTACCATTGTATGTTCGCGGAATAACTTAGTCTCTTCACGAAGTTTATGCCTATAGTCATGTTGAGCAAAATTAAGAGTTTTACACTCGTGATAGTGTCTACAACAGGTTGCAAAAGACTCTTTTAAAGACACAGTAAATATTTAGTTTAGCTTATGCTGGGGTCAGAAAGCGTAGGGCATTTATCTAGTTAGTTTGCTTTTGTTGAGAAGAATGTCATAGCCTGTGTAGAGGAATGTCCAATTTGATGCTAGATTCATTAGTCTTTTTGAAGACGATAGCCTTTGGTGTTTGCGATACACAAAGGATAAGTCAGTTGAGTGCCATTTGTGATACACGCTTTGTGCGATCTTGCCCCGAAATATACATGACTGACTGAGCAGAAGATTATCCCGCAGTAGGTTGCCATTGCTTTCTGCTGTAGACGGGTTGCCAGCCAAGGCCATAGAATCCAATCTGTCCTATTATTTAACGCATAACTGGAGGGAAGAGACGGATTAATACCTTTTTCAAGGTAAGTGAATAAAAGATATTCGACTGGAATTCGAACACAATGGCTACTAAGTTTTAATCTTAAACAACGTGGAAACTCTTGAGACCGTATAAGATTCTAAGATTTAAAACTCATGTTTTACAGTAACATAACAAGTACGTCAGAACATAAACATTTTAAATATTTTCTACTTTGTTAGTTCTATCCTAGGTAGG
This sequence comes from Ascarosepion bandense, assembly GCA_037127315.1. NCBI lineage: Eukaryota > Metazoa > Mollusca > Cephalopoda > Sepiida > Sepiidae > Ascarosepion > Ascarosepion bandense. Next base: position 493,633 of record JBBBDQ010001765.1, on the reverse strand, counting down.
TAGGTAGGTAGGTAGAGAGAGAGAGACAGAGAGAGACAGAGAGAGACAGAGAGAAAGAAAGAGAGAGTTTGTAACCCAATAATAGTATGTGAATTCATCTGCCATATTTAGTTTAGAGCCAGCAACAAATATTAATATTTCGATAAATGATAATCATGGAGAAGGTTGAAAAATGACCATTGTTTTTAAAAGGTTAATTATAACGCCCAAATAATTTCAGGAGCAAGACAGATAATCCATTAATGCTTTTATTTTCATTTTCTGCTTGAGTAACCAAATCATTCTAATTGGCAGAATGAAGATCGCAGTCATGTACGTGCAATTTTGTACACTTAAGAAGGAAGCCTTGGATTTTGAACATTTTAGTAGTTCTAATATATATATATATATATATATATATATATATATATATATATATATATATATATATATATATATATATATATATATATATATATATATATATATATATATAGCTAAAAGGCTGCCCCCTTCTACCGAGCGCACATAGCTCAGAGGTAGAATCGCCGACTGACGCCAATTCGGTCGGGTTTCAATCCTGGGTTAAAAGCAATCGGATGTCTAAACGTACTGATGAGCTGTGATACAGCGAAACAGATCTCTTTGCGTATGAATATATATATATATATATATATATATATATATATATATATATATTTGTGACCCTGCGTTTCACGCTCTTGCGATCGTTAGATTTTTCTGACGATCGCAAGAGCGTGAAACCCAGAATCACAAACTCACACCTATCTATATGAATATGTCAGCTCTATCACTGATATTGAGTGCTTTCAAATAAGTACCACGCATAACTAATATATAAATAATAATATATATTACAAATTGCATATATATATATATATATAAAAGACAGTTATTTGCCATACGTGATACACGCATGGGTGATCATGTCTCGAAAAATACATGGCTGACTGGTCAGAAGATAATCCCTACAGTAGGTTGTTAGTACTTTCTGTGATAGGCTGGTTGCCAGCCAGGTCTATAGAACCCAATCCTTTCTATTATTTAACTGATAACTTGACTGAAGTGACGGAACAATACGTTTTTCAAAGGTATTTGCGCGTAAGTGCGTGCAAGGAATTCAACTGGAGTTCGAACCCGGCTCTCCGATTTCTCCTTCAAACCGATATCTACTACACCACAACGCATATAATTATTACAAGTAAAAGATTTTTGACATAACTCCTTTGGTTTAATATAGTTTCACCTTCTTGAACTGGACTCTAAATGACATCACAGGAATGGATGTTAAGACAAGAAAACTTCTTTCTAAGCATAAAATGCATCATCCAAAGGCTGGTGTATACCGCCTATACATACTCTGTAACGAAGGTGGAAGGGGTCTTACACAGCTAGAATTGTCATACAAGACAACAACTATTGGGTTACTAACATACAAGAAAACAATAAATGACTGGATGATACAATTAGTCAGTCAACATAAAAAGAAAAAAATATTCAATAATGAAAGAAGACAGTCAATACAAGCAATATTTAAACTAAGTAGATTATGTAGAAAAGTAAAACAGAATCCAAGAACCAACTATTGCGACAAAAAATATGAAAATGAAAGCCAAAGATAAAGCTCTTGAACAGATGAAACAACGCTGGCAAGACAAACCTCTGCATGGCCAATATCCAGAACGTGCCAATAAACCCAATGTTGATAAAGTTAATACTCATCGATGAGTCTGAGATTGAAGGCTTTATTCTTGCAGCGCAAGACCAAAGTCTTTTCACTAGGAACATTTAGGTAAATATCATATATAATAATGTGAATCCAAAATGCAGGTTCTGTGACAAATACCAAGAAACAGTAGACCGTCTAGTCTCAGGATAGTGAACCAAATGAATATAAAAATCGCCACGAGAGAGAGGGGCAATATTTACACTGGACAATATGCAAACACTATGAAAAATATGTAAACAAAAACTGGTATGAACATCACCCAGCACCGGTTACAGAATTAGTAGATGTCATCATTTTTATGTGATTACACCATCTCCACAGATAGAAAAATTGAAGCAAATAGGCCAGATATTGTTGTTGCAACCCCCCCAAAAAACTTGCCTATTAATTGATATGGCCTATCCAGTGGATTGTAACATAGCAACCAAGGAATTGGAAAAGGTATGAAAATATAAAGACCTGGAAATTGAAATGAAAGACACGTGGAAAATGAAAACAAGAATTGTACCAGTGATAGTAGGTGCACTTGGAATGATAAAAAATGAAACAAAACAACACATTGAAAGAATCCCTGAAAACCCCAGCTTAAGAGATATACAAAAACTTTTCTTATTAAGTACAGCCCACACACTAAGAAGAATCTATGTAACACTAGGGATGTTAGGAGAGATAACAGAAAATATGAAATAGAGCCATAACAACACATCACGACCTGCTGTAGGTCTTTTCACAGATTAAGTCGGTAGTGCGCTCATAGCAGAAATAAAATAATGATTAAAAAATTTAATAATAATAAATCTGCAGTTAATATCGCCCTCTCTATATTCCAGTACTAACTAAGCTCAACGATGCAGAACTTGAGTGAACGGACGAACATATGCTCCAAAATTATATTACTGTGAACATTATCAGTATGGTATGACGAATACCATGGATCGATCCTGTGAGCAATGATGAGGTTTTGGAAATGATGGAAACGAAAAGGAAATTAATACTGAGAATCAGAAAGAAGCTGAAGCTCCTGGAACATGCAATGAGGAAAGTAGGCTTTGAGAACCTGATACTAACAGGCCAGATAAAGGAGAAAGAGACAGGGGAAAGCAGCGGATAACATATTTAAAGAACCTAGTCAGTTGGATGATGAAACTAGGGTTGCATCTAGTAACATGAGAAAGCGTGCTGAGAGCCACCAGGGATAGGGAGACGTGGAAAGCCATGATAGCCTACGTCCTGAAGGAACAGGGCACATAGAAGAAGAAGAAGATGAAGATAATGTTGCGAAATAGTTGTGATTTAGTGAGTTATGTGGAACGCTGCCTTACTTTTTATTCTTTTTTAAGATTTTAATCAACATTTCAAAGGCCTTTGTCAGGAATGTGTATTTTGCATCGGGTATATTTAAAATATGGCACGTCACCTTAACAGGATGATGCCGTCCCAAGAGCCGACAGACAAAACATGCTGTCTAGAGTTGAGAATCTCTGAAAAGAACAAGTTCGAAAAAGTATAAATTTGGAAAAAGGTCGTAGTAAACTATTTCTAAGCATTAGTTTCCATTTTGAATTCAATGCAAAAGCAATGTTATCGTAGGTTAAGTGTGCTGTTATAACCTGTCATTCGTGGCCAGCAACAGCAGGTGGCTGGCCTGGAAATGACCCCAGCAGATGTGCGGGATCCAATCCGAGGATTTACATGGAGATGACCTGACGTCATTCAAATGTAACCAGTAAAAGGTTTTAATGTTTGCGTCATATCCTGAATGTAAAACTGTATATATATATATATATATATATATATATATATATATATATATATATATATTATAATCGTTTCACCCCGAGCAAGGTATATCACTGCCACTATTGTGCAGGAGGTTACATAGAGGGGAAAGTGGTGAGAAAGGATGGTTAGATATAGGAAATGTCAGAAGGAGGGTGATATACGGGTAAGGATACCGAGAATGAAGGTTGGGTAGATGGTGAGAGTCTTGGGAGAATAGAAGCAAGTTAGTGTGTTAGGAGGTGTCTATTGACATTTAAACTCCTGGAGATTGTAGCTGTCGGGAAAGCAGACATGAGGAAAGGAATTCCACAGGCGGGAAGCGCGAGAAAAGAAGCTGTTGGAGTAGAAATTAGGGTTACATCTTATCTATTTTACTGAAAAATGGTGGGACCTAGTTACTAATCTAGTATCTCGTGTAAATTCGTAACTAGTGGGCACCAATGATCTAAGTTCATCGGAGGAGAAGCCGTGAAAGTATTTATAGAAAAGGCACAGGGAAGCCACGTCACGCCGGTGAGAGAGTGGTGGCAGCCGGTCTGCTAAGTCAGTATATATATATATATATATATATATATATATATATTGTCATCCGCAGACAGATCTCTTTCGCTGTATCACTTTGTCGTGTGTGTGCTTTTATAGCAGCCGTTTTGTTTTTAATGCTTGGCTCAAGCGCATGAATATTAGTCGATAGCGATCTCCCGTCATGGTTTCGGTCGGTTTGAGCAGCACATAATAAACCTCACACTACTGATCGCACCAAATGCAGAGCAGAAGCTTCGAAACATTGATATTCGGCTTCGCCACCGATGTTGATGCATCACCGGGCTTAACCCATGATTGTCTACGTTTAGGCTTATCGGCCTGTATCCACGTTTTATCGCCAATTACGACACGATACAAAATGCCTTCTTCCGGCTTTATCGTAGCCACGTGTCGGACCAAAACAGGCGCCTTTTTGCCTCAGTTCGTAATAAGTGTAAAAAGACACTTAACGAAGCTAAGATGCTGTTTACTGCCAGGATGAAGCAGCGCATAGCATCCTCCAAGTTCGGTACCAAAGACTACTGGCGCCTCTGCAAACGCGTGCTTAGTAAGAGTAAGTCCTCAATACCCCCACTAATAAACGAGTTTGAGGTCCTCAGCCCCTCAGCGGACAAGGCTGAATGCTTTGCCCATAGATTCTCGACCAATTCGACTCTAGATTCGTCTGGAATCCATACACCCGATTTCTAGAACTGAGGCCCAATTGAATGACGTCCACATCACGCCCTCGCTGATTTCTCGCATAATCTCAAAACTGGACCCTCAAAAAGCGAGTGGTGGGGATGGAATCCCAGTCATAGTTTTGAAGAATTGTGCCCCTGAAGTCTCCTCTATCCTTTCTAACTACTATCACCGAGTATATATACCAGGCTCTCGACAAGAATGACGAAGCCCGAACCGTCGCCTTGGATAACTCTAAAGCATTCGACAGAGTATGGCACACCGGCCTTCTACGGAAACTGCGAAGCTATGGCACAACTGGACTTTAGTTGGACTTAATCCGGTCATTCCTCTCTAACCGCACACTGAAGGTGGTATTAAACGGACATGCCTCCCAGACCTACCCTACACACGCGGGTGTACCCCAAGGCTCTATCCTAGGTCCTACGCTCTTTCTAATCTATATCAATGATCTCCCCGATACCATAAGATCACAAGTAGGCATGTACGCCGATGATACCACAGTTTAGTCTCGCCTCGATCAAAAATCTGGTGTAGGTCACAAGGCGACCCTCATTGCCTTGCTTGAGAAGGACCTCCAATCCGTGGTGGATTGGGGTAAGAAATGGTTCTTTAAATTCAATTCTTCCAAAACGAAGCTGCTGTCAATTAATCACCACAGACAACCGCACCTCCCTCCCATTAGCATGGAACAGGGTTGCCTCGCAGAGAGCAAATCACTACACCTGCTTGGCCTGACACTCTCAGCGGAACTCAAGTGGAATGACTACGTCGAATCCATTGCTAAATCCGCAGCTATGAAAGTCGGCTCTCTGTGCAGGGCCCGGAAATTCTTCCCGCATGAATCTATCCTGCAATTATATAAATCCACCATCCGCCCGTGTATTGAGTACTGCTGCCACATCTGGTCAGGTGCCCCTTCTATTCTTCTCGGGGTTCTTGACAAAATTCGGCGAAGAATCTGTAATGTGATTGATACCGACTTGGCTGACCGCCTGCAGTATCTCTCTCACCGGCGTGACGTGGCTTCCTTGTGCCTCTTCTATAAATACTTTCATGGCTTCTGCTCTGACGAATTTAAATCACTGGTGCCCCCTAGATGTGAATTTGTACGACATACTAGATTGGCAACTAGGTCCCACCATTTTACAGTGAAACCGATGAAATGTAACCGCAATTTATACTCCAACAGCTTCTTTCCTCGCACTTTCCGTCTGTGGAATTCCCTACCGTATGCTTGCTTCCCCGACGGCTACAACCTCCAGGAGTTTAAATGTAAGGTCAATAGACACCTCCTAACACATTAACTCACACCCACTCTCTCCAACTCTCTCCCTATGCATATCCTAAGTCGTCTATCACCCTCCTTCTGACATTTCCTATACCCAATCCCTCTATGTAACTCCCTGCGCTATAGTGGCAGTGGAATGCCTTGCTTGGGGTGACGCGATTAAATATATATATATATATATATATATATATATATAAAATGAATTTTTTGAACATTATTTTTTATCGATACTCGTATTTAAATAGATATTCTGTGTTTAATTAAACAGTATTATATATTTATATCTACCGGCCTGATTATTTACGATAAATTTTTAATACGAAAATGTCTGTTATTCGGCAAGATTCGAACTTGCGACCCCTATCCACATAAGGGAAACTACCATGGGATCTGGCACGTCTTAGACTTCCCTACCACGAATGAAATTTTGTCTAAACGAGGTATTAATCAAGCCTATATAACACAGTTTTCGATTCATCGCAATAACCATATCTGCTCTGAAATGTATCGTAATGTCATCAAATGCAAACTTGTTACGGAAATTAACGAAGATTAAAGAAACTTGGATATAAACAACCGACAATTTGAAATGAATTGTTTGAACATTATTATATTTTATTTATTATTTTAAGACGTGCCAGATCTCTCCATGTCACTTAAGATTTACAGGACAGGCTAAGCGTTAATACGCTGAAAAGTGCCTGATAAAATCTGGAGGCACGCCCACAGAAAAATCCCTACAACTATTCCATCTGGTGTATAGTATTACGCCCAACGACAACGCAACATCATCATTACCTCCTGCCTCGGTCTGTATTTGACAAACTACTTCTAAAACAAACAAAACCCAGAAGAAAAAACCCGGTACTTACAAAATGCTACAAACCCAAATCAAAGTTTTTTTTTCTGGATATTTCGGAATAATAAATCTTTCTGAGTAATGAATACAATTGAGAAATTAGTAAGAAGTATGGTCTACATAATTAAAGGACCCCGGTTTACTCACAAAAGACATTTAAATCAAATCAGGAAACGCCTGTCAGACAATGCTGACAACTGTCCTCCTGAAGAGAAATAAGTAACATATGTCATTTACGATACTTTTGACATGCCAATACAACAAGCAGCACAAATACAACCAACATGCACAAATAAAATCTTCCAATCTAAAAATTAGCAGCGGTTTCTGCTTTGTGGCAGAATTCTTTTCCAGCAGATAGCTCTGGTGATTTTCTCATGATATATCTGTTTGTGCTACTTTTATTTGTTAATATATTTGCTTAACTCTATTCCGTTTGTGCGTCTTTATTTCTGGTCCCTGACCAGGCCTTAAGACTAACAAAAATGTTAGCCATCAGGGGATCAAATGTACCCCCGCCCCTAGCTACTCCATCTGTTTATCAATACATGCAATTATCGAAGCTGAAGGAGACGGATAACCACCATCTCTATCAAGTCGAGAAAGACACGCTCAGGAAAAGATAAAAACGATAAAAAATTCGGCGCAAATATCAATCGTTTCATCAATGGGGACATTTTGGGAGATACTTGATATATTGAACGACAAAAAGTGGGTTTCAATTTTCGCATATATTCAAGGAAGAGAAACGATTCAGGCACATAATACTTCGAATAGAATACTAACACCAGATCAAGAACTTCAACCAGCCACTAAGCCAGGCTGTGTTGGACTGAATCCAGAATAGACAAATTGGTTAAGTAGAAAGTCCGCTTTGTGAAGTTTTGGCAACCCATACATCCAAGGACGCTGAAAACCTACAGGTTGAATATTATTGTAAATTTCTTTAGTCATAAATTTTCTTTTTTGAAATTCTAAGAATTTCTTCTGTATTCGAATTTCAGTTGATAAGTTATCGTCAAAATTGACGTTTTCTAATTTCCGGAATTTGCTGTTATCATGTAAAATACACTAGCAGTACAGCCCGGCGTTGCTCGGGTGTAATGAAAGCTTTAAAATTAATCAATGGTTCTGGAGTTCAGACTCAGCCTAAAATATATATGTGTAAAGTTTGATGAGAATCGGATAAAAATTGTGGATTTGTATAAAGGACATACAGACAGATAAACAGACACACACAAACAGACATCTTGCGTTATATATATATATTATCGATTTTCTGTACTATTGTAAAAACTGCAACCTTTAAACTTCTGAATATCGTTTCTTATGTCTTTGTCTATGAGTGTATGAAATTTGATTAAAATCAGACCACTCCTTCTATAACCCGATTTTTTCGATTATCGATTTTCGATATTTATCGGGGGTACCTCGACACAAAACCTAGCTAAGAGCACTCGCAGATGCTTATAATGCAACTGTGTAAATTTTCAAGAAAATCGGTTCAGCCCTTTCGGAGTCTATAGGTAACGGACACACACATAGACACACACACATACACATAGACAAAGTTCCATTTATAAATAAGTTTAGATAACATTTCACTGTCGGAGTAATTTACTATTTCTACTCCAGCACCTTTGTCACGTTTGGTAATATAAACATCTGTCTTAGTGTTTAAAAGCCTAACCGTTTGAAAGTGGTTCCTTCGCCAAGTAAAACCGAGAGAATCCATAGTAGAATTAACAAAACAATAGGCAAAGTCTTTCAATCGAGCTTTTAGACGAAGCAATTGTTCCTCAGATTTAGGCAGATGTTTTGATAATTGAAAAAAGAGTATTTCAAAGTTGCGGAATATCTCAACTTTTTCAATTTTCCTAGGTGAAATACAAAAATCCAAACCCCGGGACAAGACCACCTTATCGGAATCGGACAAGTCATAATTAGACAAATTAATAATGAACCTGTCCGTGGCGACATACAAACCAAACTTCTTTTTGATCAAAACATTTAAGTAAGCTTTTCCAGCTTTGGTTTTGTTACTGAAAAACACGTCAACATCTGACAAATATTTAGAAAACCGAATCCTATCCAGAAAATATAAAGTGCATCAAATATTACCCCCCCTACACGATAATGGGCTCTAGCAGAAGTGAGTGTATGGGAAAAATAAATAATCTCGTCCTTAAGGAAAGCACTTTCAACATCATTACAAAGTATAAAGTCACTTAAACTAAGAGGCGCACCGAGCAATGTTCTCAGGGATGACATAGTTTTGACAAGACTTCAATAACTTAATCATATAATAATAGCACCGTACTTTTTAACCAAATGGAAGTATAGGAATTTTCACTCCATGGCGTAAGGATATTTTGTCTGCCCATTAAAGCAATTTAATTGTATAACAATATAAGTGTCAATGCAAAGTCGACTATGTGGACAAAACTATCCAGAGGTTGAACGTTAGAATCTTCCAACATGTCCCGGACACGAGCCAGAAACATCCGGGTGTTCACAAACTCATGCCTTCGCAGTTAGAGAGCATTTATTGCTTTCTGCTGCTTTCATGATGTTCTCCTGAAGTTTTCTTTGTATTGAACAGAGCACTGAACTTGAATTTGCTGGAGTCTGCTATTATTAGTATGCAGAGACCTACCCTGTGCATACAGCAAAAATTAAAACACAAATTAGCCCTTCTCGGAAAAGCCTTTATTTAACGTAAGATATTGTTTTATTTCCCCTATCCTTTAATTAGTTCATGTTTTAACTTCAGTTGCTAATAAAAATTTTGTCTTATTAGCAGATTTAATTTCCGACAACTTTTGTCCTGAAGAAGGGTCGGTCAAAAGGTGCCTTATATTTTAAACACTGTGATATTTTCGTATCCTGTATTATTAATAGAATATGTTCCCGTTTATAAAGTTTATTATAGCATGGTGTGGTAGTAGCAAATGTTTATATATATATATATATATATATATATATATATATAAGCAATTCGCGGACTGCTCTAGAAATAGCCTGATGTGATTTAACAATACCCAGTAGTTTAATGTTTACATAATATCCTGAATGTAAACTTATATACATATATATATATTTCATTTTTAAACGAGTTATTTCGCTACCCTGTTTCTACTATGAGTGGTGTCTTCAGACGATTTTTAATAACAAATATTATTAAAAAATTGCCTGAAGACACCACTCATGGTAGAAACCTGGGTAGCGACATAACTCTTTTAGAATAAAAAATATTCAAAAGTTCTACAGTATAATTGTATAGAACACATTTTAATACAAATATGTACTGGTCTAACCCTAATAGGACCAAAAACGGAGTATTAAACAATATATATATATATATATATATACATTTTGTTGTAGTTCTTTGGGGTTTTCATCTAATTCTCACTGCTACATGTCCTCGAATTCTAAGTGAACATTGTTTTTTCCTCTCTTTTAATTCATTTTAGTATGTATCATTAAATATATTTGCCTTAAAATATTTTGTTGATAGTCTTGCAATTAGTTTTGTAACGATATTTCAGTAAGATTGGTGATTGACATGAATCAGTACTAACACAACTGACGTTTATTAATAAAAGGTTCTTTTGTTAAATTCCACTATATTATTTTATGGATAGTTCTAGGCTATTAAAGAACGTGGTTAGTGCTTTCCCTTCGAATATCACTTTGCTTGGGGAATATATTTCCATAACCTCATCGTCTCGGTAAAATCCCATGCTATAAACCTAAAGAATATGGCTTAACTCTCATAAGACGTAAACACCCATCGATTCAGAAGCCTCCGCAGTGTAATAGGTGTCCATAGCAATGTCGTAGATGGGATACTTTGTTTTTGCCCATATCTTCCTTCTGTTAATTAACAATGGTTTCTGGCCGTGTGTTACAATTTCTTCTTTTGTTATATAGCAAAACCACAACCAATTAAATCGTAGTTTTTGCTCATGTTTCCCTTATAGATGAGCTAAAGTCAATGCCATCAAATTTAATATACGAACATTCTTTCTATATTAATCGTCCTGAGATGATAATAAACCAATTTCTGCAGCAAGGCTTCTGATCGGAAGATTGGATATTTTCATGAGCATCGAACCACCTCTTAATTGTGACTGTTTCAAGGTCTACCGTGAGCCGAGGTGGTAGCACTTGTCATGGTCCAAGCTATGGGAAAATAATAAACCCTCAAGCAAAAATAAAAATTTCAAAAAATACAATTTGTGATTTACAAATTTTATTCTTCCTATATTATTTTTCGTACGGTTGGGGAAAATCAGCTTTGTCGTCTTTTCCAGTTATGAACATATCCTTTTTTCTCCTCTTGTACATTTCATCACCGATGCCTAATTTTAACCCGATGCCTATTTTTACCCCGATACCTAATTTTACCTCAATTAATGTAACCCTAATATTATTACTGTGCTATTCTTTTTGTTATCTTCTCAAGCCCGGAACGTTTGTAATCGTTCGCGTTCATCTTTTAAACGCTGCCACTTTTCTTTCGCTTAACAATTATCTCATCAGATTGATTCATTGTTGAGAGGTTTTCTCTCGCAGTTTTCTGTAATTCGTTTTTTTTTCATATTTCGTTTTTTTTTTCTTGTTGAACATGTCTTATTTAAAATAGCGTAATTGCTTATCCTGCGGAAAACGTTTACAAGATTTGAATTTCATAGTCCTTTATTTTTGTTTTATTTCTTTCATTTCTGTGAATGTTCAAAAAATCTACACCACTATCCTCTTTCTATTTTATATAATAATCTTGTTTTATGCTCTCTCTCTCTCTCTCTCTCTCTCTCTCTCTCTCTCACACACACACACACGCCCACACACATTATTAGCAGCAGGAAAATCAGTTCAACAATCTTGTGGAATTTAATGGCTAAAGCAAGACAATATGGCGTAGTTGGAAAAAGCTGTAATTTGTGGCAAATCGAAAAATTATTAATTGTACAGCGAATGGGTGAAGAGCAGTTGAATAAAAGAAAAAAGCTTATGGCCGTACAAAGGCATAAGAATAAGTATTTAGTTAAAATCAGTCATCTGTGGTTGTCGATACCTGCTACCACTTGATTATATCTCAGATTATAAATCTGGATTTTGCATTATACCTGCCTGATGAGTGTTATTGCCTAAGTAGCAAATTTTTTATCTTATTGCATTAATAATATTATCGTATGAGCGTTTTTTGTTTTTCATCTTTCTTTCTTTTCACTGAAATCAAATAGAGTGTCTAGTATATTTTATATATTCCGTCTTTTCTCGCGATCTAACCTGAACAGTTACTTATTTGTGAGATATTGGCATCGCGTTTTTATTTCTTTTTTCTCACTGAAACCATGTAGCGTCAATATGGGTTTTCTTTCGAAATTTACACGTGGTCAAAATAGAATAGACCATTATTAACCAGATATGGTAGTAGTTGTTAAACACTTGTACTTGCCCATCTTTTTTTCCACTGAAACCAAGACGTGGCTTTAATCTATCTTTTTGTTTTTCCACCAGATCGAAACGGCATAGTCCATTACATATGAGGTATTGACAGAGCCATAACGTACATGCTAACTAGAAAACTAAGAGAAGATCAAGTAAAATTATAGTAATATATTATATATAGGTTCTGTCGATTTTGGCACTGGGCTCTTTTCTCATATACAGTTACATCCAAAAGTATTGGAACGTCAAAGCCAATTTTCTTTCTTGCTATTCACTGAAAATAACTGGGTTTAAGATCAAAATTTGAATACGAGAAAATAGTTGAGAATTTCATCTTTTATTTTGTCGTACTTACATTTAAATGTGTTAAACAGCTTAAGACCTTTTCTGTCCATTTTTAAGTTAGCAGAATTAAAGGATCATAAAATTTTATTTAATTGATATCTAATATTTGGTTGCATAACCCTTATGACACTTTCATTTAAGTGTCAAAAAGTTGACTGACGAAATTAATTAAATGAAAATTAATTAAATGATAATTAATTAAATCATGTTAATAATTATTTTATTAAACCATTATAAAAATAAGTTCATTCTGGGTATCTAACATTTTTAAGAACAATGTGTAGTAAACCGAAGTCATTAAGTATAAAGATATCCAGACCCGAACGAAAAAGGCTGACCTAAAAACTGTCATTAAAACAAAACTCTCTGCAGGTGTGACTACATGTCAAAAAATACGTCAATTTCAAAATATAAACATATTTTGAGCGTGGCAAACATGCTGGGTCGCTTCACCCGGGATTGAGTGCAAGTATGGCACAAGGTAATAAATCATTGATCAACCAACACAGGGCCTGCTTCTTGTTAGCCCACCCCGATGACTGCGACTAATTGGCTGATTATCTAAACCAATCAGATGTAACACAGGGGGGTTGTTACGACGATAGCCATTGGCCGGTAATCCCTACTGGCTGACCAATCAGGAGCTACTTATTCGGGATTCGGACACATAAATAGAGAACACGCAGAGCAAAAAAAATAGAGTTGGTTCATTCGTCACTGCCCAGAACCGAATCCCTTACCACTGCATTCTCCATCATTGACACTGCCTAATTGCAGTTAAGATTTATTCGAGCTAAGGAAACTTTTCCCGTTAGTCAACTACATTCACCTCACGTCGCTGTGTTTGTTTTACCTTGAGAAAAATTATTGTATACCTGTGTAAATAAACGTTTGTTACTGTTTATAACAAACGCTTTTCCTCATTTCTTTGATGATGTGGAAACTATTCTTCTTCTCCGACGCCAAATTCAACACTCCATCGACTGAAATGTATCCATTTCGCGGATCTTAAGAAGCAACGTGGGCGCGGAAGGAATCAGAGAACAACCAGTCTGGAATATATGGTAATCACGAAACTATTGGCCAACCAGGTATCATGAAAATATAGTACCAATGCCCTTGCTTGCAATAAATGCATCAAATCGACGTCCCTTTTATATCAGCAAACTGTTGCATTATTCATTTGTGATGCTCTTCCAAAAATTTAACAAAGCCTTTTTCAGTTCTTGTTTGTTTCGATTAGCTTCTCTCTTCAGTCTTCTCTTCAGGAGATGAAATGTATGATCTATTCGTTTAATGCCCAGTCTAAAACTGTCCAATTCTTTGTTGAGTTGGCGGTATATTTTGGGTTGTTGTTCTGTTGCCTGATAAACATCCTCCCGATTAGTTTGAATGTATTTTTCTGTAAATTGGCCAAAAAATATATGTCTACAGACTTCTGAATTCATTATGCTGTTACCGTCATGTGAATTTTTATAATCATTAAACCCCAAGCATGGCAAAATGTTACTGGTGTGCAGGGGGACATATTGAGGGAAAGAACAAGGCACAGGAGATGTCGACGAGAGGATAAGGGAAAGATGAGAAGCACGGAGATAGATGGCAATTGAGGCAACATTTACACTTTTCGAGATTGGAGATATCAGGGAAGCCAGCAAACGGAAAGGAGTTCCACAAACGGAAAGTACGACAAAACAAACTGTTAGAATAGAAGATGCATCAAATATATTTATAAATATTTAAAAAATTTTTTTGATGTACTAATTATTGTGCAGTATTAACAAAACACCCATTTTATTTTTAATTAACCATTGTTCACCTGGCAATAAATACTAAACAATAGTATGATACATATCATTTTTTGAAACACTGCGACGGCCTAATATTTATTACCGGTAGTATATATATAGTTTTTTCCCCTGAAGAAGTGTTTAAATCCAAACACTGAAACAGACATATGATTGTAGGGAAGAGGACATATATAGAAGAAATTATGTACATGTTCTAAAACATAATTTATAATAAATATTCACTGGTCTATACACCATATATCGAGCACTGTTTTAAATTAATGTTTTGAACGGAAAAAAAGTTTTCTTTTTTCTCTCCTCATTCTCTACTCACTCGAATATATATATATATATATATATATATATATATATATATATATAATAAATTCATTTTCTGTGAGGAAATGTTTTTGGGACTTCTGTCGGTATAATATTTTTGTTCACATTGTCATTTGTTTTGTTTTTTTTTTAAATAAAGTTCGTTGCTGAGGACGCGAGATTGTTCGCTCGTAGAAATGGCTATTCAATGAATTTGAACATCGGAATTTTGTTTTATTTTATAATTAGCTCTGTAATTTGAATACAAATTGCATTGAGTCCTCCACCTAGATCAATTTTAATGTTAATGTAATTCATATTAATCAGGATCGGGTTTTGGGATTTACCTACCTGCTTTTCCTTTTAGATTAAAGTTATATAAAAATAATACATATATAAATTCTCTGATTGCTTTTACTGAAGATTCCGCCGCAAACGCTAAGCAGAGCAGCAGACCTTTTCCAAATTCCTGGCAGAGGGAAATGTGTCATGTTACACTTTTTGTTACAGACGGTGCCCAATTAACCCTACTATACTATTCAGTCAAGATATATATATATATATATATTACGCTCTCACACCCTGATTGAGCACTCTGGTAAAATGGTAGACTTCGAAAAACAGTAGCTACTCTGGCATGTACGCATCGCTCATTCACTAATGAATTAGAGCACTCTGGCTATTGGGCGTATATAATGATAATATACATGCTAAAAAGTCTGTCTTCTTTTACCGAGCACCCATAGCCCAGAGGTAGAATCGCCGACTGACGGGTTCCAATCCTAGTTTAAAAGCAATCGAAGTCTAATCGTACTGATGAGCTGTTATACAGCAAAACAGATATCTGCGGATGACTATATATATATGCACATTTTACATGAATCCTGTGGAAGTTAATAATAACAATTTGAAGGCGATGACGTATAGCAGAACAATGGCGACACTCGGAATGTATATGGATTCCCAAAGAGAATGGAGCCACTAATATTAATCAATTTAGATGCATTTCCCTACTGAACGTTGAAGGGAAAATCTTGTTTAGTATTCTAAATCACCGTCTATCAAAATTTCTAATTAGAAACAATTATATTGATACGTCGGTTCAGAAAGGAGGGGTTCCGAGCATAGCAGGTTGTGTTGAACACAGGCTTCATATCGCAGTTGTTAAAGGAAACGAAAAGAAATAAAGGAAACATTGCAGTCCTTTGGTTGGACCTAAGAAATGCTTCCGGTTCGATCCCGCCTGAACTAGTCAAAGTGGCGCTAGTTCGTCACCAGATGCCCTCCTTCCCAAAGTAACCGATCTCATTTCAGACTATTATAACAATTTCAAATTGAGAACAGTAGCAGAGACCTCAATGTCAGACTGGCACGTTCTAGAGACGGGTATAATAACTGGAATCACTATTTCAGCAACTCTTTGCGTCGGCAATGAATATGCTGATAAAAGCGGCAAAAACTAAATGTAGGGGACCCGTCACAAGACCTAGCCTAAGACAGCCCCCTATAAGCGTCTACATGAACGATATGACATTAACAACCACGTCTTTCATGGGATCAAGATGGCTGCTAAAAGGAATTGAAAAGCTTATTACATGGGCGAGAATGAGCTTTAACGCCTCGAAATCAAAATCATTCGTGTTAAAATGGGAATCTTAACTTTTTAAACTATCAGGCGTACCCATCCTTACGATCAGGCAAAACCCGGTAAAGTGTTTAGGGAAGAGATTTGACGCCTCCCTAAAAGTTACTCTGGCCAATAACCATATATAATTTTACAACTTCCACCGTAGAAATTATAGAGAGACGCATAACAACCAGGCTACGTAGATGGCTTGGTTTACCTAGATCATTGTGTAGTATAGCTTTGTATGGAAACTCCAACGCATTGCACTTACCATTTACAAGCCTGGTGGAGGAGTATAAAGTTGCCAAGGTGAGATCTACCATACAATATATTTTCTCGAATGATCCCAAAGGGGCTGGGGCAGGCATTGAAGTTTACACAGGAAGGAAATGGAAAGCTACTAAAGAATTAAATATGGCAGGAGAAAGACTCCGCGCAAAAGCTATATTAGGTACGGTAGCAAAAGGTCATGATAGCTTGGGCTATTTCCCTTCAATTAGATACGACAAAGTGGCAGGGACAGAAAAATACGCCCTGCTGCAAGAAGAAGTGCGGAAAAGCGAAGAAGAATCAAGGATAACTAAAAGGGTAGCAAGCAGGGCGCCTGGACCAAATGGGAGTCCATCATCCACCGAAAAGAGAAATGGGCAGAATTTTGGCATTATAACATGGGGTTGAAATTCTTAATCAATGCCGTGTATGACACCCTACCCAGCCTGGCTAATCTGAAATTATGGAATAAAGCGGATTCGCCTCATTGCCAACTGTGGGAAAGATAGGAACGTTAAAACACATCCTCAGCAGCTGTCCATCAGCATTAGTGGATGGTCGGTACAAATGGCGGCACGATGAGATATTAAGAGAAATCACAGAAATAGTACGACTAGCAACCCAAGAAAATGTACTAAACTCTCACCAAAGATCCATAGAGTTTATAAAAGCTGGTTCTAAACTTCTGAAGAAAAAGCCCTAAAAAACAAACCTACTCACAAGTGCAACAGACTGGGTCGTAAAGGCCGATTTAGGGCCTAGACTGATGTCTCAGAGCATACTGCCCTCACACAATTACGTCCAGACGTAGTGTTCTTCTCCAATAATCAAAAAATTGTAATTTTGTGGGAATTGACGGTTCCTTGGGAAGAACACGTAGAAGAGGCTAATGAAAGGAAGAAATTCAAATATGAGGAATTATTTAAAAACTGCAGATCAAATGGCTGGAAAGCAAGCTGTATGCCAATCGAAGTGGAAACCGGAGTCTTTGTAGCACAATCGCTCTGCAGAGACTTATCAGATATTGGATTGGTGGGGTTAAAGAAACGAAAAGCCATTAAAACGATTACTGATACCGCTGAGCGAACTGCCAAATGGCTATGGATTAGGCGAAATAGAGCATGGCTCCATAAAAATAAGAAATGATCATTTTTGATTATCTACTCGTACAGTCTTTTTTAAATCTTCGGGGTGGGGTATATCGTTATTACTTTTTCTCTTTCGTAAGGTAGTTTAATGGTTGAATTTTAACTTTAAAAACGACACATGTTATACATGTACATATCGGTGTATTTTATGTTAATATTCGTGGTTCTAAGTTTTCGTGTAATCTCTTTTTTCTCGTGGGGAGGGGGAATTATTTGTCATGTACATAATTTTAGACTGAAATTCGTATTTAATTATATTAAATGAAACTTTTTTTCCAACTGCTTGAAAGACCCAACTTACCCGAACGCTATGGACTCTTATGTGTTTCCTGCTAGTATTAAACACAAGTCGGCTTAAAATAAATCAGTGATGTATAGCATATAACAGAAGGAGGGAGCGTCGGAGTCTGATCAGCTCTGACGGGGTCAACTCAGTGAGGGTAGTATGATGTTGCAAGACCCGAAACTGCCCAGTGACCTGAGTAAAGTACATCACTGACGACATCCTCCTGCGCTACAGAATGTGCGTATTTTCGAATCTATGGACATTTTACACCCTTCATCACAGACACAACCACTGACTTCCCAATAAAGATCTTCATCAGAAAACCGCGCAAGATGCACGATATTATAGATTCTCTAAATGTCCAGCTTCTAGTATAGTAACCATAAACATCACGTTTTAGGCTACATTGACTAAATCTCAAACCTTCAACACCCACAATTAGAAAGATACAGATACTTTATCTAACGTTTAATGACCATGGATTTGACATCCATATATTCGAATATATCATACGAGCAGGGAATACAAGCCTGTGAGATTTTTTACGTATTAGAAATTTTCACGAATACTACACAGAAGCCATTTCTAATCTTGTAAAATTCACAGGCACAACAATTTCAATTTCATTAGAGACTATTATCTTCAAGCCAGAAGTAGTGCGATGGGAACGAAAATGGCTTCCAGCTATGTGAATATATTCGTGGGTTCCCTAAAACGAGAAAGGTTGAGTAAATACACCAAAACCCCCTACGCTACCACATAGCCGATGTATTCTGTATATGGAAACAGGGAGAGAATAATCTCTGAGAGTTTGAACAGCATCTCAACTCTTTCCATCATACAATCAAATTCACAATAGGATATCGCACAATTTCTATTCCATTTCTGGCTTTACTGGTCACGTAATGATTATAATCGCATCTAAACTTCACTATAGACCAAATCCACAGATGGCCATAGCTACCTAAATGTGACGATAAACATTCACACTTACCATAAAAAGGGTCTGAGACAATGGCTGGTAGTTTTTGTTGCGACCCTGTTGACGTGCGCAACTGAAAGAGAGAGCATTGAGTCAAGACTCTGTTCATATTTGTCTGGAAGCTTCAAACCCACGAGTGAAGCGGGCGGTGGAACCGAAACCAAACAGAAATTTACTCTTTAACTACACTAAATTTCAATAGCGTCTACCTGCCTATGTTTGCGCATAAAACGTATATGTTCGCACAAGAAGGATTGCAAAAACTGACATAGAACCATTATTCAGTCACATTTAGGAATTATTCACTTAAAACCACAAAAACTCAATAAGGTTTCTCAACAAAATCGAAAATAATTTTTAACTCATGATACTTAGAAAATAATAATTCCTGAATTCCAGAACCCCACATTTTTGAAAAAAAATATTTATATTATTCCCAACTTTCTCATGCCATAACAAACGAATCCATTATGTAAAACTCGACCAAACAATCAGAAAAAATATTCATCGATATTCTGCTTTAAGTAAGATAGCAGATCCCCCATTCAACCTCCACACTCTCTTAACATCATCCCGCGTATACGATTCATCACCCCTCCAAGGGAATATCACCTGAACTAAACCCCGATGCCAAGTTTGTAAACATAGCGTCACCGACAATAATTTCACACACTCCAACCATGACGACACTGACGCGGTTTTCAGACCATCGGGGCTAACATGTGAATGTTCAAATATCATATGCAAGAAGGAGAATTATGTGCTGAAAACTGCAACATAATTCTGTTTTTGTTTTAGTAAACACAAAAACACATCAGGAACAACAGCGACACCTATTATATATATATATACATATATATATATATATTGTCATCCGCAGACAGATCTGTTTCGTTGTACCTGTGTGTGTGTGTGTGTTTCCCACAGACAGATCTGTTTCACTGTATCACAGCTCATCAGTACAGTTAGACATCCGATTGCTTTTTACCCAGGATTGAAATCCGACCGAATTGGCCTCAGTTGGCGATTCTACCTCTAAGTTATGGGCGATCGGTAGAAGAAGGCAGACTTTTAGCGTATGATATATCATGTATACACACACCAATAGCTGAGAGTGTTCTAATTCATTACTGGATGAACGATGCGTAGATGCTAGAGTAGCTACTGTTTTTTAAAATCTACTATTCTTCTAGTGTGCTCAATCAGGATGAGAGAGCGTAGAGCCTTTGATTATTCGCTCACCTGATCGACTCAGTCTATTAAAAACTTAATTGGACGATTAAAATTTATTGCTTTACTCGACCGTGATCGATTAAAAGTCTCGCAATAAAACGTGTTTCTCCAAATATAAAAAAAAACAAACCCAACTTTTACAACCCAAAAGTGTGCCATTGATGATTCACAAGTTACTTAGAATGACATAAAATGAAATTATTGAACTCTTTGATCTCGGTCAGTGTCAGCATTCGTTTAATTAATTCTTCCCGAATGAAGCCAAAATTTCTGTCACCCAGATTGTTTACGAAAAGTAAAAACCAAGATTTGAAAGAAAGAAAAAAAAAAAAATACGCATATTTCTTTCAATCCCGCATCGAAAAACAAATTATACATGTAAGTGATTTTTTTATAGAAAATCTTTGAGAAAATAAGATTTGTTATTTTTTATCGTCTATGAGATGAATGTTGTAATCTAACAGAAGAAAGAAACTACGAATTTAGGTACATCCACTCAATTGCCAAACACAACCAGAATATCATGACGTTAAAAGGGCTCAATCTTAAACAAAGTTTTATCATTAAAATGTTTATGCTATTATTAAGAGGAAATTCGATTTTGTCGTAATTATTTAAAAATAAAATTTAAATCCTTTCTAACACGTTCAAAATTTTAATTAATATTTCATTTTTTGTTTTCTGTCAGCGATTCATGCTATGTTTACGCAAAGCGACTATTAAGAAAATGAAGTCGGTGGACTAAAATGATTTTGGGTCGAGTAAATTTTCCCTCGCTCTCGACCGGTCGAGTGATATTTTTTCAAATCTCAAAGGATATATATATATATATATTCCTATGAATATATTTGCCCTGGATAGTATTCGTTGAGATCTCTATTTTTATCTGATTGATATTATATTAATTAGATATTCCTTTAAATTACCCTCCTGGTCTTAACAAGTTGCTATTCTTTCCTATATAAATATATTGTTTAATTGTGATAATGTTTAGTGTCAAGGTTGTTGTTTTTCAGTGGTTTTACTGATGCAATGTTTTACAGAAAAGCAAGTATTTTTGTCGGAAAGTGCTCGATATCGGGGTGTAGATAGAGCGTTGATAAGTACACAGAGATTTCTCTTCAACATATCAGATACATGTTGCCTTCGAAGTTTCTTGAGGCATTGTTATAACGTATTCACTCTTCAGGGCCATTTTATTTTTATAAAAGAAGAAAAAGTTATATGTCAGCATGATTGATAAGTGACAAACTTCTTCACATTAACTGTCTCTCTCTCTCTCTCTCTCTCTCTCTCTCTCTATCTATCTATCTATTGTTTGACAAGTTGGTAGACAATTCTGCGGGACGGAGAAGACCACACACTTGAATATCTCCTCTAGCTACTGGAAATATATATATATATATATATATATATATATATACTGCATGCACTAAGCTGTTGGATATTTGAATTGTCATGTCCGGCTTTGGTTACGCCATCTCGAATAGTTCTGTTCCCCATCCGCCATTTTGACCGTTGATGTCGTGTTGATTTTTGCCTATTCCGCCGCTGCTGTTAGATATAAATAAATATATCTGTAAATAAAATATAAATGGAATACATCTTTTTCAAACCAACGAACAAGACCCTAAAAATATTAAAAATGAAAAGAAAACTTTTAAGTGGAAGCTTTCCAAATTTTAAAATAAATTGGAACATTAAACCAAATAGAAATGATCATAGAAATAAATAATAATTTCATTAAAAGTAAAAATTCAAGAAGAAAACGACATTTTCGTTTATTAATTAATAGATTAGATCTTTTACTGTCCTCCATAGTTTACGTTTCTTTTCACAGTATGATTTAAGAATACTTTAGTGCATTTTCAATTTCAAAATTTGAAAATTTAACGAAATATCTGTTTTATTGAAAAAATCTAAACATTTACCTTGATAAAATTCCCCAAGAAACGAAACAAGTCAATAAACAAATTTTTAGAAATCAATATTATTTATTTTCCATCGATTTTCTTTCCAACTAATAATATAAAATCCGTGACATTTTAGCCTTAACAAACCCAGGGATTAAAACCAGAACTGTTACAGAAACAAATAAGTTTCCATCAACGTTCCAATCTACATAAGGCTCAATAGAACTCACGGACAAACATTATATATATATATAGTCACCTGCAGACAGATCTGTTTTGCTGAATCACAATTCATCAATACGGTTAGACATCAAATTGCTTTTACCCAGAATAGAAACCCGACCGAATAGGAGTCAGTCGGCGATTCTACCTATGAGGTATGAGAGCTCGGTAGAAGGAGGCAAACTTTTAGCGTGTGATATACCATGTACTCATACGCCAATAGTTATAGTGTTCTAATTCATACCTGAATGAACGATGCGTATATATATATATATATATATATATATATATATATATGCAAATACTTAATACTTAGAAATCGTGTTGAACGTCCAGACTTCAAGATCATTATACATTAATACCAGCACCCCCAAGGGTTCTATTGACGGAGTTTGTTTCGCATCTTCATTAACGACCCTCCTGACGTCAACAGCTTTTAACTCGATAATTACGTTGCTGATACAATTATTTCCTTCTGATTTAATAGCATGCTCGATAGATTCAATAAAGTAACACTGACAGCAGAAATGTAGGCGAGATTTTGGCAGGAAGGCACCAGTCGACATACGCGTAATAAAAGATGATATTAATTAGACTAATTTGCCGAATCAGAAATAATAATAATAAATCAATCACCCTCTCCCATGAACGCCCATACATGATAATACATTGGTAAACTGTACTAGGATTCCTCTGATTATAATATCAATGAATTTAATTTCCTGCATCTCACAGGAAGTTTGTAGTTGGGCACTATAATAATAATCCAGTTAATTAATATGAGTCAGTAGTTAAGCTTACAAAGTTCTAATCTTCAGAGGCTTTAAAGTGTTAATGTTTGCAAGAGAATTTTTATAATGGCGTATACATATGCGGCTCTGAATGAGAAATGAGAAAGCCAAGTTCGAATTACAGCTGAATTCGTTTCAAAAACTTACACACAAATAATCTTTGAAGTGTATTAAACCGTCTCTTCTCCATCTATCTATGGGTCAAATAGCAGGGCATATTAGGTTCGATAGCCTTGGTTGACAACCAATCTATTGAAGAAAGAAATGGCAATGTTCTGCGGAAAATCTTCTGAATAGTTAGTGATGTCTCAAAAGTGACATGATCGACCAGGATTGTATCACGCATGGCATTTAACTGACTGATATATCTTTTTAAAGCAGCGGAAATGTGTTTGTACAGAAGGATGCTACTGATATCGTGGACCGAGCACGTGAGCAACGATGAGGTGTTGGAAAGAATGGCAACGAAAAGAAAATATAATAGTGAACATCAGGAAGTGACAAATGAGGTTCCTGAGAGATGCAATGAGGAAGGAGGGCTTGGAGAACCTGATATTGACAAGCCAGATAGAAGGAAAAAGAGATAACATATTTGAAGGACCTGATCAGGTGGATGACGAGGGTTGCGAGGTGTAACAGGAGAAAACATACTAAGAGCCACCGGGGATAAGGAGACGTGGAGCACCATGATCGCCTACGTCCTAAAAGGATAGGACACATAGAAGATGAAGAAGAGAAGATATTGGGCGAGCAGTTGTGTGGTTAGAAAGATCGTTTTACAACCATTATATCAAATGTAATCTTGGAAGATTTATCAGGGAGTTGACTTCTTGATGTTATCGGTGTGAGGAGAGGTTCCCAGCGTGCGACACTTTTAGAAATTGTTTGTAAATCAACCCATGTTGTTGAGTCAACTTGTGAGTGAAATTATATCTTGAATGGTAGTGCTTATGGCCTTTGTCAAACTGTTGTTCACACCAGATGATTCCCTCTCTCCGAGGAACTATAACTAAGGGTCGCTTAACGTAGTTATACTATAAAAATACAACTTATGTATGTAGGTCTTGAACAAACACAAATTTGCATGGACAGTAGTTTATTCAAGTATTGGTTAGTCACCCTACCACACATGCATACTCAGATAACGAGTCAGTCAGTCAGTGAAGTGCCATACGTGATACTCGCTTTGGGCAATCATGTCTCGAAAGAGACATGACTGACTGGGCAAAAGATTATCCCGCAGTAGGCTGCCATTGCTTTCTGCAATAGACAGGTTGCCAGCAAAGGTTATAGAACCCAATCTGTTCTATTATTTGACTCATAGTTAGAAGATATATTATATGTTTAAGTAGTGGAGGGATCAGTTTATTACTTCATAGCAAAAGCAATATGATCTCTCATTTTATGACCAGTAGTGGCCTTAATCATGTCTCAAACTGTTATATTCAGTCAGTCAGTTAAGCACTATACGTGATACAGGCTTTGGACAATCATGTCTCGAAAGAGACATGACTGACTGAGCAGAAGATTATCCCGCAGTAGGATGCCATTGCTTTCTGCGGTTGACAGCCAAGGCTATAAAACCCAATCTGTCCTATTATTTGACCCATAACAGGAGGGAAGAGACGGATTAATACCTTTCCCGAGCTTATTATTCTGTAAGTGAATGCAAGGAATTCAACTAGAAATCGAACTCGGCACCCTGATTTGCCGTTCCGAGTCGATATCAACTGCACCACTACGCACATCGTAAGGTTACGAGTGGACAACTATATATATATATATATATATATATATATATATATATATATATATATATATATATATATATATATATATATATATATATATATATATATATATATATATATATATATATATATATAAAGTAAATGTGTAGTGGTTTAAAATATGACGCAATGATCTGAAGTCACATTGGAATAGCAATTATGTTTTCATAAACAAAACAAAAAATTGGAAAATTTCATTAGAAACAAAGTAAAAAACGGAGCTATTCGAGTACATGCCAAAAAAAGATGCATATCAAAGTCGAGAAATGAATTTCGGAAATTAAACACAGTATTAAAAAAATGGAAAAATATTGTCCTTGGTGCAACATTGATATTAAATTTCCGCTGCTATTTATTAAAAATTTCGCTTTATTTATTTTTCCGGTGTATTTCCTTTGAAATGATGTATTTGTTTATTATATTTGCCCTTTATTTTCCCTATACATTTGCTCATAACTCTTTGCAAATTTATGGATGCTTTTTATTGTGCAGAAGAAAATTTGTTGCGATCACCTTTCCGGGCCGATAGCATCAAAAATTTATCTCTGACACGTCGACCGTGTAAAGATTTCTGGCCGAAAAGTTAACGGACACCATGTTTTTTTTTTTCGTATCACCCCGAGCAAGGCAGTAACGCCACTGTTGTGCAGGGGGCTACATAAAAATAAAAAAGGGTTAAGTAGAAGAGAGTGAAGAGAAAGACGAACCAGTTAGAAAAGAGCAAGAGAAGGATGAAAATACAGGTGTGATGACAGTTGCAAAGGCCGAGAAAAGGGAAAGGATATTCAGGGTGTTGGAGAAAGAACTAAAGTCAAGTGGTTAAGAGATAAGTATTGACATTGCATTTAAATTCCTGGAGGTTGGAGCCGTCAGGAAAGCAAGAATGTGGTATTCCATGCACGGATGAATGGTTGATTTGTATATATGCAGGATGGATTCAGGCAGGAAAAACATCCTGTCCCGATACACTGACCCAACCTTCTTAGCAGTGGATTTAGCTATTGACTCAATGTAGTGGTTCCACTTGAGTTTAGAAGAGAGGGTAAGGGCGAGGAGGCGCAGTGTATTGCTCTCAGGGAGACACGCTTGGTCCATGTTTAAGGGAGGCAGGAGAGGTTGCCTGTGATGTTTGGCAGACAGTAGCTTGCTCTTAGACGCATATAAATTGACAAGCTACTTCTTACCCCAATTCACCATTTAGATCCCTCTCAAGGTCAAAAGCGAGATTATGATTGTCCGCCACGCAGGGTTTCTTACTGATGCGGGAGTAAATTGTGGTGTCATCTGCGTAGATGCCTACTTTGGATTTGATATCGTCTGGGTGGTCATTTATAAAAATAAGGAAGAGCGTCGGGCCTAGGATAGAGCCCTGAGTGACACCAGCGTTTCTACCGTAGAATGTAGAGGCATGCCCATTCAAAAAGACCTTCATTTTGCGTTTATTTAAAAAAGATTTGATCAGATCAAACAAGCGTCCGGTAATACCGTAACCCTGTAGCTTGCATAGAAGGCCAGAGTGCCAACCCTGTCAAAATCCTTGGAGATGTTCAGAGCAACAGCACGAACCTCGCCAGACTCCTCAAGGGCCTGGAACATCTTCTCCGTAACGGTCGTTAGCATTTAGGCCGTGGACGTGGCAAAGCGGAAGCCATACTACCTGTCAGAGAAATGTATATGGGCAGTAAGATGTTGAACTATTTCAGCATTAATTATGGCGATAGTTGGATGGGTCCGAGGGTTCACCACGGTTCTTAAATTCAGGAACTACAGAAGAGGACTTCCAGCATGTAGGAAAACAGGAAGCAGAAAGGCAGTAGTTATACAGTTTGAAGAGGGCAGGAGAGAGTTCAGAGGCACATTTCTTACGGACAATCACCGGGATTCCATCGACACCGCTCGCCTTATGGGGGTCAATTTTGAAATTACTCAGGATACTACTGTCGGGGTAATATATATATCGTACAGTTTAGCCTCAGTTCTAATAGGGAAGTCGGGTGAGGGTGCTCCAGATGAGTCAAATGTGAAGTTGGATGAGAATCTGCGTGAAAAGCACTCAGCCTTGTCGGCTGATGACGTGAGGATCTCAAATTCATTGGTTAAAGGCGGGATAGAGGATTTGCTATTGTTCAGTTTCCCGTTTGCATAACCGCCAATAGTCCTTGGAGCCGAACTTGCGTTCAGCTATGCGCTGTCTCGTTCTCTCGGCAAACAACCGCTTGGCGTCATTCAGGATTCTTTTTCACTCATTACGAGCAGGTGTGAATAGGCGCCTATTGCGGTCAGATGACTGTCTCCGGAATAGTTGGAAGTAGTGGTTTCTGTGGGCAATGGCGGCCGAACAGGCAGAAGAGAACCAAGGGGAGGAATGAGGTTTGAGACAAAACTTCCTGGTAGGTATGAAGGCGTCAATGCCAGCTTTCACCCAGGACGAAATCTCAGAGGCGCAGTCATCAGCTGCGAGATCGAACACTTTTCTCCAAGAGATGTCGCATAGGAAATCGCGAAAGGCGTCCCAGTCAGTTTTGGGGTAGCGGTAGGAGGTTCTATAGGTAGGAGGCGATTTCTTTTCACTATCCTGAGTGAGAGTGGAAAGAAATATTAAGAGAGACAGCAGCATGGTCGGAGTTGCTGAGAGGGCAAAGCTGTGAGACTTGATAGGGTCAGGTGCAGAGGTAAATCATATATATAGTAGATAGGCGTGTCCAGAGGGAGTGCTTGGAAAGCGTGTGGGTACTTGCATAAGGGATTGGGAAATGGCAAAGTTTATGGCGTGGATGCGTGGATGCCAGCTGAATCAGTAACAGAGCCTTTAAGCCATTCAGCATGATGGGCGTTAAGATCTCCGAATACAAATATGTGAACAAATGGGTGGTAGGAAGTATCCTTTTCTATATTGTCAGAAATGCTGTCTAGAAGGGAGCAGTCAGGAGAGAAGGGGGAACGCTAAAGAAAGAAAAAGTAGCTAACCAAACTGAGAAATGACAGACGGAGACATACATATTGGTGGTCAAGGGATTCGAGTGATGTCACCCTAGCTACAGGGAGGTGTTCACTAACGTAGACCCCCCCAGACCATGCATATGGACAGTGGAATCCTTCCTTAAGAGGGGAAGATAACCAAGAATCGAGGAGTCAGAGGAGAGAATTGATGTGTTGAGGTTAGTCTCGCTGAACGCTAGGATGTCAGGGGACTTTTCGTGGAGGAAAACTTCTTTTCGTGGAGGAAAGCTTCTACCCTACAAAAATTAGTAGGAATGCCCCGGATATTAGTAAAAGAAACGTTAAGGGATTTTGGTGATTCGAGTTTGGCTGGTTTAGGATTTTTTCTGATTCCGTTTATCATGTTATGATTTGTTGATAGGGAGGGACCTTGAGTAGAGGATGCAGGCGGTCATTATCCACGATCTGTACTGGGAGAGAAACTGGCTCGGGCTGCATCAAAGTGTGGCCTCAGGTGTCGGAGACACGAAGATATTTAGAAAGAAATTTAATCCATGTTTCAGAATTAGAAGGTTACATTTCAAGGACGACTGTCTCTTTAAGAATTCGAAATGCTACAAGTGTGGTAATGCAGGACTTATAATGTCTCACTGTAAAACTAAACCAAAGAAATCTTTTACAGGAAAAACTCGTAAACAGGAGTGTGACTGAAAAAATTATCACAGAAAACAAAACATATTGTGAAATGAGTAATGTTAATGTGAAAATGCAACTATGCACTAGGAGTGATATTACAATAGTTAATGATTCCAAAATGAAAGAAATCGGAAGGTCTATATTATAAAAAGACTTCGAAAGAAACAAGTAATGTCTCAGAAAACAAATTATTTCTTTATGAAATGATTGTAATATTTCATTTAGTAACAAGTGTATAAATGCTAGGAATTACGTGTTAAAAATACTAGGAACTTATTGGGAACTACCTAGATATAATGCTTTGGGATTGTCTATAAACCCTTATCACATAAAACGCAAGTGAACAAGCGACAAATTAAACAAAAGAGTAAATATTTAAAGGAAAAATTGAAAAAAATTCCGGGTGATTTGTCTAATGAGTTCGGTTGGTGATCCTAATTGTAAACAAAATTTTTAGTGAAAAATGTTCGACGCCTCTATTCAACCGAACCAAAGCATACCATCTGCAGTGCAACGAGGGCAAAAATATTTTATTCTCTCCAAACTGTTCTTCTCTTATCGGGCATTGCCATATCTGTGATATAACAACATTGAAGATCACAAACAGGTCGGAATATCTGAAAGTAAAGCGAATGACAAACATTTGTTCTCATAAAATTCTTTATATACTATGACATAACATTATGATGTTCTCTAACATTATCATCGTTATTCTACCTATTCGACAGGTTATCTTCATCATTGTTATTTGATTTTTGTATTCTGGTTCGTGTATAGATTATTGATCCAAAGTATGGAAGTCATTATTTCTTTAAAAATTTATCAGACGTAAAATCCATAAGAAAAATGAATAAAAGAAGAATAAAAGAAAAAACATTGTAAGTTGACAACATCAAGAAATACGTTCATTTATATGGCCGGGAAATGTTTTCAGTGTGGATTCTGAATATGGCACCGAAATCCGATATTAGATTGGAAAAAAAAAAGATACCTTCAGAAATATAAGGGAAATATTTAAAAAATGGCATAAAAACATGGAAAGAAATAGGGAATTATAATGCAATCTCAGTTTTTCTGTATGGCGGTGAATGCAGGGTAATTTCTAGATGAAGTGGAAACTGCATTCAACAATGATGTTTTCTTTATTGACTATTGCCGAGAATAATATGGATGAAGCATGTGAGTTGCAAGAATCTTTTCAGGAAGATTGACACAAAACGAACGCTTGTACTTAGAAACAGGTAGAAAGTTGAAATTTACAGGACAATTATTGAGGAAAGGGTGTTTGAAACATTCACAAAAGATATTGAACGCCAGAGGATGGAGGGTAAATTTCCTAATAAGCTTGTGTAAGTGTATCTCAGAAGAGCGAGATGGATAATAAAAAGTGAAATATTGGTAAGAGATTCAAAGGAGAGCAAGATGTAGAGGACTATGAATGTCCATACCCTGAAAGAACAACGATAAGGAGTACATTCATATGTTTAAATAAATGATTCCCATTTTACAGTTATTTTAAAGTTATGACAATGATTCCGATTTCATTCTTCTTCTTCTTCTTCTTCTTCTATGTACCCTGTCCCTTCAGGACGTAGGCAATTATGGTTCTCCACGTCTCTCTATCCCTTGTGGCTCTTACTATCTTTGCTCCTGTTACTCCCGGCAACCCCCGTTCCGTTATCCACCTGATCAGGCTCTGAAAATATGTTATCTGCTGCCTTCCTCTATCTCTTTTTCCTTCTGTCTGGCCTGTCAGTATCAGGTTCTCCAAGCCCTCCTACCTCATTGCTGTCTCAGGAATTTCAGTTGTCTCTTCCTGATGCTCAGTATTAATTTCTTTTTTGTTGCCATTCTTTCCAACACCTCATCCTTGCTTGCATGCTCAGTGCACGATATGCGCAGCATCCTTCTGCAGAACAACATTTTCGCTGCTTCCAGTTTTGTCCTCATTTTCGATGATATTGTCCAGCATTCACTGCCGTATTGAAGAACTGACATCACATAGCAATCCAACACTCTTTTCTTTGTTTCTAATGAAATTTTCCTGTGTGTTAGTACTTTACTCAGCTTCTGGAACGCGTCCTCTGCCATGCCAATTCGCCTTAGGATCTCTGTGTCGCACTTTCCTAGGTATTTAAATTTTTGTACTTGCTTGATTCTGCTATCTCCCATCTGTATTTGGCATTTTGGGTTGCACCTTTTGCTGATGACCATGCATTCAGTTTTCTTAAAGTTTATTTGTAGTCCTTTTTTGTCACTCTCCATCGCTACCTTCTCTAGGAGGTCTTGTAGTTTCCTTTCCGATTTCATTAATGAACCCAAAACAACGACGGTTACAACCAAATTTAGGACAACATTTAATATGAGTTCAAGAAAAAAATATAAATTTAATGGCATTAGTGAGACTAAAATTATATTGTAATCTGAAAAGATTCTAATAAAAACTGCAAAACCTCCGCCAAGGCAAGACGGATATCATTTCAGCGATTAGCA
This sequence comes from Ascarosepion bandense, assembly GCA_037127315.1. NCBI lineage: Eukaryota > Metazoa > Mollusca > Cephalopoda > Sepiida > Sepiidae > Ascarosepion > Ascarosepion bandense. The sequence continues at coordinate 462,444 of JBBBDQ010001765.1, read as the reverse complement.
AGAAATGCTTCTTAAAACCAGAAAGAACAACTGAAATGAACTTGATTCGCCCTCTAGAGTGAAAATAAAAAAAAATGAACTCAACTGCTATTAAAATTCAATGCACACTTAAAATGAAACAGGCGATGTAATTCAATATTAAAATGATGTAGGGAAAGTAATTCAGAATTTTTAGTAGTAAAATCGGATCGGACCCAAAATTTAACCACAGCTTGCGCCAGTCATAAAGCCAATCATCCCTGAAAGTTTCATCGGAATCCATCTAGCGAGTTTGAGATACCTTGACCACGGACAGACAAACTGACAGACAAATGCCTCCGAATAGAATACCCCCGGCTTAAAGCAGAGTTAATTGACAATTGGGGAAGCTTAAGCATAATGTTACATTGCAATAGTACAATAAAAAATTAGCTAGTTTGAATGATGAATTTGAACAGAAAAATCCCCCTTTCTTTTTTTTGCATACATGGAAGACACCTGATCTGTTGCTGGAAGTAAATCTCCAAAGGCTGCAATTAAATAGCATCAAACGGCCAAAGAATTGGAGTAAGAATTTTTCTACATGATGCCTATTCTCGAAGCCTATCATTTTCAGGCACATTTATCTCGCTCTAATAAATCATAATCTGGTCAGTTAATGAAACAATTTAAAGACATCTTATATTTCCTTGTAGACTTAATTAAATCAAAACCAGACTGAAAATTAAGATTTAATTACTACAATCGATGTAGGTTGGCGTAATTTTCTAAGAAACTTTGAAAAATGTTTCATGATAGCACAACACTAACTTGATCATTGACGTCGCAATTTGCGACATGGTGCATTATGCCACACATGTCCATACTGTTGTTTATACTTGCAACCTTTCGGTGATTGTAGCCTACAGCCTTCTTCAGTTGTTGACATCGGAAATCAACAACAGTTATCAAATTAATATTTAGTTCGATCCATAGGATAGAAGGTCATCTATTTATATATTGACATGCGTATCATTGCCCTCATCTTTGTTGTTATTACTGAAGCCTTCCTGCTGCTGTGTTCTCCGGCCTTCATTAGCTCGATTCGAATAAATTTCCCTGAACCGAGCTCTTTTATTTAACCTATGGAGATAGGGTTTTTCTTCCGTCTAGATCTGAGTGTAAATGAATCAAATCTAAACTGCCTAATGGCAAATTTTGCTGTTGGCTATTTTGTCATACTTGGATCTATTTGCCGACATTGAAGCTGATTGTGATATTGTGGAAATCTTGTTGTTTTCTTACCACTTTACAAAAGAAATATTTTATCATCCAGTTGAAAATATATTCCTAACGATTTCAAGTGAATTTAAAATGGAATTGCTTAGAGAGTTTTATATATTCAATCATACATAGTATTACGATTCAATATCTATCACGCAGCTGAATTATTTGTCAAACCTAGATCTTCATGACCACAAAATAAATTATACAATCAGTCTGTCTATTAAGTGCCATACGTGATACGTGGGCGATCATGTCCCGAGAGAGACATGACTGATTGGGCAGAAGATTATTTCCGCAGTAGGTTGCATTTACTTTCTGCGGTAGAATGGTTGCCAGCCAAGGCTATAGAACCCAATGTTTCCTGTTATTTAACCATTAACTGGAAAGAAGATACGGATGAATATCTTTCCCAAGGGTGTTTGCGCGTAAGTGAATGCAAGGAATTCAACTGGAATTTGAACTCAGCTACCCGATTTTTCGTTTTGAGCCGATATCCATTGCACCACAACGCACATCCAAACGCACAAATTATACAATACTGAGTAGAAATTATGGTTTTTCCCCTGTTATCGAGGGCTTTTTAACTACCTTCAGCCCTGCGTAACGTTAACTGTTTTAAAACTCGTAATGATTAGAACTGAAACAAAATCTAAACATATGAAAATGGATTTATAAATTTTCCTTGTTCTTGTGAATTTAACAACAATAATGATAAAAAGTGTAATATCAGGGAATGAAAAGATACACAGTGAAATGTAGATAAACTACTTTATTACCAAAGTTGTACAACTAAGAGGTATATGCAATATTTACAGTCTCTCGCAGTAGTAGGTGTTACTTCACAAAGTCTGTGATAATGACAACACCATGCTACGCGCACATTGTCTTTTATACATTCGACCGAGTGTCACATGTTACGAACCACGACCCAACAAAACTATTTATTAGAATGTTTATTTAGACGATATATTATATTATTTATTTGAATAATTAGCAAAGAATCGGCTGATTGACAACTTATTCAAAATTTATAAAATAGTAAATAATAAGCATTTCCTTATAGATGGAAAAATGTTCGCATGAAAAGTAATATTCTTAAGATTATATTAAACCTGGAAAAGAATTAGCCATGTTATTAAGCCTGATAAAAAAGGATAAAATATTCTAGTCTATTAAAAAATTAAGAAATTTCTCATTTAAAATATTGCATTCACATTTTAATTTTAGCTGCAATAATGTTTTATTTTTTTATTTCACTAGAATATCTTCTGTTACTTTTCCAGGTTTATTAGCTTGTCGTGTTCTTTTCCAGGTTTAATATAATCTTAAAAATATTACTTTTCATGCGCGCATTTTTCTATGCAATCCAGGATTTTTTTCAGGCATTGCTGTTAATTTGACATAACTTTAATACTGAAATTCGCATTAAAAATTATTAAAAATATATGCAATTGATTAAAAAAAACAATAAAAATTGATTATTTATAATTAATTCTGATAATCAATTCTGATAAAATGAAATGTGATAAGCAAAATTTGATTGACAAAAATGATAAAAGGTATCATCAGAATTTAAATGTTAAAAACCACATGCAATAATATTAAACAGAAAAATTTATAAAGAATAATATTTATTATGAGAATATATATTATGTACTTATGTAGTTAGTCTCCCTCTTCGAAATTCACTAATTTTCATGTACCTTTTTTCTACTGAACCAAAATTCAAAACATTTTCTCAAAATTTAGCTAAGGAGGTGTCCTATCTAACTCTGTAAACTGTTTGGAATTTGGATGAGAACTGAATTAGTGGCAAAGCTAGAGAGCTGTCTAGATTCACTCCATGTCGAACTTTAGAATATATTCAACCAATGCCGTTGTTGAACGATAGATGGTTCACACTTAGTAAATGTTTATAAATTTCGGAATAAAAACTATTTTCATATTTAATTTTTATAAATTAGTAAATGATAAATATTGTATATTGTCTTAAATGCATATGTTTTTAGAAGGCTGTGAATATAAAATTATTCTTTCAAATAAACAATCAAATAAATAAATAAGATTTAATATTTATTTTCGTAAAGAACAAAAGTAAAAATAAAAGATAACTTACATAATATGTTTAGGTTTTATTAAAATTCTAATCACCGATTTTGAAAACAATAAACATTGTGGAAGGAGTGAAGTTAGCTACAATAATAGGGATGTCAAGGAAAAAAGCGTCTATCTGACTCTTTAGTTTTTGGCGGGCTTGAAAGTCCAAGTTTTTTCAAGGATCTATAATTCCAGAAATTTGCCTTGTCTTAGCTGATGAACTGTTCTAAGTGAATTTTACAAGTTACCAAAGAAGTAATTTAGCATTTAGAACTGGCTCGACTGTTCTGATAAGTGGGAAGAATATTGCGTGATGCGTACATTCACATGCAAGTTATCGGCAGTAAACTAATGTTTTCCCATACTTGGTCACTTTTTCCGTTAAATGCAACTGCATTGATTCATTCCATCTGACCATTAGGCTAGACTGACACGATATTACGTCGCATTTTTCTGATAAAACTGATAATCATCCTGCATTTCGATTTGAACGAAATTATGCAATGATTAAAAAAATACGACATTATGTCGGGATTTTAAAAATATCTTTCTTCAATTTCATCACCTGATCAAAGTTGAATGATTTTTCTAAACTACCTGACCCAGTGATCGACTATCATAAAAAAAATTTGTGCTTTCACCAACACTAATTCATCAGACAATGAATATGTTACTCAGTTACGGGGTATAATATTGAAACATGAACATAACTAATGTAACTGACATTTATGTATTCTCAAAGTGTTTTGCAATAGATGGCCTTTGAGCATAGTATTTTTAGTCCTACATAAAAATTTAAATAATTAGAAAAAAATGTTTTTTTTATGATAATTTTTGTGAACATTTTTCTTTGTTGATCTTTTTGCTTATTTTATATAATATTTTTTCTTGTGAATATTTAATAATTAATTTTAATTTAATTTTTTTGTGATTGCTAATTATTTGTGACTGTAATTATATCATATAGACTTTTTCTTTCTTTCCTTTTACAGTTTTGTTTGTATTTTTTCTTTAGTCTGGCTATTTTAGTTTATTTTTATGTTATATATATATATATATATATATATATGGTGTTGAGCTGTGATGATGCTTAGAACCAATATGTTTTGTTTTTCAGTGGTTTACTAAAAAAATATTTTTTGCAAGTTAGTATTCTTGTCGTAAAGGGCTCGATATCAGGATAACCATAGAGCGTTAATCGGATCACATAGTGTAATTGTAGATTGAAAAATAAACCTTGAAGAGTGAGGACACCATTGTGATGCTTTAACGAAACTTTGAATCGTTGTTATTTGCTTTCTGGATGATTTTTATTTTGCTTTACACTCACTCCTTCATTTTTTCTCTTTTTAATTTTTCTTTTAATTGTAGCTATTTTGACGTCCAGTTGTCTTGATATATATTGGCGTTTTTAATGCTTGAATATGATAAATATATACTTAAGAATATAATTAATTTTTGCCCACCCGGTTTTCTTGATGTTCTAACGTTCAGAAATAATTTCTGAACTTTTATATATCACTTTACTGTTTAGTATACTCCAACGGTGCTTTATAATATTCAAATCACAAGACTGACTTGACCAGTTTTCGAATTATGCCATTATTTCTTTCAGTTGAATAATGTATAGTCAATTTCGAAGCAAGAGTGTTTTCACTCTCTTATTCAAAATATACTTATTTCCATAGATTTGCCGTAACGAATTTATAAATATTCATAGAGTATTCAAAATAACCGTAAAATAATTATTTATTTATTATACATATTTATTTGAGGGAATTATGTTCAAACCAACAGTAAACTTAATTATGAAATGTGAAGGAAAAGAAAGTCGTACACCTAAAACTGTTTTAGTTCATCAAATACTTCAAAATTCTCAAGTAAATGCGTTTGTGACGCAAAAAGAGATAAGGCAGGTTGTCAAAATATATGTCCTACTTTAGCACTAGGACGCATCATTATTACAAAGAAACAAAGGTGATGTTTCTGAATTCGACGTCTAAACATTCTAATACAACGTGCAGCTAAATAAATAAGGAGAAATAGTCCTTCTCTTTAGACCCTGTTCTTTTCATTTAATTTATCAACCCAGTTAAGTGCAGGTAAATGTTATTACCTTAATGTATCAATATATCAGTATTAAGCTGCTTCACATTCATCACTGCCACATCTTAAACCTCATGGCCGGCTCATTAACATGTATTTCTTGTCGTCTGTAATTCGTGTTTATTTACCCAAGTCCTTCCACTCAGGTAAGATGTAACCTAAAGTCGGGTTTATTGTAAGAAAACCGAGCGCGTTCACTCTGGTCAAATACATATAATTTCCAAACCCCTTGAAACAGGGACCTAATTAGCGATTACAAATCCCCTTTCTAGTTCAATGAAAGAGTGCAGCCTCGGGCGGCTTTTTTCGGGGCCGGGTAACTCGCAGTATGTGCTTTCATCCGAAGACAGAAGCCACAAATGAGACGCAATCTACCCAAAGAGAAGTAACTGAGAGATGACATGCATCAAACGTCAGGGTTGCAGAAGGTTTTAAAAATGATTTTCTAAAGATGTGGCACTGAACCAAATGTATTGGGCAGTTAGTAAAAATCGTACTAAATATTCAGTTGTAATTGATCTTGTGAGGTAAAGGTGCTAATCATTACACGTTGCCCATCCGTAATCCGTGTTCTGATTTTCTAATCGTAGCTTAGTTGTGGCACGGGGCTGAAATTATGTTGCACCAATTGAGGATCGAACTGACTATTTGGTCGTAATTGTTTTAGCGAGTCAAGCTTGCTAATCATTACACCACATCGAGGTGCTCGTCCTTAATCCGTGTTGATATTTTTCAATGCCCCCAATATTGAGGCTGGATTTGACACAAACTCAGATTTAACGTGGAGAAACCAAGACGAACAATCAGGTTAATGACCAAAAGTTACACAGCCCCCGAAAACACAGAGACTGTGTACATAGCTTGCCTTAGTTGGCCTGTTGCTTGAAGTTGCCCCCGTAATCTTATTTATTACTTAACAATGCACTTACTTAACACAGTGGGATGCTACACAAGGTCAGGAATAACGAAGGGAGACAAAATGCAAACACACGTTTTAATGGTCAACTTTAATCAGTTTCTGCATACATAGGGATTGTGTAGAAAATTTGTCAGGCTTAACGTGGGTAAGCCGAGAGTAAACACTCGGGCCAAGTGTCAAAATTTATCCATCCCCAGCATGCATAAGGATTTGGTGCATAACTTGTCTCTGGCTTGAAGACGTCTCCGTAATCCTTTTTTGTATTTACTCATGCTCACTACCCTGAGGCAGAAGGGGACACAAATTCAGTCTTAACGTGAGAAACAAGAGCGTCAACACTCGGACCGAAAGTAAAAATTTACGCAGACCCCGTATGCGGAGGACAGGGTACATAGTTTGTCTTTATTTGTCGGTAGCTTGGGGTCGTTACCGTAAGCCTTGTTAATATTTACATAGCGCCTTCCACTGGGGAAGGATGCAACTCAATGTAATGCTTAACGTGGAAAAAGTGATCACGAACCATCAGGACAAAAATCAGAATATACCCTGAACCCGCATACACAGGTTTTGCGGTCATACTCTTCTTAGTTGGTTTGTGGCTTGGAATCGATCTGTTAACCTTGTTAATATTTATCCATGCTTATCCCTACTTGAGACACAAGGTCAGGCTCAACGTAGGGAACCCAAGACCGAACATTCTGGCAAATGGTCAATATATACCCATCCCCCGCATAAACAGAGACAGGGTACATAAATTGTCTTTGCTGGTCTGCGGGTTAGAGTCGACTCTATAAGAAATGTATTTCGCTATTTTCCGCTATCCGGGAGGATATAACACAATGACAAGCTTAACTTGTGGAACCTAAAAGCAATCACTCGGACCACTAACCAAAATTTAGCCAGCCGCATATATACAGAGACTGGGTACATAGGTTGTGTTAGATGGTTTGTGGGTTTGAGTTGGCTCCATAAGACTTGTTATTTACAAATGTCTCAAATTGGGGCAGGGTGTGACACAACGCCAGGCTTAATATGTGAAACGCGAGCGCCAAGTTGCCATCGAAAGGGCAAAATTTA
>JBBBDQ010001765.1:145000-450000 GCA_037127315.1 Ascarosepion bandense | reverse complement strand
GAGATATTTTTGTATTTTCTTAAAATAAACGATAACATATCAGCAACGACAGTCTAACTGATTTTAAATTTTGCTGCTACTAAGAAATTTCTCTTACTAAGAAATTTTCTAGCTTGGATTCGTCTGTTCAAAATAATGGCTATATTATAAATGAGAAACATTATATTTTGTTTACAAAACTAACTTTTCAGTAGCCTTTTTAAATTAGCAAAAGGGTTGGAGATTTGATTTAAGTCAAGGGAATCATCCAAAAAAATAACAAAAACAAAACAATACCAATTGATTTCTCAAAGACATGCTATGCCATCTGCTTTACGCATTATTGTAAAATAACTCATTTTTCAAAAACATTTACATAGAGAGAAAGAGAGAGAGAGAGATAGATAGAGAAAGAGAGAGAAAGAGAGAGAGGTTTTACAGTACTTAAAGAATGTTTGGGAAGGTCAGACATCTATTTTATTTTCAAACACTGTTGGAAAGAATGCCAAGAATTTGTAAAAGTATTAAATCGGACAAGTTACGATTTTATTGAAAAACAAAATGATGCTATTGTATGACATTTTCTTTTATAGTCAATCATTTATATTCTTATCAAAATAAAAGCAGATAAAGTGAAGTTACTGAAATATTATCTTTTATTAAGAAATGCAAACATATCGCATTTTAAGGTATTTTCTAAAGAACAAAAGTAGGGTTCTAAGCTTTATCTTGTACAGTATGTTTATTTGGTAGAAAGAGAATAGGACTCCAGTAAAAAACATGGATGAAAAGTTTGCTGATGGAAAATTAATGCTGAAAACAAAAATGATTTCATATGTCTATAAAAAACCTCTGTTCAAAATAAACAGAGCGTCTACATAAATACGAGTATCCACTAAAAAATAAGTATGTTAGAAGCCATAAAATACATAACGCATTAAAACAATTAAGAAATATCATTAACTCTTTAGAAATTGCTTTGTTTACAGTTCGAATAGAAAGAGGGCTGCAAGTTTTAATCTTGCAGGAAGACCGGCAAAGCGTGAACTAAAACTAACAAAAAATAAATCTATAATTAACAATATTGCTCGAAGTTTTATCGGTATTTATTTAGATGAATATTTTTTCAACGTGTTTAAATATATATCTTACGTTGGGCAAGAAATTTATTCTAATTAGAAATGTGTTTTCCTTGAAGTATTATCTCTATTATCACTCCCGTATTCTTGCTTTCCTGACGGCTACGACCTCCAGAAATTTAAAAGCAAAGTTAATACTCACCTACTAACCACTGGCCTCTAGCTCTCTCTCCCCTCCCCTGTATAAGCTTCCCTTTCTCTCCGCCCATGTACCTGTCATTGCACCTGCTTTCTCAGTTTTCTATTGTTCCTTTCTAACTAGCTTGTACTCCTCACTCTTTTCTAATTAATCTTTCTACACTTATGTAACCCCCTGCACATCAGTGGCGTTTCTGCCTTGCTCGGGGTGAAATGATTAAAAAAAAAAAAAAAAAAAAAAAAAAAAAAAAAAAAAAAAAAAAAAAAAAGTATTCGATAGATAATTGCTTGTTCAGCAAAAGAAAAATATGCCTGGCCGTACAAAAAATAACTAACGACATAAATTAAATCAATATCATATGTCTACCTTAAATGGCATCTTTCCGATGCAGACAAACTCGTTTAATAACGTGTTACTTGAATAGTCTACATAAACATGTGTTTAAAGGTGGAGACAAAATAAAAAAAAAACGCAAGTTAGGACAAGAAAACTTACACGGACCATTAATTTGATTCTACAGAAAAACTTAGCAGCCAGACGTACATATGAATAGATTCATTGACCATTGGAAGAATTCCCATTAAGTTGATTTGATAAAATTGTTGAAAAGGTCTTCTCTGTTACAGTTCTTGAAAAGAAATTTCGGAAAGTTATTAAAGAAGTTTCTTTGATATTCTGCCCAAATAAATTGATTTAATTGTACCACAAGCTATTATTTAATTAATGAGATCAATTGTTGAATGAAAGTCGGTTTTCTTTGTAGGGCCAGGAAGTTTTTCTCGTCCGAAACAATCCTGCACATATACAAGTTACCATCCGCCCGTGCATTGAGTATTGCTGCTATATCTGGTCGGGTGCTCCTGCTATCCACTTAATGTCCTCGACCAAATCCATCGGAGAATCTGTAATGTGATCGATCCTGACGTGGCCACTAGGATACAATCGCTTTCTCATCGACGCAGTGTGGCTTGCCTGTGTCTTTTCTACACATACCTTCACGGCTTCTGCTCCGATGAACTTATCTCGCTGGTACCCCCATATATGAATTTCCTCGAGATTGGCAACTAGGTCGAACCCTTTTACTGTGAAACCAATAAATTGCAAAAGTAAATTTTACTCCAACAGCTTATTTTCTCGAACTTCCCGCCTGTGGAATTCTCTTCCGCATACTCGCTTTCCCGACAGTTACAATCTCCAATTTAAATTTAAAGTCAATAGTCATCTCCTGTCTTACTAACTTGCATACTCTCTCCCATGCTTTTTTCTTCGTCCACCCCACTCTCATCAGTATTCTCTTCCTTCTCTTACTCTCTTCCTGACACCCCCTGCAACCTCTCACTCTTCATAACATTCCGCCTCGTCCACCCCACTCTCATCAGTATTCTCTTCCTTCTCTTACTCTCTTCCTGACACCCCCCTGCAACCTCTCACTCTTCATAACATTCCGCCTCGTCCACCCCACTCTCATCAGTATTCTCTTCCTCTTACTCTCTTCTTGACACCCCCTGCAACCTCTCACTCTTCATAACATTCCGCCTCGTCCACCCCACTCTCATCAGTATTCTCTTCCTTCTCTTACTTTCTTCCCGACACACCCTACAACCTCTCACTCCTCATAACATTCCGCCTCGTCCACCCCACTCTCATCAGTATTCTCTTCCTTCTCTTACTTTCTTCCCCTGACACCCCCTGCAACCTCTTGCTCCTCATAACATTCCGCCTCGTCCACCCCACTCTCATCAGTATTCTTCCTTCTTACTTTCTTCCTGACACACCCTACAACCTCTCACTCTTCATAACATTCCGCCTCGTCCACCCCACTCTCATCAGTATTCTCTTCCTTCTCTTACTTTCTTCCTGACACCCACTGCAACCTCTCACTCCTCATAACATTCCGCCTCGTCCACCCCACTCTCATCAGTATTCTCTTCCTTTCTTCCTGGACACACCCTACAACCTCTCACTTTTCATAACATTCCGCCTCGTCCACCCCACTCTCATCAGTATTCTCTCTCTTCCTTCTCTTACTTTCTTCCTGACACACCCTACAACCTCTCACTCTTCATAACATTCCGCCTCGTCCACCCCACTCTCATCAGTATTCTCTTCCTTCTCTTACTTTCTTCCTGACACACCCTACAACCTCTCACTCTTCATAACATTCCGCCTCGTCCACCCCACTCCTCTCATCAGTATTCTCTTCCTTCTCTTACTTTCTTCCCACACCCTACAACCTCTCACTCTTCATAACATTCCGCCTCGTCCACCCCACTCTCATCAGTATTCTCTTCCTTCTCTTACTTTCTTCCTGACACACCCCGCAACCTCTCACTCTTCATAACATTCCGCCTCGTCCACCCCACTCTCATCAGTATTCTCTTCCTTCTCTTACTCTCTTCCTGACACCCCCGTAACCTCTCACTCTTCATAACATTCCGCCTCGTCCACCCCACTCTCATCAGTATTCTCTTCCTTCTCTTACTTTCTTCCTGACACACCCTACAACCTCTCACTCTTCATAACATTCCGCCTCGTCCACCCCACTCTCATCAGTATTCTCTTCCTTCTCTTACTTTCTTCCTGACACACCCTACAACCTCTCACTCTTCATAACATTCCGCCTCGTCCACCCCACTCTCATCAGTACTTCTTCCTTCTTTACTTTCTTCCTGACACACCCTACAACCTCTCACTTCATAACATTCCGCCTCGTCCACCCCACTCTCATCAGTATTCTCTTCCTTCTCTTACTTTCTTCCTGACACACCCTGCAACCTCTCACTCTTCATAACATTCCGCCTCGTCCACCCCACTCTCATCAGTATTCTCTTCCTTTCTCTTACTCTTCTTCCTGACACCCCTGCAACCTCTCACTCTTCATAACATTCCGCCTCGTCCACCCCACTCTCATCAGTATTCTCTTCCTTCTCTTACTTTCTTCCTGACACACCCTGCAACCTCTCACTCTTCATAACATTCGCCTCGTCCACCCCACTCTCATCAGTATTCTCTTCCTTCTCTTACTCTCTTCCTGACACCCCTGCAACCTCTCACTCTTCATAACATTCCGCCTCGTCCACCCCACTCTCATCAGTATTCTCTTCCTTCTCTTTACTTTCTTCCTGACACACCCTACAACCTCTCACTCTTCATAACATTCCGCCTCGTCCACCCCACTCTCATCAGTATTCTCTTCCTTCTCTTACTTCTTCTTCCTGACACACCCTACAACCTCTCACTCTTCATAACATTCCGCCTCGTCCACCCCACTCTCATCAGTATTTCTCTTTCCTTCTCTTACTTTCTTCCTGACACCCTACAACCTCTCACTCTTCATAACATTCCGCCTCGTCCACCCCACTCTCATCAGTATTCTCTTTCCTTCTCTTACTTTCTTCCTGACACACCCTGCAACCTCTCACTCTTCATAACATTCCGCCTCGTCCACCCCACTCTCATCAGTATTCTCTTTCCTTCTTTACTCTCTTCCTGACACCCCTGCAACCTCTCACTCTTCATAACATTCCGCCCTGTCCACCCCACTCTCATCAGTATTCTCTTCCTTCTTTACTTTCTTCCTGACACACCCTACAACCTCTCACTCTTCATAACATTCCGCCTCGTCCACCCCACTCTCATCAGTATTCTCTTCTTCTCTTACTTCTTCCCCGACACACCCTGCAACCTCTCACTCTTCATAACATTCCGCCTCGTCCACCCCACTCTCATCAGTATTCTCTTCCTTCTTTACTCTCTTCCTGACACCCCTGCAACCTCTCACTCTTCATAACATTCCGCCTCGTCCACCCCACTCTCATCAGTATTCTCTTCCTTCTCTTACTCTCTTTCCTGACACCCCTGCAACCTCTCACTCTTCATAACATTCCGCCTCGTCCACCCCACTCTCATTAGTATTCTCTTCCTTCTCTTACTTTCTTCCTGACACACCCTACAACCTCTCACTCCTCATAACATTCCTCCTATGTAACACCCTGCACAACAGTGGCAGTAAAATGCCTTGCTTGAGGCGACACGATTTTATAAAAAGTATTAAGCAACTGATATTTTTTTCGTTTGCAGTTGCATTGATCTATACTTACCGGCACAAAAGTATTTGGTGTATAATAAGTTGTTTCAACGGGACATTTTTGTTTTTGATGTGCAATTCTATTCTACTTTGAATTTGACTGGAAATTAGTGAATATAGGCAAACGGGTTCTAGAGATGTAAAACTAACACAAAACAGGTTACTAATTTGTTTTTCTCTGTACGTTGAGACAAAAGTTCACGTTTCAGCAACCTTCCTCCTTTTATAGTCTTATAGATTCTTTATGGTAGATCATTACGAGCATTTTCTAATCTACAACCTTTTTTTTACAGACGAAAATTTGCAAAGCTCTCTGTACTTATTTCCAAATTTTCCAACGAGATAAATTCTTTAGTTCCATCAGTTATGACCTTCGATACTAAGACCCGCTTTGCTACATACGGTGAGACTAATCATCCCAATTCTCTTCCTACTCCCTTACTTACGAGGAAGTTCAACACAGACCCCTCCTTCGTTAGAACCACTAATTTGTGCAATAGAGACCCGAAATGATAGTTTACCGAACATTAAACTCATAAAGACTCCACGGCTAGCATCAAACATTATTGTTTCTGCATAATCATAGAAACTGTTCTTCCCATATTTGTGCTCATACAAAAACCCATTCACTATCCCTCTACAATGAGGGACACTTGGGTTATGTATTTGGTGAATATGAGTAGAAGCAAAGCTGATTTATCCCAGTTAATTTGATGAAAATGTTTCGAGCATTCATTTAGATAAGGCTTTATATTCTAAATATACTAAAGAAAAGTTCAATGGCTTTCTCTAACGATTTTCAGGTTTGATTTGATGGACTAAATGAATTGCTGACTAGACATTGATGAAGATAATTTCAGAACAGAGCAAACAGTGTTTTTATTGCATATGCCTTAAATAGAAAAATATTGCATACATTTTTCTGCTTAATATTTTTATGCGCCTGTGGAGCCAAATTAGAATAATAAATAAAATACAGAAACAAAATGAAGAAGATAAAAGAATAAAGAAAACATCAAAAAGTGAACTGGAAAATAGTTTTTTTATCATCATTTCACCCCCAGTAAGGCAGAAATGCTATTGCTCCGCAGAGGGTTACAGTAAGTAAATAAAAAAACGTACAATGTATGTCGAAAAAAAGATAAGATATAAATGGGAATCAAGTAGATAAATAATGGCAATTGACGTTGCGTTTAAACTTTTGGATTTTATAAGTATCAAGGAAGAAAGCAAATGAAAGTCAGTTCCACAAACAGGAAGTAAAAAACCTATTAAAGTAGAAGCGAAGGTTACAATTAAATAGTTCGTCGGTAAAAAGGTGCACACTTAATGCTGATCTAGTAGCAGGCGTAAATACATGTAGTCAGGGTACCAAGGAAAAAAGGCTCATCAGAACAGTTGCTATGAAAATAATTATAAAAAAGACAGAGGGAAGCCACGTCACATTGCTGAGAAAGTGACTGAACTCGTGCTGCCAAGTCAGGATCAGTTATATCGCAGATCCTTTATTGGATTTTGTCGATAACCTCAAGATAGATAGCCGTAGCCTGCGAACAGATTTGGCAACAGTATTCAATCCACGGACGAATGTTAGATTTCACAGTGAAATAGATACTGGCACGCAACAGACACAATTGGTGGAAGCTCTCCATGTGCTTAGCTGCACGGTGACCCTGCCACTAAACTCAGATGATGGATGATTATTGATCGAATTCATGCTCTAAGAAGTCAAACAATTGATAATTCAATGATAACTATAACAATTCAGAGGCTGAATGACAACACATTTCACATGTTGACTGAATTTTGGTTTGATATGTCTTCTATTCAATGTGTGCAAAAACATTTTCATTTTGAAATATTAATAATACATTTCATGACTTCATAATATACTTTTGTTTACTAAACTTTATTGCGATGGACCACTAACTCATTGAAACGGTTGGTCCAGTTTCAAGCAAGAAAAAAATAAACGTTATTTTCTAAAATTCTCAAAGGATTTTTCGACTGAAATTCATTTGGATTGAGTTGTTGTTAATGGATAATTCAATCCCATGTTAAAGTAACTCATACTTGCATTTTCTTTATAGACTTTTGTTTTGATTTCACCAAAATAATGGGTAGCGCCTCGTCTATAGTTAATAATTTAACATTCAGGGTTATTTTTACTTTGTTATGAAGTCTCTAGTTCTTCGTTTTACTACTCAGTGCTCTTACGCCTGATTCCATCTTGCACAACTGACAAATCAACCATCCGCCCTTGCATAGAATACCGCTGTCATATATGGTCAGGCGCCCATGCTATTTCTCTCAGTGTTCTTGACAGGCTCCAAAGGAAAATCTGTAATGCGATTGGTCCCGACTTGGCAGCTCGACCCCAGCCACTTTCTCATCGGCGAAATGTGGCTTCCCTCTGTCTATTCTACAAATATTTTAATGGCTCCTGCTCCGAGGAACTTAAGTCACTGGCGCTCCCGCCACAAGAATTTACTCGTGCAAGCAGGCTGGCAACAACGTCCCACCCATTTACAGTTAGATCAACCAAATGTAGCCGCCAATTCTACGCAATCAGCTTCTTTTCTTGCATTTCCCGCCTGTGGAATTCCCTTCCGTATACTTGTTTTCCTGACAGCTACAATCTCAAGGTATTTAAATGCAAGGTCAATGGCCATCTCTTATCTACTTGACTCCAGTTCTTTTTACATCACCCTGTATATATTGTTCTATCTTGTTCTTTTCATTTCTCTCTGTCTTCACACCTGTGTTCCCATCCTTCTCTTGCCCTTTCTCTGACACCCACTGTAGTTGGTCCATCTTTCTCTTCACTCTCCTCTTGTCTAAACTTTTGCTCTTATGTAACCCTCTGCGCACCAGTGACGGTACTGCCTTGCTTGGGTTGAAACGATTAAAAAAATGCGTAGCACTTCCTCTTAATCGAAGTTATGTTATAGCTTTTTTAAAAGATATCTTAATTAGTAAATTTTCATATCACAACACATTTGTTTTTAGAAAATAAGCATTCACTGAGTGAAAAGCTGAGACTTTATCAGCAAAATAAAAAGCAGCCTCAAGTGCCAAATACAGGTGGCGGGTGTTAACGTCAAGCAGGTACGAAAATTTAAATATCTTGGAAGTGTTCTAACTGAAGATGGAAAGTGCAACACAGAGATCCAAAAGCGAATTGGCATGGCGAATGACGCGTTCCAGAAGCCGAGTAAAGTATTAAGACACAGGAAACTGTCACTAGAAACAAAGAAGAGAGTACTGGATTGCTATGTGATGTCATTTCTTCAATATGCCAGTGAATGTTGGACAATATCAACAAAGATGAAGGGAAAACTTGAAGCAGTTAAAATGTGGTTCTACAGAAGGATGCTGGGGATATCGTGGACCGCGCATGTGAGCAATGACAAGGTGTTAGAAAGAATGGAAACGAAAAGGAAATTAATACTGAGCATCAGGAAGGAACAACTCAAGTTCCTGAGGCATGCAATGAGGAAGGAGGTCTTGGAGAACCTGATACAAACAGGCCAGATTGAGGGAAAAAGAGACAGGGGAAAGCAGCGGATAACATATTTGAAGGGCCTGAGCAGATGGATGACAGAACGGGGGGCTGCGAGAAAGCATGCTAAGAGCCACCAGGGATAGGGAGACGTGGAACGCCATGATCGCTTACGTCCTGAAATCCGGACAAATCTATAGAAATATCTAAATTCTAAATTTCTAAAATTGGCTTCAAAATCGTTACTATTTTATGAATAAATGTAAATAAAGTTGGTATTTTTATATTATATACTCTGATTGGAAAATATATTCAGACCTGAATTTTAATTAGGAATCTCTGCAAGAAAAATATGCAATTTTTTCACTATATTCGGTAAATAAAATCTGTGTAAAATAATTGAAAAAGATAACAAAAAGGCTACTCAACGTATAAGATTAGTTATATTATTTAATAGGTTAGAATTAATAAAAACAAAAATATTTAAATGTGTATATAACACCTCAAAACTACCAGGATCACATTATAAGACAAAATGCCTTAAAATTGCATTGTTTATTGAAACTTGCACTAAAATTATTGCACTGTATGTATAATTTGTATTCACCTACGCGCAAATACCCTTGGGAAAGGTATTAATCCATCTCTTCCCTCCAGTTATGGGTTAAATAACAGGACATATTAGGTTCTGTAGCCTTGGTCGGCAACCAGTCTACCGCAGAAAGCAATGGCAACCTACTGCGGGATAATCTTCTGCCCTGTCAATTATGTCTCTTTCGAGACATGATCGGCCAAGCGAGTATCACGTATGGCACTTAACTGGCTGACTGATGTATAACTTATTAAATTATGTGTATGGGTAGGTTTTGAAGGCTATCACAATGCGTTTAGTAAAAGAAGGGAAATTAAAGAAAGTGTTGGGTATTGCCTATTTATTAGTCATTAATATTTCCAGTTCAAAATCTCATCTTCAGAATGGTAGGAGAGCATGGTTTCACGTCCGTTCATAGAGTGTGCCTTTCAACGAATGGTCATTTTTCGCTGCTACTGCTATCGTTATTTGTAGTGATTGTGTGTGTGGGTGTGTACTTGTAAGTGTATTTGCGCATGTATGTGTGTGTTTGTTTATGGTTTACATATGAGTGCGTTGACTGCTAGTAGGATTTATCTTTTCGAATCTTTGTGAAAGAGATATTTACCTTTTTAACCTCCTTTATTTTCTTAAACGCATTGTGATAGCCTTCAAAACCTACCAATACACCTAAGGTACACAATGCTTCAAACAAATTACAAAACTCCCCTAATTAAAATATATATTTAGCTATTTTATAGTTAAATTCCTATGTATAATGTTCAATTCAAGTTTTTATTTGATAGCACACTGATTTAGTAGAATGTGTTTGTGCAGTGCATTTTGTCCATATATAATTTTTGAAGTTTCAGTAAATTAAAATGTTATAAGGTTGGACTATAACGCTTCTACTGATTACCGGAATGAAGTTCCAACGCCACGATTTTGATACGAAATTTAAGATTAAATTTCGTTTTCTCGACAAAACGGTAAGAATTTGGAAACAAATATTTTGTGTCGTTATTTACTATATTAGACCCCAACATAAAAACTGAGTGCAATATGACGCATCTAAAATCGATCTTCCCTAAGGTAGTAATATTCATATATTGTTTGCTCATTACTGGTTTTATTGTTATTGTTACTTAAGTTTTGGGCATTTCTAATGTTTCACTATATTCTGATGCATCTTTTATTTTCTATCGGATTTTCAGTTAGTCAGGATGTGTGACTAGAAGTTTTTTTATTAGATGGTTAAATTTACTGTTCAGTTTAATTAAATAATGTTAACCTTTCTTTACATTTTAATATACACACAGTGCATTTAGCTCCATTGACTAAGTTGCCAGGTTGCGATATATCGGTACAGGTAGAGTAATGGATCGAAGAGTCGAGTTCGAAATTTAGTCAGGGTCGTTACATTCACTTACTTACATATACCGTTGGGTAAGGCATGAATCCATCCCTTCTCTCCCCGACCAACTTTGGTCAAACTGGGTGCTATAGCCTTAACAACCGGAGGAGGAGGAAGAGGAGGAGCATAACTCTGGATTCAAAATCTGGGGGATGGGGTTGTCTGGTATCATATGACATACTGTGTGCAATAATTTTGTGTATTTGTCTTTTTCAAAGAGTGTGCCTGGTTCTAAGTCATTATCACAATATTCAAATCATCAGAACTGAGTTAATGTTATTCTCATACGTCGAAAACTAAAGGAGAATTTAATTTTGCACACATATACGCGCATATACTCACGTATATGTATGTGCACCTTTTCGCGAGAGAGAGAAAGAGAGAGAGAGAGAGAGTTAGCATAGAGTAAGAAGTCATCGTAACCGAGGTGGTGAGCGTAATAACATTGTCAAAACTTAGCGTCATTACAGATTATGCATACTATCCCTGTAAGTGGAAATAAAGTTTCTTTAGCATAGTTGCAGTATAAACAGCTGTGGGTTTTAAACCAGGATAAATATGCCTGTGTAAACGTCTACAGAAGGGGTTGTATAGCCAGCGTATCACACGAATCTGCTACTATCCATGCATGTACAAGATGTCCGACAAAATGACAAAAAAATTTTCTTCATTCATAAATGATTACATCGACTACAAATGTTTAGCTGGATCTATAGTTGATTTTTTTATTTGTTTTATTTTTAAATGATTTCACACCAAGCAAAGCGGTACCACCACTGATGTGCAGGGGGCTACATAAGAGAGTTAAAGTTTTAGGCAGGAGGAGAGTGAAGACGAACCAGCTACAGAGGGTGAAAGAGAAAGGGCAAGAGAACGATGTGAAGACAGTTGCGAAGGTAGAAGGAAAGCAAGAGAACAAGATACAGGGGGTAATATAGAAACAATTGGAGTCAAGTGGATAAGAGATGGGAATTGACATTGCATTTAATAACCTGGAGGTTGTAGCCGTCAGAAATGGAAGTACATGGAAGGGAGTTCCTCAAGCGGGAAGCGCGAGAAAAGAAGCTGGTTGAGTAGAATTGCCACCTGCATTTGGTTGATCTTAATGTAAAAGGGTTGGACCTTGTTGCCAGTCTGGTTGCTCGAGTAAATTCTTGTAGAGGGGTCACCAGTGACTTAAGTTTGCCAGAGCAGAAGCCATGAATATATTTATAGAAGAGACAGAAGGATGCCACATCTCGTTGATGAAAAAGTGGCTGGAGTCGAGCTGCCAAGTCGAGAACATTCTGGGTTTAATTTTGAAGTCTTAAGGAAAAAAAATGGTAAACAGATGGATTAAAATGCAAAGAAAAGTTTAACTACTTTAAATATAACCGAATGAGGGACTCAGAATCGCGTCTTCAGTACGCCTTCAATGCAGTTCCTCAGTAGGCACCCCGACGATGCATTCAAACACTGAATTAGCGATATACTTCATACTTCAGAGTGCTGTATGTGGACTTTGTATGCAACGTTTCTAGGGGAAAAGAAGACATGAGAGAGAGAGAAAGAGAGAGAAAAGGAGAGATGAAATAAGCCAGCTAACCATTCTCTTCCTGTAAAAATCACGACACGTAATCTTAATAGTGACAGACAGAAAAACAATAGTTCTCCTGACTTTTCTACTGTCGCCACAATACACATTGTTTTCGTGTGTGTTTTTGTCTTCTATCAATAACCTGCCTAACCCAAACCCGTCACGATTCCAACAACTCCCACTTAATCTTCATGTTTTTGACCGCCATGGTTATGGAATTATCTATATAATTATCTTTTTTCACCGTTTTTCTCTAGCCTAAACATATATAATATAAATATTCTCTTCATTTTCTTTCTAATGTTTCTTTATTCAATGGCTTGTAGGAAAATATGATACAGAAATAAGTATGACAGATTGAAAAAATGAATTTAGTAAATATCCAACGATAGAAAAGTGCGAAAGACATGGATTTGCCTTTTCAACGAACACATCCAACCTTTAAAGTAGGGTCAGACAAAGATATTCTCCTAAGACTCATTATTAGGGTCCACATGCAAATGAAATAATGTTTATAGAAAGCAGAGAACAGAAACTGCCGGGACAAATAGAGAAAAAATAGAAGAAATAACGAATTATCGTCTGTAAAAATACAAAATACATGTTGATGAGAAGAATAAAGAGTCCAATATGCTAAATTAGAAAAATAGAAAAATCAAGCACTTACACAAAATGTAAATATTAATGAATTGTTTTAAGAGAAAACAACACATTAGAAGTATCACTGGAATACGGAATATCCCTTTTAATTTCTATGCAAAGTATTACGAAACAGGAATATTTTCTTAGAAACAAAGAAAAGGCACTGAGCTGTTATGTAGTATTGATAGGTACCTCCACTTTTTCGCTGGAAAAAGAAGCATAGTCTGAAGGAAAAGGCCTCAAACTAAATAAAAACAAAGTTTTATCGGCAAAATGTTTATGCTATCATGAAGAGGATAGATCAAAGTATTATTAATTATTTTTACAAATTTTTTAAATTGTTCTACCAGGTTCTAACAGGCCCATTTAATGGTAGAAAATCTACTTTTTTCTCTCGTCAGTACAAGCGATAAATTGACGTCAAAACGTAATATTACGCGAAGGCATTTTTTGATTGTGAAAGATACATTAATTTGGAAATTCTTGCAAAAATCAAATAATCGTCTGATTTTGATGAAAATTTCAGGACTTATTTCAAAATCAGTTTTGAAATAATTATTTTTAGAAAATATTGGTAAAAACATTTTTTTAAATATGTTACTCCCGCACTAATTAATTTCCACAAATGTCGAAAAATGCGACTAGGTCTCAGCATATAGATAGTTTTAATTAAGTTCAGGAGTCATCGGGGAATGCAAATCAACTGTCTTTTTTTCTTCAACACCTGCCACTTTTTAGAAAATCTGTCCCGAATTAGGAAAACAAAAATGCAATAAAACTATGCCATTTTTTATTTGGATAAACTTTTAATTGCTTTTATAAACATAAATTAAAATTATATCATAGTCTGAATAGAAAAAAAAATTCCGTTTGTAATGAATTTTTACAAGAATTGTTCTTATTTTTATTATTTTATTTTAATTTTTATTAATTAATTTCTAAAAAGTTGCATAAGACTTTTAAAATTTCCTCCTCATAGGTCTCTCAGATTTTTTTTAATTCATGTGTGGCAAATATATCTATTAATCGAAAAAGTTAAACACTTATTCTAAAAAGGGGTGCTCCTTTTTAGTAAAATAATTAAAGCATTTTAATTTCCTGCATGTTGATTTCCCGTTTTTTGTTTGTACGGGTGGCCGTAAGAGGTCACATGATTTTAGGGTTGTCGTCCCTTACACGAAAAAAAAAAATCCGTATATAAACCTTTTTATACCAAGTTCATCTTCCATACTTTTGGCCAGCTGCTGTAAATCATTCAACATTGCCAGCTGATAGGTGTTGACAGCTGTGATAACAAGGCTACCGTAATTGAGGAATGCATTTTGAAACATTTTCTAAACAGTAAACAAGTAATTCTTGTTTCACGTCAACCTAAAATAAGTTTAAATTAGTAATTTGTAGTAAATAATGTGTCAGTGAGGTGTATTTTATTTTTGTAAGATTTTTTAAAAGAGAGAATTGGCTTCTGTTTACAAACGATGGAAATTTTGAAATGTAAAAAAAAAATTTAAAAACGTTAACAAGTTTTGATTCCTATCAATATAATTTCGGTTTAAAATACACTAGGGTATTTTGCTTCCTGAAATTAGTAAATTTAATCCGTTGTCTTTCAATTAAAACTAATTTTAAAGCTTGAAGATAGTTTATTTATCTTTAAAATTTCAATTTAATTTTAGGCATAGAAAAAATGAGTGGAGGTACCGAGATAGTGAACGCTGGACAATCTACTCAAAGATGAAGAGGAATCTTCAGGTTATATAAAGGATGCTGAGGATATTATGATGATTTTCTAAGCGTATCTTAGATGTGGTGCATGGTTAAATGTATGAAGCACTCAGTGAACATAGTAGTCACTACTGATAATTGATATACCAAGAGAGGCTTTGTAAATACTGTACCACGTCGAAGTGCCCAAAAGATATTGACAATATTATGCATTGAACGTTTGAGAAAAAACATTTCCAGGGGAATTTGAAACAAAAAGAAAATGTATAGTAAAAATCAGAGGCAGCCATTTTATTTATATATTTAAGAAAGTGGTTTTGGAGAATTAGGCACTCAAAAAAACGTATTGAAGGCAAGAGATACAGAGGAATTCCGGCAATACTCATGTTCAATACTCAAGGTTCATGTATAAATGGTAGAAAGAACAGGAATTGGGAGAAACAACAAACTTTACTAATAGCATTAAATAACAGTAAGCTGTTGAGCAGCATGATCTGCCATATCTGAGGGAGATGATAGAAACGAAAATATGGATTTAGTCACTGCAAAAATAAAAGAACATCTGACATCAGATTGTTACACTGAAATATAATTACTTCATATTAATCCGATGTCAGCCGGACACACACACACACACACGCACACGCACACACACACATACAAACACACACACACACTAATCACACAAAACTATCATGGAAAATAAAGAAAAGAACATCAACCTACAGCAATCAATTCAAAAATTGGAGACTCTTATAAAACTCAATAAAATAACTCAATAAAATAACCTTTTCAATAATAGATTACCCACCATGCATCACTGGTCTGTATATATGCACATGGCCTGGAAATTGCGTTTAGCATGAAACAGTTTTCTCTTCGTGTTTACTTCAATGTCTTCTTATATATATATATATATATATATATATATATATATATATATACACTACCTGCCATAATTATTAGGCCACTCCGATATTTTAAAAAATGATATATTTCATAGTATTTTTTAGTTTTTATTGCTAAGTGAATAATTGTAAGTGAAAACAGGATGGTTCTTTTTTATGACTGCACAATAACATGAGCATGAAATATATTTATAAATATTTAATAATTACCTACATTGCAGTTTCATCGATGAAAGAAAAAAGAAAATTTATCTTTGATTCCTTGCCTTGTAAAATTTTGCAAAGTAATAATAACAAAAGAACACTTCTATTTTCATTTAGAATTATGTATTTGGCGACAAAAATTTTTATGACCGGTAGTATATATATATATATATATATATATATATATATATATATATATATATATATTGTGTGTGTTTTGGCAGCATTTTTTCATTAATACAGGTTTCATTGAATAATACAGACAAGTTCTCTCTATTTATTTTGTGTAAGATCCTTTCGTATGATCTGATTAGCTTGATAGTGTTGTCATGAAAAGTCGACAAGAAATCGCAATAATTGTTGATTTTTTATCAGGTCTGAGCTTTCGGCTTACATAAGCCATTATCAAAGGATGAACATTTAATATACAGTGAACATAGAACATTTAATTATTAACAGAATGGAGTTATACAGAGAAAATTAAAAAGGTCCATTTTTTTGCGTCGCACATTTTTGGTCAAATGAGAGTATAGTGGCATGAGGGGATTGGTCTGGGAACTGCTACTACTATGGGTGTAGGGGAAAATATAATAACTATGAACTCTCCCGTCGATTATAGGCATTGAAGTATGTTAGTGGAGGTGTCGAACTTTTTTTTATTTAGGCTAGGTTTAAACTGTTTGATGTAGATAGCTTCTATATAATAGAATAGAATATCTAATATTTTTCGATGTATGGTGTTCTAACTTTCCATCTCTTAGAACGATACAGACTGACTACATGCATATTTAATTATAATATAGCAGAGAACGCTCCTCTGGAACCAACCAAACCTTATAGTGAGAACTGGTGTCTATAGTGTGCATCACGTTCAACAAAGTTTTGAAAAGTTCAGTTTGATTGATCTGTGACTACGCTGGTTGTCTAAGAGACATTGCCATCCCAAACTGAGTCGGTGATCCACATTCAAATTCTCTGGCGTTTACTTTTGCCTTAACGCCTATGAGAAAAAAAACATTGAATCCACTAGGCACAATATCCTAGTTGAATAACTCATTGGTTCGTGGATTTAGTGATATAGTAATAGTCACTTAGTCCCTGGGTAAGGTAGATTGTCCTTAAACTTAGCGTAAACGGGTGAATAATAACTGAACTACACTACAATAAACAACAACAAAATATATCCATAGACCTTGGCAAGGAAACAAGAACGATCTATTCCACAGATTAAATAACGTGTTGAGTTCGAAATTCCCTGAACAGATTGACACACCGATGAAGACCGTTAGGCACAATGACAGAAACAGTGCGAAAACATCAACAAGAGCGAGAACAATAGTCCTCATGTAAAAAAATAAAAATAAAAATCACTTATCTATAATGATTACGATCCCGTAAATCATAGGTTAAAACATACGATTCTTCAGAGTTAGAATAACATGCCTGCTTGAAAGCATTTAATTACTGGCTTTTATCTAGGATTTGAAACGGAAATACAAAACCATATTTCATATCAGTTAAGGTTTGCCTGTTTTATTCGCATTTTCATTGCAGTCGACTAGAACACATGATGATATAGTATTTACCTTAAAAGGCGACATAGAAAAAATTAAATAAATACTAAAGAAAATTGATAATATTATAAGGCGACACCTGGCTGAGTTCAGCCAACGTTCCTGACCTTTGGTCAATTTCGTTCACGTTATGTTTGTTAATCTCAAATCGTCCAAGCAGGATCCCTTGTCATCACTCGACTCGGTTAGACCAGACGCGCGAAGAAACGGTATATAATGAAAAACCAGATTTAAGACAGTCACGCTACGGTGTAGATTTATATATATCGAATATATACAAAATCATAAGTAATTCAAAGCTAAACGACGAAAAAGAATATCATTTGGCTGGTATTTCAGTAGCACGTTAATATTCGTGATCTCTTATCTCTACGGGGCGATGGTTTATTCAATTTGCAGCTAGTTGAATTTGGACTAATCTTCACTTGCAATATTTCTGATGGCAGGTTATTTCAGCTTGTTCGTATCAATTTATCGCTGATCCCAGTCTCATTGAATTTCGTTTGCCACCCCAGTTTTATTAAAAAAGCACTGAACTGGGGTGTAGAAGTTAGGTACGGGATTTCTCTTCCCCTCTTCTTATATACGTCTTAGCATCTCGAAATGTAAGTAATATCATTTAATCATTTCGTCTTCAAATGGAAGGCGAGAAAACTTACACACTGTTTTTACCTGCCTGTTCCCAGCAGCTGTTCTGATAGCCAGTAAACAGGAAATTGTGAAAACCGAATTTTGACCTAGGGTCACAAATCGTCAAAACCCATTGACAATATTTTGACTAAACTTAGGTAACTAGCTTTAGTAAACTCGTTTACTTCTTCCGAATAAAGCAATTTTACACTCATCGTATCTTTGAATCAGTATTTTCCACTTTTGACAGTTGTGCTAGTTTTCCCGAGAAAAGTAACTGAATTTCCAATTTTAGAGAAATCTGATCTTGAAAATCACTTAAAATTAAGCCATCTGAAAATAAGTTTACAATAATCTACTGGATTGGAACAACTATTCGTAACATTTGTAAACATATTTTGTTTGAACAGATCATTCTCTCCATGAGAGGTTTATATATATTCAATATATGCCAATTGTGAAAGGTCGTACTCATCGTGTCTTTTTTGTGGTTCGTACGTAGATTCCGAATAATGAACAAGGCTAAAAATGAAAACAGCGAATGTTGAGAGCAAGAAGCTCTTCATGTAGAAAAAATGTTTTACGCGGCTTTTGAAGATGATGCAGCTTTTGTATACGGTTCATAAATCGTCCAATAGGTTTTTAAAACACGACAGTTTTTCTGTAGTCTCACAATCTATGACAATGATAAAATCAAAACGCTAAATATAAATAATCATACAGTATGGGTTTAACTCAGAGATACAATCGCAGGTGAAGACATGACTTGTATAAAACTGCATGGAACGAAAAATGCCTTTAGCTTTTAATAATTTCCCGCCAAATAAGGCGTAAATGGAACTAATACGCAGGAGGTTACGGGTAGTGAGAGTGAGTGAGAAGATTGAGTGTATAAACCGAACATCCATTTTTCCTTATAAGAGAATAGCACCCTAGATCCTGATGGAACATCCTCCACTGTGTCGTGTATACATTGTATCGTGCTGATAACGTTGGAAGCCATCTGGACCATCCAGGTTATTTTCTCGTCAGAGAACAAACCTATGTACTTTTCTGTCCAAGCCCCAAATTTGTAGCAAAGATTAACCGACTTGTTTTGCGGTGTAAAAGAAGACGTGGACTTTGAAGACGTTTGCAGGTAAAAGCCATTAAAACCTTTCTCTCAGAAATGCTCTCATATTGTTCTTGAGATATATTCTGAAACCCTAACCGAAATCTGGTGTTGCTGGTGTTGCTGGTGTTTTGCCGGAGAACACGTCGAATCCTTCTACTCAACGCCTTCAATATTTTATTTGAATGCGCACTCGTTCTATATCTATCTGGTTATTTACACCAGTTTTACTAGATGCAATCACACTAGCGATGACACAACCTTGAGAGAGACCTTGCATTTGCTGTCCGACAATTCTGCCACGTTCATATTCTTTCAACATTTTAGGCTTTGATATGTTTAGTGTTGTTTTCTTTCCATAATATAAACCGTGATAACTGGTTTCTGAAAATATATTTTAAGCTAGTAATAATTTTACAAATTTCGAAAGCTGAGAAATTAGTATTATTCACTTGCCGGTTGTAGTATACGGAAGATTGGTTTATTCATTTAAGTTACACTATTTATATGAAGATTTTGGGTTTAAATGAAGTTGAAATGTAGATTTATTGAATTTACAAGCTTTATCTAAACTTATTTATAAATGTAACTTTGTCTGTGTTTGTGTGTGTGTTTGTCTGTGTGTGTGTGTGTGTGTGTGTGTGTGTGTATCCGTTAACTATAGACTCCAAAACGGCTGAACCGATTTTCTTGAGATTTTACACAGTTGTACTATAAGCGTCTGCGAGTGTTCTTAGCTAGGTTTTGTGTCAAGGTACCTCCGATAAATCTCGACAATTGATAATCGAAAAAGTCGGGTGATAGAAGGAATGATCCGATTTTAATCAAATTTGATACACTCATAGACAAAGACATAAGAAACGATATACAGAAGTTTCAAAGTTGCAGTTCTTACAATAATGCAGAAAATCGATTATATATATATATATATATATATATATATATATATATATATATATATATATATATATATATGCAAGATGTTTGTGTGTGTGTCTGTTTATCTGCCTGTATGTCTGTATTTTTTCAGCTATTTTTATTTTAGTTTTTGCTTCGGTTTTGGCTCTAAATAGTTATAATTGTAGTTCTTAGTCTCAGCCATGATACCATTTACTCAGAGTACTTATTTAGCCTTCAAAATTCAGTTTACGACGAAAAACTCTTATTTGATATCGATACCATGAAATCAAAATTTGACTTACATCCATTCATTTTTCTTTCAGTCTACGGTTTCGCTTTAACTGGAAACAACTGTTGCTTTTTAGTCTTTCATGCCAACGTCCAAAGAGTCTGAGCTCCAGGACCATGGATTAGTTTTAAAGCTTTCATTACACCCGAGCAATGACGGGCTATACTGCTAGTTGGCAAATAATATATTTCCCAATTTTTAATAAACGCTTTTAGGAGAAAAGATAGTTAAAACTTTTTTTGTTGTGAGCGGGTAATTTTATAGTATATGGTTGTTTGATTTTTGAAAGCATTTGATCTGCATCTCAAAACCACTCCCTGGTTAATCAATGAATGCTAAATTAGAGATTTGAGTTTGACATTTCTCCATGATCCTACATTTGCAGAGAATTGATACTTTATTCATTCTACATAAATCTATTGATATTTTTCTACAATTTTTAACTGTGTTCTACATGTCTGCAAATCATGCCTTAAAATCCACATCTTTGAGAGTTAGTGAGTTTCGGAACAAATGCATGTAAAGGAACCTGGCGATCAGGGCCAGAAGTTGAGCAACTCCCCAAGGATAAGTCAATCGGTTCACAGAACGGGTTTGATGCAACACCAAGCACCTAATGCTCGATATAATGTATTCCTTGGCGGTGGAAGGTCACTGAAGAGGCCTTGAAGACCGACAACTTCACTGTTTATTTTAACCCACGTAACATTCTTGTTCCGTTCAAACACCTTCCGCAATATATTAATGTCACTGTGGCACGACACAAAAATGGATACGACATCAATGCATGCGGAAACGCTGGTTTGAACCCTTTTCAGGGAGACCATTCCCGCATAGTGCCGGTCGGCACGCCCTGTTCTTCAGCCTATGCAGGAGGGGCCAGTCTATAAAGTAGGAGCGACAGCGGACAGACCTGACGAACCGATATTAACTTAAAAAAATACGACCGCTTTTCATTCACCTGTATCACATCACTGAAGGAGTGATAGAGTAGACTATAAGTCACTTAAAGAAGTTGCATTTTAATCAGACACCCTGCAGCACATCTGCCACTTATTGATAGTGGACAATGTCAAATTACTTGGACTGATTCAAATTGATCAGCCTCAAACCAATCACCCTTCGACCTTGTGTCACATTTGTTGTATTCATCTAAACTTATTTATAAATGGACTTTGTCTCTCTGTGTGCCCGTTACCAATAGACTCCGAAACGGCTGAACCAATTTTCTTGAAAATTTACACAGTTGTACGATAAGCGTCTGTGAGTGTTCTTAGCTAGTTTTTGTGTTGAGGTAGTCCCGATAAATATCAAAAATTGATAATCGAAAAAATCGGCTTATAGAAGGAATTGTCCGATTTTGATCAAATGTAATACAATCATAGACAAAGACATAAGAAACGATATTCAGAAGTTTCAAGGTTGCAGTTCTTACAATAGTGCAAAAAATCGATAGTATATATATATATATATATATATATATATATATATATATATAAAAGGCAAGATGTTTGTGTGTGTGTCTGTTTATCTGCATGTATGTCTGTATTTTTTCAGCACTTTTATTTTAGTTTTTGCTTCGGATTTGGTTCTAAGTAAGTATAATTGTAGTTCTTAGTCTCAGCCATAAGAGCATTTATTAAGAGAACCTTTTTAGCCTTCAAAATTCAGTTTCCGACGAAAAAGCTTATTTGATATCGATACAATGAAATAAAAATTTGACTTACATCTATTCATTTTTTTTCAGTCTACGGTTTCGCTTTACCTGGAAACAATTATTGCTTTTTGGTCTTTCGTGCCAACGTCCAAAGAGTCTGAGCTGCAGGACCATGGATCGGTTTTAAAGCTTTCATTACACCCGAGCAACGCCGAGCTATACTGCTAGTACAATAATAAATATTTCAAGTTCTTCTGGATTGATAGACTCTTCACGCACTGTTCACCCTCAAGTCCAGCAAACGCTTAATCACTAAGAAAACACCCGGAGTGCATAAGCATTAATCACAACAGAAACTAAAATAAGAAAACAAGTTTAAAATTCAAATATAAAATCCGTTACATACAGATGAGGAATCAAAACATGTGTAGTATGCAGCAGCATATTACATTTTAGTAGCAGGAAATTAAAAACTAATGAGCTATCGAAGAACACTTTGATAACGACCATAAGGAAACATTTTCGGTATAGATTGTGCCGAAAAACATCAGAGGGATTTCAAATTCTCCGTATTAAATGCTAAAATCAAATTATTTTTCTTTTTATTCCTTTATAGAAATTCTAATCAAATAAGTGTTTGTGTCTACAAACGCGAAAGGTATGTTTTTCTTTATTTTTCTTTATTTTAAGATTTTGGACAGCAATGTATGTTACTAGCAGATAATTAAACACAAACTAGACAAATGCAAGCTGCACTTTTAATGACTTACTTGTGGCACAAGGTCGAAAGTATGGAGCACCCAGCTAGGATCAAACGTAATACTCAGTCGTAATTGGTCTAGCCCAGACAGCCTTACCAACCATTAAACCACGTTGAAGTGCAAAAATAAATAAATAAATAAAATAAAATAAAAAAAAAACAAAAAACTGATAACTCAGTTTTATAATACTTTTAATAATAATGGCTATTTAGGGACGTTTTTCGTAAGATTTGTGCACTGAAGACATTTGTCGAATGTGACATATTGCATCTTAGTCGCACGCAAGCAGTTAAGATGACTCAACCGACCAACTCTCTGATACACTTTATCCTGGACATTATATTTACTAGTCAGTTTTTCTCTCATTATTTCATAACAGTGCCGAGTTTATTTTTCTTTGTAATAACAATTTGCTTAGTCATGTTACGGTTCCAAATTTTCAGAATTTGGCCAACAATGTAGATAAATTTTATTTACTGCACTAACGATATTTACTGTACAATATCCCAGTTTTCAAATGTGGTTACTAAAAGCACTGTAAAAATTCCCAGTATTACATTGTCCCTATCTCGAAAAATATTTTCTTGACTTATTTTAATTTTTCTGCAGCTCTGCTCAAACATGTGGTTGGGTCTAAAAAAGGCAAAAGTTGTATATTTTCATTATTTTCATGGACCTTAAGGTTTTAGCCAGCAGTGTATGTAGAGGAACTTCTGTAAAGCAATGGAAACTAAAAGCCTGATAGCTCAGGAATCTTAAGGTTCTACTTTTCCAAAACCATCAAAGTTGTACTTTTATGAATAGTCTTGCCTCTGATTCGATTCACTAGAGTTAAATTTTACTCAAGCCAACATCTGCGTACAAAATTATTACAAAAATAGTTTTACTTAGAAAAAAAACATTGTAAAATGACAAGGCAAAAGTTCCTTTTGTATCTTCGCAACAACGATGACACGTGGACGTGCGGACATTTTTAGTCACTAGAAAACTTTTCTTTAGAACAATGTTTTGTTTCTTTACGTTACTACTATTTAAAATAGTCAAAAGGTAACTTCTGCGTATACAGGTGCAGCTATATATAAAATAAAATTCCCTAGTCGTAAAAAAAGAAATTGGCCATCTGAAAACGCCGCTGTAATTTCTTAAGAAAGATCTTTTAAAGAACATCAAATATCTATTTATTGTAAAAAATACAATTGTGGCACAAGATTGATTGGTGGGGAGCAAATAAAACTCAGGTTGGTCTTCAGTATCTATCCTATACCTGATTAATCCGGCTTACGACCCAAACATACTTTAAAATTTTCTCATCCATTTCAAGAACTTGTCCATCCGCATTCAATCCTTTATACACCAAAATACCTCAAACGTACCAGGGACCTAAAAAAGCCCAAATAAGCATAAAAATATCATTGTGAGCAATAAATTAAAAAATATATCATGAAATGATATGTGGGGAGGGGCATGACATAAATCTCAAAACAAAAATCTTTTAAGAAAAGATACAAACATAAATCATGATGTTAGTTGGACTTAACCAACCCACAAAACAAAGAGGCCGCTGCATTCTGCCCATAGGAAAAATCAAGAGGCACTCTTTCTACAGGGAGTAGAGAGAAGAAAATAAAATGGATGGGGAGAAAATAATCCTAACCCAGACGAGATAAAACGGGAAAAAAAATAAAAACTGGTGAAATTGGGAATCTTGACCTGGATCATAGCAAAAGACAATACTGGAGACAGGCTAAGAATCAAATTCATTCCCATTAACTAGCTACACAAAAAGGAACTACCTTAACCAGGGGAGAGGACCTGAGATATCTCATATTTATTAATCCGACAGCATATACTGCAAATCATTATATTTCTATTTCAGATCAGGCTTTTCAGACTCTCTGTTTTCGGGTAGAGAGAAACACAAACGTGTCTATGCTGAAGGGCAGTGTCGTCTGGGGAAAATTAGACAAGATTCCGACTCTACTCTTGCAAGGTCTATGGGAAATTTTTGCCAAAACTTAAGGGCTTGAAATTTACGCATGAAACACGACCTTGTGTCACAACCGGCCTCAGTGATGAGGTTTCTGATAAATACCCTGAATATACTGCAAAATATTATTACAGAAAAAAAAATGCGCTCTCCATCAAAATTCGAACCAGCGTTTTCCAGGCAGAAGAAACGATCGTTAGATCCAACGTGCTTATTCCGCAACAGCTATGGAGTGCGCCGTCCGTCACGCATACTCATATAGTGCATATATAAACTCAAATATATCTCTGACTCTTTGAAACTTCTAATCGGGTTCCTATTTTGATGTAAAGAAAACGGTAAATTTTCGTTTTAAATCCCGTCGCTTTTCCCCCTTCAAATTTATCCAAATTAGTATTATCTCTGTGCAAATGTATATGCTGAACTCAAATCAAATGTTAGTTATTGAAGAAACTTACCCTTTTTTTTTATCTAAATGTCCATAAAAAACGAACTATATCTTGCACTTTCTTTCTCCCGGAACTCTTATGAAGTCATGTAATTAACTGCAGAGTACGGACTGCGTAATGCAACTAATTTTGGCAAATTTTTGCTCGATTTTTCTTCATTTACTGATACTTCCGGCGATGTATTTCCGGGAATTAAAGTAATGCGCTATTGTATTTCTACGCTTATTGCTCCCAAAACAGGAAGTATATCGCCGGAAGTTTTAGTAAAGGAGGAAATTCGACAGAAAATTGCTGCCTACGTAGAACGTCATTCTGCAGTTAATTACATGACTTCGTGAGAGTTACGGGAGAGAACAAATGCGAGATATAGTTCGTTTTTTTATGAACTTTCAAAGCAAAAAAAAAGGTACGTTTCTTCAATAATTAATTGTTGATTTGAGTTCAGCATATATATTTGCACAGAAGTAATGCTATTTTGAATAAATTTGATGGGGCAAAAGCCGTCGGGACCTAAAACGAAAATGTACCATGAAAACAATTGCTAAAGATATAATAGATTACTTTATTTACTAATCATACAGATTTTATTACAATATCATTTTATTTTTATCGATTTTTTAATAATGAAACTTTCATGAATCATTTCGACCAATAAAAAGAATTTATTTCCATCTTATTTATTACTTAACCGTACTTTTAGTGGATACCCGTACAGTAAGTGTTTTCTTAGACGAATATTACAACAAATCCTTTAACTTTCATAAAGCTAAAGACGTTAGTTTCATTCGGTATATTGTTAAACAGTGACATGTGCTTGGTTTACGCGAGTGTCAGAAAATGTATATAGAATGGGCTGTTTGTAGAGAGCATAGACGTAAAGTACGTCCGGTTTCGTACTAAAATAAAAAAAAAACACTCCAGATTCTAGCCATATACCTTATTTGCGATAAGGATGCAGTCTACGTCCAGTTTATAATATAATCAGTAAGCAATACCTAGGTTTTGTTAGGGTGAGAGATAAATAGATTGAATGGGTACGATATACTGTTAACTAAGTGCCATAGGTGATACACGCTTAGGCGATCTGCCTCTTTCGATTCATAACTGAAGAAGCATAATATTTTTCACAGTAAATTGCCGTTTTTTGTATTAGACTGGTTGCCAAACAAGGATATATAAACCAGCCTGTCCTGCTATTCAATATCTGAAGAGAGAAGATATAGATCCATACCTTTACCCTGGATATTAATGCGTACATGATGTAGCGAACCCGACTGGAATTTTAACTTGAATTTAAGTTGCGTTTGTCATATGAAAAGTTTTAAAAAAGTAATATTCTTTATGTAAATCGTAACAATATATATACATGCAAATTGAACTTAAGGAATGTTTCAAAAAGTTATGATGATTCTTTGAATATCAGTGTTCTTATTAAAACCTGATATTTTGTCAGGTACGAAATCTAGTTTCTCACTACCTTTAAAATCAGGGGGCACCTCGGCGTGATGTAATTGTTAACAGGCTTGTCTCACTGCAACCTATTACAACTGAGTAGTGATTTCGATCCTTACTGGGTACCCTATATCTTTTGCCCTGTGCCACATCTAAGCGGCGCTTAGTGAATCAACTACCTTTTAAATCAGGTAACCCTTAACGTTCCATTGTTATAACACATGTACACGTATGTTTTTCAGACGAACATGACTTTAGAAATTCAAAAGTCAAAAAACAAAACTGTATGAAAAAAATCCATAATGCAAAACCGCATTTGTTAAATATACAAGCGAAATACATGTTATTTTTATTGTCGTTTTTATCAATTTTTGTAAATCACTTCCGAGTTTTAGTTCATTTACGCCTGTCGAGAATAGTCTGGAAAATTGTTATTTCATATTTTTTTATTTTTCCCATTTAAATTTGCCTGAAGGAGGAAGCCATCAAATGCGTCTATTTGCAGTCTTAGTTTAAGACAGAAATATTAAAGTCTGGAACAAAAGCGCTCTGATTTGAATGAATAAACAATGTTGTAGCTTTTAAATTTAAAAGGCGAAAAATAAACTTAGGCTGACTACGAATTTTCATACATAGAGTTGTTATTCGAACAGTGTTAAATCTTTAAATTCAGTTATTTTTCCCGTCTGGATTTGTTGGGGCTTTTGAGAATCATTTGTCAGATGGTTGCAAAAGTGATGTTATATTTGTTGATTATATTTTTTTCTTTAAAGAAAATGATTTTGTCTCAACAGTTTAACAATCAATAGCTTGTTTTATAATGACGTCATATCAGAGCAGTAAACTTAAACAACACTGCAATCAGAGGAGAAAATAAACAATAAGAAAATTAGGTAGAACACACACCACAAAATCTAAAAAGTTCTATAAAACAGTATGTTTCATTTGGCTGAACTGTAATTTATACAATGAAAGAGAAATGTCTGGCACTGAGGGATTCGCTTTTTAACAAAAATCACGACTGGATGTTACAATGGAGTGCAACTTAACACTTATGCTCCTTTGAGGTGTTTTTAGGTCCCTGGTATGTTTGAGTTATTTTGGTATATGAAGGATTGAATGTTGATGGACAAGTTCTTGTGGTGGATGAGAAAATTATAATGTATGTTTGGGTCGTGAATCGGATTAGCTAGGTACGGAAGACCAGCCTGAGTTTTTGTCTCTCCCAGCCAAATTGGCCTTGTTCCATAATTGCAATTTTTTACAATAAATAAAGACTGAATACTTGATTATGAGTTCATCTTTACTGATCACAGATATCAAATGTCACCATAGAGCTGGAGCTACATAATCCTCACAGAATATTTTTCAAAGGCGTTTACGTAGCTTTATGGTTGATGATTTATTTTTCACCCTACAACCATTTTCCTCCAGACGAAAAGATGTTAGTCTGTTAGCGCTCTATACCTATGTCCCTGGTAAGTGTTCACACTGGCTACATCTCTTGGTTTTACAAATTCTAATATTTACAACTTGGACTTGCTAAATGTATCAGTTTGAATCATATGCATTCACTTCTTATTCCATTGGTAATGAAACATTTTTACTAAAAAAGATTCTTTCCAACATCTCTTACTTTTTAAAAAAGACTACCTCGAAACTACTTCCGTGATCGCTAGAATATTAACTCCATCACAACTAGGATCGACCATTATCTTGCCTGTATATCTACATCATTTTCAATTCTCTAAACCAACAAATTGTGAAACACTATCTTGAGTGTTACTTGCTCTGTTTTTTTTTTTTTTTTGCAAAAAACAAAATTTAAATCAGTAAACACTTTCTGAATGATTTAAGAAAAACTTTTCGTCTTGGTTATAAAATACGGGATGGTTCTTTGTGTTTTTGTTTTTTTTAGTAAAATGATTTTTATCAAATTATGAATTCAAATCGTAAGTTGTTTATTTAAAATTATATTATTGATCCTTAACTGGTGTCTCGGGTTCTGTCACATTCCCACCGCCGTACGCTTGTCTCTTTCTCTGTTTTTTCTATAAATATTTTCATTGTAATGTTTCGTATGTTTTCAATTTAAGCGTAGTGGAAAACTGGTGTCGACATATAATCAACTTAAATTTCTGACTAGAAGGAACCGTAAATTCTAACAATTTCTTTTCTCGCACTTCTTGTTTGTGGAGCTAAACACAACTTTAATCTACAAAATTTTAAATGTCAATCGTTATCTACTGCCCTCCTAATTACTTTATTCTTTTTCTACTCATTATTAATCTTTCTGTTTCGAATTCTTTCACAACGTGTAAGCTCTTGTATGTTAGTGGCTTTAGTGCCTTGCACAGACTGATACCCATTAAAAAACAAAATCAAACAAAAAACGAAGTTTAAGATATACTATGTTTAACATAAAGTTGGTCTGTTGAAGGATGTTAACGAACAAACAGGATTCGATGGTTAATCCACTAGTATAGATATTTCATTTTCTTTTTGAGAATTATCTATTGTAGCACTGATATTTACTGGACTTAGTAGAGAGCTATACAATGCTGGTGAGTAATGGCATTGTTATATATGTATTTATTACACTTAGTTTGATAGAGTGAAATCACTTGGAAGATACGGTTTTACATTCATATTTGAAATCATTTCTCTTCAAAAGTCAGATATAACAATCTGCTTTGGGATAAAATGCTTGACGAGAGAACGAAACAATGTCAGTCAGTGAAATCAGATGAAAATAAATAAGAGGGAAACGACTGAAGAAGGAGAATATTGAAAGGCCTAGCAGATATTCACTTGGCAAATTAATGCGAATTCTTTGAGATCATTGGGTTTTACTTTTGTTCAATAGGCGGATGGCTTATTATATATATATTTTATAAATTACAACTCCCTGTGTTACAAGGACTGCAATGGAAGTTAACTTTTGTCAGACTCGTTTTGATGTGACTGATCAGACCATACTACATGTGCTCTATTTAATGAATGTTTTCTCTCAGAAACCGTACCTGTTAAAAAAATTAATAAAATACATCTTGGGATAAGAATATTTCTAAAAAATAAATGAGTTCTGCTTTTTGGAGGAATCTTAGAATAAATATCAAAGTTGTGAAAAATATACATTATTCTTGGTTTCTTTTTCTGGTGATAATTGCATCGTTAATATTACCATTAAATAATATAAGCGTCTTAATAATTAGGAAGACATGGAGAAAAATATCAATAGTCATTGGCCGCTATCATTTTAATATAATTTTGCTATCTGTACCGAAATAATTTAACATTCTGTGTTGAACCCAGTTTTGCCTTTGGAAGATATTTATTAATGGCATAGATTTGACAAGACTTACAGCTACATCACATTGAAATAGCGTTTCCTATACATTCATCAAAATTGAGCACTGGCGACCCTGGGCTGTATCTATATGGCTGACCGATGGGAGTACCAGGTCCTCTAAGCTTTGATTTGCAGGTGGTGCAATTGATAATAGCTTAGAATTTTCAATAGGAGCGTCGAGTTCCAATTTCAGTTGGAGTCGTTATACTTTCTTAAGTGCGAATATAACTGTAAATGTGATGAATTCAGTTTATATCATTCGGTCATTGTTATCTGAAAAAATAAATCTAAAAATATTTTCTGGCATTAAGTAGCATGCAAACATTGATGAGGGTAAAAAACCCCGAGTCGATCAATCAATTAATCAATCAGATTGGTCAGATTCATATCTAGCATTCGAATCTCCCTTTTAGTCATATCCCATAGAGACTCTGATAGAATTAAAATTGGAGAGAGTTAGAAAAAATAGTTTTATTCTGCCATTTTTGTTTACTCCTTCATGACATTATTGTACCCTTACTAACACCTTATTTTACGGACGGAACAAAAATGATTGAAAGGAAATGAAATGTAATATTTTTTTTCTGTTCTATTACGCCACTAAAACTTCTAAATCTAAACTTATTTATAACTGGAACTTTGTTTGTTTGAATCTGTGTGTGAGTCCGTAACCTATAGTCTCCAAAACGACTGAACCGATTTTCTTGAAAATTTACACAGTTGTACTAAAAGCGTCTACTATGTTTTGTTTCAAGGTACCTCCGATAAATAGCAAAAATTGATAATCGAAAAAATCGGGTTATAGAAGGAGTGGTCCGATTTTAATCAAATTTGATACACTCATAGCCAAAGACATAAGAAACGATATTCAGAAGTTTCAAGGTTGCAGTTCTTACAATAGTGCAGAAATCGATAATATATATATAAAAGGCAAGATGTTTGTGTGTGTGTCTGTTTATCTTCCTGTATGTCTGTAGTTTTTGCTTCGGATCTGGCTCTAAGTAGGTATAATTGTAGTTCTTAGTCTCAGCCATGATAGAATTTACTCAGAGGACTTATTTCGCCTTCAAAATTCAGTTTACGACGAAAAAACTTATTTGATATCAATACCAGGAAATCAAAATTTGACTTACATCTATTCATTTTTCTTTCAGTCTACGGTTTCGCTTTAACTGGAAACAACTATTGCTTTTTAGTTTTTCGTGCCAACGTCCAAAGAATGTGAGCTCCAGGACCATGTATTAGTTTTAAACGCCGGGATTTACTGCTACTATATATATATATATATATATATATATATATATATATATGTTTGTGTGTGTGTGTGTGTGTGTGTGTGTGTGTGTGTGTACGGCAAAGAAGTCTGTAAGAAAATAAAAATAGAAAGGACCTGCAGCATTTGATGGAGGAGGCATATTTTAGCCTTGGGTTGAAAAAAATACAATATTTATCTGCTGTAAATAAACTGAAATTGACTGCTAATTTCCTCACTGTATGAGCTGAGGCCATTAAGTGACCATCCCATCACCGACGTGTTTTATCCCCATGTAAGTTAAATAATCGCCTTATGTCTCCAGACTTATCTAGTGACCATGAAAGCTAAATTAACAGAGTAGAACTGTTGATGTGTTCAATGAAACACGCTGCCAGTATTTTTCATCACTTCCTTCCAGCCAATAAAACTAATAAAACCCATTGAAAAGAACAAATTTTGATGAGAATAGTCGATACAAAAGCAGGATCGGTGGAGGATAGAGAAGTTAACGATTGACGTTGAATTCACGTCTTTAGAGGATTGAAGTTGATAGTGAAGAATCGGGAAGAAGCGAGAAGGCAAAAGAAGAAATTATTTGCATAGAAATTTCAGTCATACTTTGAAATGTTAACAGTAAAATCATTAAATCCGCCTTCCAATCTAGTACCGCGCTTCAATTAATATATATTTTTTTGTGTGCCATGGTGCGTTCCTTGATAGAAAATAACGGATGCAACTTACTGATATGTTTGTTTTAACTTTTACATTTCACTTACTTTAAGCTGTCCATGATACTGAATTAGTAAATATATATAACATTTCAATTCTGTCATTTGTCTTATGCAATAATAATATTAATAATAACTAATATTGTTTTCAACACGTATTATCGTCACATACAATATTCAGTGAGAAGTGCATTATCTTTTATGTATGTACGTGTAGGCAGGATTGTTTTTGCTTTCGTTTTCCAACTACAAGATTTGTAATTTCTTGATGTTTTCGTCCGGGCGAACCCTTGCCAGCGAGTAGCAACTTTGAAAAGTGCCTGAAACTCATACGACACGTTGAACAGTGCTCCTTTTTTTAAGTGGAACTTGTGGGGTTGTGGTGCAGTGGATATCGGCTCGGAATGAGAAATCGAGGAGCTGAGTTCGAATTCCAGTTGAATTCATTGCATTTACTTACGCGCAAATACCCTTGAGAAAGGTATTAATCCGTCTCTTCGCTCCAGTTTGGCTGGCAACCAGTCTACTGCAGAAAGCAATGGCAACCTACCGCGGGATAATCTTCTGCCCAGTCAGTCATGCCTCTTTCGAGACATGATCGACCAAGCGTGTTTCACGTATGGCACTTAACTAATTGGGAAACGTTATAACATAAGACGGTAAGTGTGATGTAGAGATCGGAAGGGGAATTGGCATGACGAAGGAAGCATTCCAGAAGTTGAATAAAGTATTAAGAAACAGGACAATTTTGATAGAAACTAGGAAGAGAGTACTGGATTGCTACGTGCTGTCTGTCCTTCAATATGGCAGTGAATGCTGGACAATACCATCAAAGATGAAGGAAAAACTTGAAGCAACTGAAATGTGGTTCTACAGAAGGATGCTGCGAATATCATGGATCGAGCATGTTGACAATGATGAGGTCTTGGAAATGATGGAAACAAAAAGGAAATTAATACTGAGTATCAGGAAGAGACAGTTGAAGTTCCTGGGACACGCTATGAGAAAGAAGGTTTTAAAGAACCTGATGCTAACAGGCCAGATAGAAGGAAAATGAGACAGGGGAAAGCAACGGATAACATATTTGAAGGAACTAATCCGGTGGATGACGGAACGAGGATTGCATGGTGTAACAGGAGAAGGCGTGCTCAGAGTCACCAGGGATAGGGAAAAGTGGAAGGCTACGATCGCCTACGTCCTGAAGGGACACGGCACATAGAAGAAGATCAAGGATGGGACTGTTTGAAAGCCAACGATGATTGAGATTAGC
The DNA here is from genome assembly GCA_037127315.1 of Ascarosepion bandense. Lineage (NCBI taxonomy): Eukaryota > Metazoa > Mollusca > Cephalopoda > Sepiida > Sepiidae > Ascarosepion > Ascarosepion bandense. The sequence continues at coordinate 416,699 of JBBBDQ010001765.1, read as the reverse complement.
GCGAAGTCTCAAATCATTACGACCAAGGGTTTGAGGATATTCGTTTTGTTCAAACAATCTTCCAGAAGTAAAGTTGCAATAGAAACCACAATTGGGTTCTGTTTGCGACTGGGCATGTGTCAGTGAGAGGGATCATATTGATGCTCTAGCAGACGTGCGTGCTCGGAAAAAGTAGGAAGTCGACTATTACCTATGCAAAAATGTAATCTACTGCTACTTAAAATATTTAACGGCGTTTAAACCTGTTCTTGAGAAGGCCGGCGAAACGCACAGTAGAATTAAAAAAAAACAGCTTTTCGACAACTGGAGGAATATTTTCATGAGATTAATGTCCATCTAATCACACACTTTTGCAGTGATATAAAAATACTTCTGTTCTTTTTCAGGCGCGCCAAAGTAATGAGACACACTGAGTATTCTTTAAGATGTTTCTTATTATTTATTTTTGATGATACAAAAATGCTGCACAAGGCCAAGGGGGATGGGGCATGGCTGGTCTTCTTCTGTCTTACATTAACTTAGCTAGCCTCACTCACTGACCCAAGCAGACAATACAATATCCCTTGCACCCAAACATCACATTCTTAAGTACCATTCTTGCTACACACACCTTAATGACTCAATACACTCTGTGAAAATCTAACTAAACCCATATGTATAATTTGTCTGTGGGGGGTTGAGTAATAAATTTTAAAATTGATAGCCCAAATGATTTGTATACAGCGAATGAAAATACATACAAAAACTAAACAAAATTGATGTTAGTAATAAAACCCAACACAATCCCTAATCGTGGCAGAAGCATTAGTTACTGGGCGACATTCTAGCGGGGCTCGCAGATATCAATCAGTTTTACACACAAGCACGCACACACACAAACACAACAGCAAATACGAAAAAAAAACTCACTCGAAACGAAATATGCCCCGCATCTACCATGGAACTAACATCTCTAGTCGCCTAAAGGGGGATGAGTTGGGGAATTAAACCAAGAAAAGTGAGGACAAAAAAAAAAAGTGATGCCAATGACAATGCATACCCTAGCCAAGTTTAACCATTGTGAAAAATAAAAATAAAATCCTAAACTATCCTACTTTCGGGTGGAGTTGAAAATATTTCGTCCAGGATCCCCAATATCCTGATGCCTAACCGGCATCTAAATGACACTCCAAGTCAGCTCTTTTCACTCGACAGATATGCGCAAGATTTCCCCACCTTTTGCAAAAATTTTAATTGACGGAATTGTCGCCTTTCCGTCCTGATTTTGACTTTAAGCTGATGCTTAAAGAACAAAATCTTTAAGATGTTTCTTAGACTAAAGAAAACTTCGATATAATATTTATGACTTCCTTTAGAACCAGAGATGAAAACAAAATCATTTTTGTGGACTAAAAAGTGAAAGAGGAGTGGTAATGGTTCTTTAAATAAAATCATTCTTCACTTATAACAAAGGCTTCAAGCATATATGTATGGATTTTTTCTAATATACTGCTGCTAACATACATAAATGAAACAACTGGATTATTTTCTTTTCTTTCACCATTCGGTCAGTTTTACACTCACTGGAATGACAGAGTGTAATCGATTTTTGTTTTTTTCTGACTTCTGATTGCTGTCGATTAGTTGTTTTATGGCCATTGTCTGCCGTTAGCATATTAGGGGTGGACCTGGCGAAGCGGAAACCATGTTGCTTGTCAGAAAATGGGTTATTGAACGTGATATGATGAATCATTTCAGTATTGATAATAGCCTCGAACACTTTGTTAAAACCGCGAAAAGCACCACTATTAAGACCTGAGGAGAAGAAAAAGCAAGGAATCCCTTCCTAAACAGGAATTAAGATATCCTCTACTCTTATTTAAAAGAAAGGGAGTATGAGCCGGCCGATAGAAGGGTCTATCTACTCCCAAAGAAAATGTAATAAATAGAGAAAAATAAAGAAAAAGTCTGCTAATATAATTCAGAGGATCCGTTACTGATTCAAGGCATTCCGCAAATAACAGCAAGATAGAGTGAGAAAAATGGACTAAATATAAACTTCAAGAAAATTGAATGCATTGTCATCAGCAAAAATAGGACCACAAAATGCCAACTACAGGTCGGCGATGCTAAATTGATCAACACGTCTTTATAAACTTTATATCTTCCGGAGGACGCATATTTTTTTTAAAAGATTTTTTGAATATTCAGGCCGGTATATATAAATAAAGAAATATACTGTTTTATACGTTAGAATAGAAAACGAAACAGATATTTTTCATTTCGAGAAATGTGTCTTCAGAAGCCGCAGGCACTTCGTTGCCTAGCGGTCACAGTACATCATATTAAATATCGATTTCCCCTAGAGGACGCAGGTTCGATTTCTGCTGAAGGGCACATTTTTTTTCTAAAAGATTTCTAGGATGTTAAGGCCGTTAGAAGTAAATAAATATATTTACTGTTTAACAATAAAAGAACAGAGCATCTACTTAAATGAGTTTCCATTCAAAAAACCTTTAAAAAAATAAATTCAAAACATACACACTTACATATATTTACGCACATACACACACAAACACACATATGTGCATTTCATAAATATTCTTTAGTCTTTTAGTTATGTTAAATCCCAGCCAAATTCCACGTAAAAATATATGGTAAATGAAGAGCGACTGATCTTAATCTATTTGCAGTGTTCCTCTCGATCCTAAACCTCACATCTAAAAAGATGCAAGATTGCCATATAAAACCTACTTTGGGAAAATCGCACCACGCCTAGAAGCAAAGTTTCCAATACCTAATAACCTAACTTATCGAATGTGTAATTAGCGAACACCACACTGTAATTGCTTCAACTCGCACTATCAGAGGCATTCTTAACACAAAACAATCCTCGAAATTTGACGATCTTCATGCTTAGCAAACTACGTTCTTCAGATATTACGCCTCCGAAAAGTATTCTGACATAAAGGCAACGTCTACTGGCAAAAGAAATATGCATATCCAATTGAATATAGAAATAACAAAAGAAAAAAATCTATATAACATAAAAATAGGATATCTAGTTAGTTTTCCTGTATGGAGGTAAAAATAACAGCCAAGATTATTCGAAATAATTTTTTCCAGATAATCTGACTAGGAATAATCTCAGGGCGTCTTCTTTTCTAGGTTCGAATTTATTAAATTAAAAAAGCAAAGAACGGCCCCGTATGCTATTAGGACGCTGCTTTGCTCAACCACTAACACAACATCCCATGAACGATTCCTTTCGTTTCCGAGGAGTTCGTGTGGCGCATCTCTACTTTGTAGGCTCGCAAAACCGGGAATGCTATTTCTAAAAAGTCACGCGCAACTAAATAAAAACGAACCAATGATGGATAATTTTGAGCTTAAAAAGAGCGCAAAAACGAAATTCACTCCGTCAGATTTCAATCCCTAGTATGCGCATGTCCGTTACCCGTATGAACGAGAAGACACAAGCTCACTAAGAGTTTGGTTCTAGCAGTGGACGAATCGGTATCGACAGACGTAAGCGACGGATGTCTTCAAGACATTTGAACATAATTTGAAAAGACAGAGACATGGTTTCATTCTGAGGATTATGATGAACTCTTGAGCGGAGAGAGAAGAGGGACAGTCTCGTTGACTTAGATCAAAAAGGGTGGCTGCTAGAAAACCTATGTTTGGTAACAGGACTCTGCACATTATCGGTCGAACCTAGGAATGCTTGTCAGGTAATTTGTGTGACCAAATTACCCCTTATGCAGGGCCAACTAACTCCACAAACTTGATTAGGGCGCAGCTGAGCGAAAGACTAAACAAAAAACATTTTTGTAACACCAGAGATGAATTGAAGACATTATTAAAACAGTATTAACCAACTTAATTGAGATTACCCAGAAGAAATGCACGGGATTCATCTGGAGGCCGTGCTCGAAGCCAATGGCAATTTTATTGAACAAATTTACTTTTTATTATTCTAAGATATTTTTGTTTAATTTTGGTAAATATATCTGAGATGTCAGTGGTATGGTGATTTTTCCATAATTTAGGTAGAAATTCTTTCATCGCACCTTATATAAAATAGGATTTTTATGAAGATTTCATATACGTCATCTTGAAGAGCAATGTGAAATGGTTTAGTAACGTCGAAAGATCGAACCCTTATCATTAATATCCTAAAATGCACCTCCAGAACAAATGCAAAGATGGCTTTCCACCATTTCCTGTCTCTTTCTAGCTCTTGAATCTAGTCTTTTTGTTATCTCTTCTAAACCTAGTTCCGCCATCCATATGAATGTCTTTAGAGCCCAATCTATCCTTCTATTGAAAATAGCTGAAGTGGAGAAGGGCCATGTTCCTAAATTTCCCAAGGATTTCTGCATAATTGAATGTAACGAACATGACTGTATTCTGTTAATCTTAGGAAGATTTTGGAAGTTTGAAATAACCAATTTCACTGAAGACAATTTTAAAATTCCAGGATTTAGATAAACAAAATTTTCTAACTACCAGGGAGACAATACATTGGTTTTTGAAACTGATTGTAATGGTCTTGAGTTCTTGAACAAAACAATGAGACATTATGAACATTTAATTATTCATCCAAAATTTCGAGCTCAATACACAATATATTTGAAAATTGGAAATATACAATCAAGACTAAAACAGACAGAATTTGTCATTGCTTTTTAATCAAAGTCTTTTGGATATATATGCATGTATACATATGTAAATATGTGTGTGTGTTCACGGAAGACCAAGTTCTTATATTTTTTATGTATATTTTACAGCTTATGCAATTTTCTTGTTGCCAGAAAAAAGCATTAATCCCTGTTTCTTGAGCTCTTTCGTTTCTCGTATAACAATCAAAATACATTCTATTTTCTTTAGTAAATCTCGAGTACTAAACCTTCACGTACCGCGGAAGAGTCCGTTTGTTTTTCAAATGTATCCTGTTAATTCATTAGTTTCTGCTGTCATGTTGATTGTTTTCCGTATAAGTTGTGAAATCTTTTGGGCAATTTTCTTTTTCTAAACTGAATGAAACGTTCTTGATGTTGCCTTTTTACATTTTGTGGTTAAAGCTTACAATAGTTTGTTCTATTTTAAAGTTGATTAATATAGTATCTTTTGTTATTGATAATGATTGGCATGTATTCTTACTCTGCTTTGTATTTGTGGAGGAAATTGTCAGGTTATGTCACTTAGTGTCTTCAGTCTTTTTTCAGTCCTCATAACAGAACCAACAGAAAAATTTAGAAGTTTAAAAGATCATTCCTTAGTCTAAACCTACAGCTACACAAAATGAAAGACTCCATAAATTTATATGTATATGGGGAATTTTTAATTTTGTGTAGCTGTGAGTTTAGATTAAGGAATGTTTTTTAGACCTGAAATTCACACACACACACACACACACACACACACACACACACACACACACACACACACACACACACACATATATATATATATAATGAATAATACTTAATATATTAGGTAAATTCCGATAGGGACGAACTCAAAAGGACTCAATGTTAAATATATTTATTTAATTTAATAGAGTAATATAATTTAGAAATATTTTTTTAGATATTTTACAATTTCATGAGTAATACGTATTTCGCCGCTGAACTTTCTGCTCGTCAGACCCAAATGATACAACAATTAATTTTCAAAATATTCCAGAAAACAATTACACACAGACGCTCACGTGTCCATCTTGAGAATAGACATTTGTAACGGTAATATACAAAAAACAATTCCTCGCTCGTTCAAAAAAACCCAAAGAAAGAAAGAAAAAGAAAAATGCAGACAATTGATAAATGGAAAGAAGAGATAGAAACAGAGAAAGGGAAATATATACTATTCATTCTCTTTCCCTGTCCCTGTTTCTTCCTCTTCTTTCCATTTATCAATGACCTGATTCCGCCACCTCAGCTGGTCTTATGAAGGTCAAGTATTGATATTATCTTAGATACCAGAGAGTGGGGTTATATGAACATTTTTCAGTTGAACCTCAGTTCTAAGTAAGAAAACGCGTGCGGATATTCTAGACGAGTCAAATGTGGAGGTTGACGAGAATCTGCAAGCAAAGCACACAACCTTGTCCACAGATGCGGTGAGGATCTCGAATTTGTTGATTAAGGTAGGGATGGAAGATTTGCACACCTTTGCAGAACCGCCAATACTCTTTCGAGCCTAACTTGCCGGCAGCTACGCGTTGCCTGATTCTTTCAATATAAAACAGCTTAGCGTAATTCAGGATCCTTTTACACTGATTACGAGCAGAGACAAATAGGCGCCTATTGTGGTCAGACGTATGACTCTGAAATATCCGGAAGTAGTGGTACCTGCGGGCAAAGGCGGCCAAACAGGTAAGAGAGAACCAGAGGGAGGAATGAGGTTTTGGACGGAACTTCTTGATTGTTATGAAGGCATCAATGCCAGCTTTCACCCAGGGAGAGTCCTCAGAGGTGCAGTCCTCAACTGGGTGACTGAACACTTTTTCGCAAGGGAAGTTACGAAACACATCCCAGTCTGCTCTTTGTTAGCAGTAGGGAATCCTGTTGCTAAGAGACTCCTGGGTGAAGTGAGAGAGGTGAGATATGTTAATAGAAACGACTGCATTATCGGAGTTACCGAGAGGGCAAAGCTGCAAGACTTGGCAGGAGTTAGCTACAGAGGTGAAACAGAGATCTAGTAAAGAAGCACGTCCTGAAGGGATACTATGAAAGCGCGGATGACAATCCCTACTTGCGTAAGAGATTGAGATGTAGCCAAGTTCATGGTGTGAATGCCAGTTGAATCAGTGACAGAGATTTTTACATGCATGATGGATGTTAAGATCCCCGAACACAAATATGTTAACGAATGGATGGGAGGAAGTAACCTTTTCTATATTGTTAGAGATACTGTCTAACAGAAAGCAGTTGGGAGAGGAGTGGGAACGGTACAGAAAAAATATAGCTAACCGATTTGGGAAGTGACAGACGGAAGCACATGTATGGGTGGTCAGGGAATTAGATTGATGTCACCCTAGCTTGACGAAGGTATTCACTGACGTAAGCACCTATACCATTCAAATGGATAGTAGAGTCCTTCCTTAAGATGGGAAGTTATCTAGGATTCAATAAGACAGAGGAGGGAATTGAGGGGTTAAGATTAGTTTCACGTAGCGCTAGGATGACAGGAGACTTTTCGTAGAGGAATGATTCCATACTACAAAAGTTTGTACGAATAGACCGGATGTTCGTGAAAGAAATGTTAAGAGGTTTAGATGATTTTACTTTGCCTGATTTAGTTTTTTTTAATGAGATGCGGTTGTTCATATTTGTTGTTGGTGAGACCTCGAGTAGGAGAGGCAGACGGTCATTAACTGAGAGATTAACTGAGCAAAATGTTACCCACCGAAAGCGCCTGCACAGACACCTATCCATGCGCGATTATCCTATTGAAATATCATTATAAAATGAAGTTTCTACTATCCAGATGCTTAAGTCATGCAATATCTAGACTAATACAAAAACTATGTGAACTACTTCAGGAGATAGTAATAGGCGATAAGTGCCGAAATGAAATTGATAATGTATTATACAATACTTTAAGAGAACTTCCTATAACTAATTAAAAGAACTTCCTAAGAGAACTATGCGAGAAACGATGGGTCTAATCTGTGGTGTCGTGCTGGTTTTGGGTGTTTTGATGAGGTGGTAGAATTTTGGGAGGTTGGTGTTCCTATTAGCAAGATTTTGTCAGTATTTGTTAGGGATTACTGTTAGTTTGTATATATCAGTCCATGCAGTGTTGATGCGGTGTTCTGTTTGGGTTGGGATAATGTCTGTGACTTCTCTGCACAGCTGGATATTACTGATATGTTCAAGTGTTAGTTGGTTGTATGTATCTTGGAGTATGACGCAGAATTCGTTTCCTTTAACGGATGGAAGATATATAAGGCCCTTCTCTCTCAGGATGTTTAGAATAATGCACCGGCCACAGCAGTGATTCGTACACACAAACACACAATCACAGACTAACGCACATATGTCTATAAACACGTGTAACCTCTTTAGTATATACCAAAATCTTGACACTTATTCTTTCCAGATAATATTTTTTTCAATTTATTATTACTCAGACGCGCATTGAAAATGATTACAATGAAACAATGTGGAGTGATCTTACTGTATATGTACAAACTGGGGAAAATAAGCATATGGCTTCGCATCAGTACATGGGATGGAAAATAGACACTGTTGGATAACAGTATCAGAGTAGGTCAGTGGTTAGATATAAGTGAATCACCAAATCATAACTAAGACCTTATACCTATGGGTTATTCATCAGTCTTTCTTGGCTCAAGGGAAAACAAAAACAGAAATCTCGTACAGTGGAATAAATGATTGGAAAAGAAACATTGTGAATAAGGATGAAAAGGAACTTAGAATAAGGATGGCTCAATTTTACTGCACGACAACGCAGGGCAGAAGGCTTCTCAATCAACAATCCAAAAACTAAATAGTTTGGATTATGAAATTCATTTTACATATTTACATATATCTCTTTTAGTGATTATCTATTCTTTGAGTATTATAAGTTTTTCATACGAAATAAAATATTCTCAAACAAGGAAGAGATAATCAAATCATTATTACTGGTTATCAATTCAAAAAGTGATGAAGAATACAGATATATTCATCAATATTTCAACTATTTGATCTAAATCTATTAGTTATTTTACATTTCAGAAACATTTATTTATTCATTGCATACAAAAGAAATCACGACACGTCTAAAAAAACTAAAACACAAATAAAGTTTTGCATGTGGGTTGATAATGTCCCATAGAAAACGAAACGCATCGACTAAATATGCTTTACTTTTGTCTATTATTCATTCATATTGTCTTCATTTACATATATTTATATATATGTATAAATTGTTTCATTCACACATATTTTCATTTAGTGTATCCAGACAGAAGATAACTTTCTAAACTTATACTGTTAAATATAACAGACAATGAAAGTCTATTATGTTTAATCATGAGCCGTTATAAATATCATATTTTGGCTTTAATTTCAGGTGAAAATAAAGACAAAAAGCTTTAACATAATAATAATTAGAACTAGCATAATAAAAAATTATCCAAATATTATATATATATTTTATATTATGTTATGGACTCTACCGTCGATTTCGAGGTATGAGGGTCTAACTCAGTTAGACTGTCACACAAAAGATTGTTTAGAGTGGTAAAGACTTGTGTGGCACCATCCACATTTTTGGGACTGCTGATAACAAACACTCGGTGCAGAAGTTTGCCACAGATCGCATGAACAGCAGACCGGAGTTATTTAACCCATAACTGGAGGGAAGGGACGGATTAATACCTTTCCCAAGGATACCAGTGCGTAAGTGAATGCACAGTTGAGCCTACATTTTTTACTAATTCAGCCAGTCAATTAATTGCCATACGTGATACACACATTGGGCAATCATGTTTCGAAAGAGACATGACTGACTAGACAGAGAATTATCCTGCAGAAGGTTGCCATTACTTTTTGAAGTAGACTGGCTGCCAGCCAAGGCTATAAAACCCAATCTGTCGTATTATTTAACCCATATCTGTAGGGAAGAAACGGACCAATACTTTTTCCAAGGGTATTTCTGTGTAAGTGAATTCGAGGAATTCAACTGGAATTCGAACTCGATACCCTGATTTCTCGTTCCGAGTCAATATCCACTGCACCACAACGCACATCATAATTATACTAATCACGATGACGGAATGTTTCAATTGATTTTACTTAGTAGAATATTGTTGACGTGCAATTACTTCGCGAATAATTTGTTCTCATGTAGCTGAATACTTTACATCGTGGATGGCCCACCTTTTTTCCCATGCTCATTTCTTTTTGCAAATAGATCAGATGCGCTAGACTAGGTTTTATTCCATTTCAGTCCAATAAAATATGGAAATAGGGACTTATTTGGCAGTTATATATATATATATATATATATATATATATATATAGGAAAGAATATTAATAAAAAAAAATTTTGAATTTAAAAATGTACTTTTTTGGGACAGTATTTGTTTATTTTTATTATTGTATTTTATATTTCAGACCGCCCTCGGTCCTTCATCAGAAACGAGTGATATTTAAATTATATATATATATATAACAACCGGGACTTACAGTCATAACTTCATATGAACAGTATTGAACTCTCTCTCTATATATATATATGTATGACGTTTTGCACATGCATACGCATTTAAGTTTGTTTTATGTTTTTGCGTAAGTATATATTTATTCCCGCTTATGTGTTCATGCATTGAAATATGATTATGTCTATCCTGACCCCATTCATATGAGGCCAGTGATTTTATGAATCCGCCGTGACTGTATCTAATATGTAGCAATTTAGTCTGCCTAAAAGTTAACAGACAAATTGACATCTCGATAAAGACTAAATTTTGAAATTTGTGTATGTATATATACATGGGTGTGTTACTATGTATATGTTTTTTCTTACTAATGTTTGTGAATATTTTTCCATATGTGAATGTTTGTAGGTTTATTCATGTATGCGTTCTTTTTCTCTCCCCCGTCTAATATATTAATAACTTTCTAAATCTACGAAATTGTTAAAATATATATATATATATATGTTTTTTTTGGTTTTTTTTAGCAACAAAAATTTAGTAGATATAATAGTTAATTAATAATGCTGATCTTAATTTTATAAAATTTTAATACCAATGCCCACCAAGATTAATTTTAAGTCTTCCCACATATTCTCCAATGTAAAAGTTGCTTTACTCTGATTGGTCCATATTGAACATACAATAATGCCTCCCTGATGAAAGAGGTCTTGCTTGTTCTTAACCTTTTAAAGCCATTCATTTTGAAATAACCACATCACTTGATAAGACACAAAAAGTCTTGAAACAAAATAGCTACTTTTGTAGTGATATTATAACATATCAATGTTATAATTTATTAATAAATATTATTATTATTATATATATATATATATATATATATATATATATATATATATATATATATATATATATATATTAGTGTGGACAGATGAAGCAATTGTATAGGAAAACATTCAAGTAAATTGAAGACACTTCTGAATTTGCATTGATAATTTTAATTAGTTTTTTTTTTTCGAAAGAACGTCTAGTTATATACAAACACAATTTGTTTTAAATCAAAATAATTTAATATACAGCCAAGAGAAATATAATTAGTTTTAATGAGAGTTTAGGCTTTGCTTAGCTTGCACTAAACCTGTAATATTGGGAGTTAAATTAATAACCGAAAACAACATACAGTTCTTAAATTTTGAATCACAGTCGCGACTTCAGATTGTTCTTGATTATTTTATATATTACAGATACACTTGATAGTGGAAGAAGGTCATCAAATTTCATTTTAACTACTAAATTTTCTTTTAGATCAATAACACATCACTCAATAAGTCCTGGGCCTAACTAATAAAACAACAATTTTAGGCAAAATTAGATTTATCCATAAACATCATCTCCTTTAAGGGTGATACACTGATTCCAACTTTTCTCTAACAATTCGATGTTTTAATTGTAGAAAGATTTGTCTTTGGCCTCAAAATATGTCTCAGTTTCTGATATAACTTCTTTATTCGATCCACATCTCTTATCTTATTGTTTTGAGGCTTTCAAACAGCCAGTACTTGCTGGGGGGGGGGGGGGCAGGTCTAGAGAATAGGGTAAATGCGGAAGCAATCATTAACGCAATTCATGTAGTTTTGCCATCGTTGCGATCGACTTGTGACACGGTGCGTTGTCTTGGTGAATGTTTCCTTTTTTCATCTGTATTTGTTGCTAGTTTTTGGCAATTTCTTTCTTCAAACGCACTAATAATGCTATATAACATTGGCAATTGATAGTTCTTTCTTCTGAAGGTAATCGATAAACAAACTTCTTTCCGCATCTCAAAATACAGTATCCAAAACCTTGCCTGCTTATGTTTGAGTTTATGGTCACTTTCTTATGGTTCACTTTCGCTTTCACCTTCTGCTGTCCTCTCAGTTGACTACCAATTTGACTCTGAAATGTAGTGGACCCACATCATATCTATTGTGACATATTTACGCAAAAATCTCATTCTTGTTGCGTTGAAACAGTTGGAAAACCACCCTTAATCGTTGACGCGTTGTTGTTTTTTATCAACTCTGAGCAAACACGGCACCCACTTTAAAGACAGCTCTCTCAATGACAAATGTTCATGCAAAATAAACTGTCTTTATTTTCGACTTCTCTGCTATCTTACGCAACTTCAATTTCCGATAGGCCAGAACGAGTTCTTGGATTTTTTGGTGTTTTTTTTTATTTTTGCTGTTTTCCAGGTTCACTGCAGATTCTGGGTGAATGGAGCATTCAATAACCTTTGTGTCTGTACAACCGCGTTTAATGTCAGCATAGCACGTCTTAACCATTGTTTTCGACGGAGAAAAATTTGAATAATTTTCATCAAGCCTTTGCTTTGTTTGAAATGTATTATTTTTTTCAGAAAGCAATCTTCTATGAACACATAAAACTCAGATTTCGCCATTGTTTTGAAAGTTTTCAACAGTAGCTTCACTTAAATAACTGTAATTTGTAAACTAATTATCCGATCGGGTATACATTTTGTCACGTGCAATTTAAAGGCTAGTATATCATAAAACATTAAATGGATGTTTTATTAGTGGCGTCATTTTTATGTCAAGACTGGGATATTGAGTGATGTGTTAAGTTTCATTTGTATATCACCAGGCATATTCAGGAAGTTGGCATTATCTTCAACACGTTAGCTATCTTCTTTTAAATGGGGATATTAGTTCAAATCCTTGTTTTCTAACTGAGAGATGAACACTTTTAAATTCATTTGAATGCACTGATCTCATTTACTAAGCTATAAAACAATTTATCCTTACTCTTTAATATTAAAATCATTGAGATGGCCGGTGACATCAACTATAAATACTAATTCAAATATCTAATTTTTTATCACACAAAAGAGTCTTTCCTTCTGGCTGATCATCTTTCTCTTTTTTCATCTTCCAAAATCTTCTGAGAACTTGTCCTCTTGAAAGCCAACGAACCTCAAAATGAAAAGATGAGACCTCCATATTTTATATCAAACAGTTCAAAATATTTAGTGAATTCTCTTCTGTTTAATCAGCTTGCTTAATTTTATTTACACATTTTATAACGGGTATCATGACATGCTGCAAATTCAATTTTTTTCCACACAAAGATTTTTCGTGTATAATGGAAGGATATTTCAAAAGAGAACGACGTTATAATCCTTTCAACCAAGGCTACAATCCCAGAAAATGTACCAATCATTGACAGTACTTCGTTAGTACAGACACTTAAGAGTTTAGACATGACTTTTTCCACAGTTCATTAAATTAACAATTGCTATCACCTCCTGCTTTTATTTTGTCCATGTAATTTTTCATTGTGATGGGTAAACCAAGTGTAAAAAAAAAAAAATTACGCTACTCGTGGTCAAGCAACGCGCCACTGTTTGTGCATAAGCTGGCCACCCTTACTTTAGGTAAATTATACATTCTGATCCATAAAAGAAACTAGATCAATGAATTCGTTTTTCAATAAATAAGATACGACGCCATGTCACGTCAAAAAGTTTCACAATTGTTTCCACACATTTGTTTTTACTCACCGATTAGGAGAGTGTGTAATCCTACATAATACAAACTCTACTTAAAATACACATTTTAAATGTATTTTAAAATACACTTACCCGATTATCAACAATTAATCTCGTAGAGAATTTCATCCATTTAATGAAATACTTCTTCTTTTTTAAACCTCTCAGTGTCTCAACTTTTCCAAAATGAGTTAATCTTAATAAATGTCCATCTTCAGATTTCATTTTAAAAAATTATGTATAGTTAAGAAGCCTGTTTCTCATGGTTTAGTCGCGAAGGATAAGAATTTAATGATCTGTTTAAACCTTGATATTAAATGCGTCTATCAGATTTAGGAAAGCCTTGTTAATTAGGAAAAGCTGGCTTACTTTCGCGGGATTCAATACATTTAAAGAATTAACATCTAATACCAATAGAAAATGGCAATTGTTCTCGATAGTTTTCTTCTTTTTACCAAGATATAATGCTTCTAAGCACAGTACAAGATTAGCAGCAAATTATCAACATTTTACAGTTGAAAGAAATCTAAGCGTAAGTCTTATGAAAACAGTTTCTTCAATCATACTTCTAGCTGGTAAATATCTCTGTTGTCTTCTTGATTTACAGTCACTTTTAAGCTTCAAAAACATCCCTGAATTGTCAATGGTTATCTTATGTCTTCTAAATAATTGTGTGAATAATGTTTTCTCTCCTTAAAAATGTAACGCTTTTCGTCTGAAATGATATGTGTATGTGTGTATGTACTTAGGCGGCATATTTTCATTCAGACATGTTTCACTGAATAATAGACATATTATGTCGGTTTATTCTTATAATAATCTTTCTAGTTCTCTAAATCTTTCTTGATGATAAATTGATTTTTGCCAACAAAGGCGCTCTTATATATATATATATATATATATATATATAGTGTATCGAGGCAGCAGATAATTTTCTAAACATGTACTCTTAAATATAAGAGACAATGAATGTCTACCATGTCAAATCATGAGCCGTTCCAAACATTGTATTTTAGCTTTAATTTCAGGTGAAAATAAAAACAAAAATTCTCCAACATTTGAATATTTTTTATTAAGTTGGTTCTAAGCTTTCAGTTCAGAGGAGCCATCTTCAGAGAGGTTACAGGGATGTCAACATAAAAACATCTACCATCAAAACCGATTTTATCTTAACAAAGTTTTATGTCAACACAAGATAAAATCGTCTTTGATGGTGGGTGTTTTTTATGTTAACGTCCATGTAACCTCTCTGAAGATGGCTGATATAAGCCGAAAGTTTAGAACCAACTCAATAAATCATTATCCAAATGTTGGAGAATTTTTTTTTCATTTCCTCCTGGAATTAAAGCCAAAATACGACATTTGGAACGGCTCATGATTGGACATAGTGGAAATTCATTCTCTCTTATATTTAACAGTACATGTTTAGAATATATATATATATATATATATATATATATATATTTATTGAAAGGACAATGTCTCATCAGGTAGTGTCTGATGTGACATTGTCTTTTTAATGTTGAAACAAAATGTACTCTTTATAATAGATTATAATTTGCACATGTTTTAAACTATAATATATATATACTTTCCCTGAAGATTCATTTTGGTGAAAACTTGGTAGGTTCGTTGGCTCTCTAGTTAGCTATATATATATATATATATATATATATATATATATATATTAATTCAGATACTTCAATCCAAGGGAAAAAAGCAGGAAGGTAAATTCAAAAAAAACCGATCCTAATTAATATTAAAAGTTTATTTTAATATTAAAAAATGATACAGGAAGAGAGCTCCATGTAATAAAATATTACAGAGCAAATATATATATTAAAAAAGGATTAATTCAAAGATGTTGAATGGCCACTTCGATATGAAGATCCCCACACATCACCTCAGCAACAGAAAAATTTTTCTGTTGCTGAGGTGATGTGTCGTTCCCCGTGGGGATCTTCATATCGAAGTGGCCATTCAACATCTTTGAATTAATCCTTTTTTAATATATATATATATATATATATACACTAGCAGTATAGCCCGGCGTTGCTCAGATGTAATGAAGGCGTTAAAACTAATCCATGGTCCTGGAGCTCAGACTCTTTGGACGTTGGCACAAAAGACTAAAAAGCAATAGTTGTTTCCAGTTAAAGCAAAACTGTAGACTGAAAGAAAAATGAATGGATGTAAGTCAAATTTTGATTTCCTGCTATCGATATCAAATAAGATTTTTTCGTCGTAAACTGAATGTTGAAGGCTAAATAAGTCCTCTGGATAAATGGTATCATGGCTGAGACTAAGAACTACCATTATACCTACTTAGAGCCAAACCCGAAGCAAAAACTAAAATAAAAGTGCTGAAAAAATAGATATACAGGAAGATAAACAAACACACACAAAAACATCTTGCCTTTTATGTATATATATTATCGATTTTCTTCATCTTGTTCATTGACCGTAAGCCACCCGCATTAGCTTTTCATAAAACAACACCAATAAACACAGATAAACAACAGAGTCACCTGTCGTTAATATCTGAATATGTTACTGATATTTTATATATTTGTGGATTTCGATAAATACATACTGTGGGAATCGACACTTTGGACAAGTATTTAGTGGCTCCTTTATTTTTTTTATTGTCATTATATTTTAATTTTCCCCACAATATATCCCAACACAGAAGCGGAGCTGTATAACTACATTATTTACGAGAAGTATATAAACCAACTAGCTGTAGAGCCCGGCGTTGCTCGGGTGTAATGAAAGCTTTAAAACTAATCCAAGATCCTGGAGCTCAGACTCTTTGGACCTTGGCACGAAAGACTAAAAAGCAATAGTTGTTACACACACACACACACACACACACACACACATATATATAAATATATATATAATATTATCGATTTTCTACACTCTTGTAAGAACTATACGTTGAAACTTCTGAATATCGTTTCTTATATCTTTGTCTATGAGTGAATCAAATTTGAGTAAAATGGAACCACTCCTTCTCTAACCCGATTTTTTCGATTATCGATATTTATCGGGGGTACCTCGACACAAAACCTAGCGAAGAACACTCGCAGACGCTTATAGTACGACTGTGTAAACTTTCAAGAAAATCGGTTCAGCCGTTTCGGAATCTATAGGCAACGGATACACACACACATACACACACAGAGACAAAGTTCCATTTATAAATATGTTTAGATATATGTCAGATTGAATAAATTGCAAACATTGTGTCTGCTTTATTTTTTTTTTACTAAAATCCGTTCATACTCACGGATAATCTTTCGCTTATTATAATTGAAAGATGTCGGAAATGTGCGGTAACGTTGAAAGATATTATTATCATTCATTTCTCAACGTAGCCAAGTACTTTCAATCTCTTTCCAAGATCATCTTTAGGGATGTGACTTATAGTAACAAAAAATTACCGAAATGAATGATAATAACATCTGTCAACGTTACAGCTCATTTCCGACATCTTTCCATTATAATACGCGAAAGATTATCAGTGAGTATGAACTGATTTTATTACAAACTAGCAGACACCATGTTTGCAATTTATTTAATCTGACATGTCTAAAAGAACATTTGCTGCATAAATAAACACACACAGGCACACCTATTTTTATATATAATATTTGGTTAAAATCAGCAAAACTCCTTTATTGATTGTTTGTTATTTATATTTTTAATATATGAATAATCCTTTAAAATGTCCACTAATAGTTTATTTGTCTTGATATTATCACGCACTCAGTAACACCTTTCATATTAGTGGCTATACTACTTTGCTTGGGATAAAACGATTAAAAATAAATGCTTTCTATTAGTACCATCATGCATTGATTTAGGACTTTTCATAATTCTCTATAATAATCTCTGCATTAAATTTGAACCGATATGCACTAACATATAATCTGAAAATTTCAAATTTCAAATTCGATTAATCATTGAATTCCATTTTTAAAAGATATCCTTAAAATATTGATTATCTGTCGGTTATTGACCGGTAAACGACCTTCGGGTACTTGCACTCTAAATAATAAAATTAATTGAGCGTGGGTGGTTCTAGCTTCGTTAGTGTAGAGAAACTCTAGCTGTCCATTAAGAAACCCCTTAAAGTCATAATCTAATCTTATGCAATAAATGAATAAATATATCTTCGATTATTAATATATCAACGCTGATATAATTTAATAATATTTTTTTAGTAATTTAGCCTTATTCTATTTATTTTCTTCATGTCATACGTATTTCCGGGATCGTGTGCTCAGTAAATAGGAGTCATGTCAATATTTCCATAAGCAAATATAATAGATTTATAGATGCATCTACTGTTAATAAAAGGGGGTTCACTGAGTCAGGCCAGAATGCTTTTTTCGTCAGAATCTTGCACATTTGGAAATCTACCATTCGTCCATGCATTGAATATCACTGCCATATCGGGTCGAGTTCTTCTACTATACATCTCGTCGTTCTTGACAAAATATTGGCTTATGAAAGAATGCAGTTATGGTAAATTTTCAGAAATTTAGATTTAATCTTAAAAAAAAGGAATAGAATAATATAAGGTTCGTTGATCTTATCCGATTTTTTCTCGTCACAACATTTTGGCCTCTGTACGCTCCATCCTTCATCAGTTGAATGTAGCTCCGGGTTTATTACTATGAGAAACATTATATATTGTTTTCAACATTGTCACAATGTTCTTGCGTTTGTGCACCTCGGCCTTCATCATTTAGGTATCGATCCGGTAACCTAAACAAAAATTACTCACAGAAATACCCTGGATCGATATACACCTGATGGAGACCAAAAGGGTTAAAATTATTTACCTTTTCATTTATGCTATTGCTTCCGTCTGTCTATAGTAGGTTTTGCTAAATTATGAATATTTACTATGAGAAATAATATATATTGTTACAATCATTATAACAAGATTTCTGCCTTTCTACACTCTGGTCTTCATCAGGTTGATGTGGATTTGGTAAACTACATGTGATTTCGCATTGAAATTCTCTGAACGCTACTCAGATCAATATACACGTGATAAAGATCGTAGAACAAAAGATATTCATGATTTCTTTTACGCTTTCTGATTCTTCTTCTTTCCAGAATAATATTTGCTCAAAATATAGATATTTATTTTAATAATCATGATGTTGTGTTTCCATAATTAACACAACGGTTCTGCGTTTTTTACCATACAGCCTCTAACAGTTGAATGTAGATCCAGGTAACCTACATAAAAATTTGCATTGATATTGCATGTAAATTACTCGGATTGGCATACATAGTATGAAGCGTGAAGAACAGAATACATTCACGAATCCTTTTATATTTTTGTTTATGTAAGGCCACAATGAGTTTGGTTAAATTATGAATATTTACTATCAGAAAGAACTTATATTTTATTTAACATTATCACGAGGTTTTTGCCTTTGTATCTTTTGTTTTTCTACAGTCTGATGTGCATTCAGCTAAATTACATGAAAACTCGCCCTGAAATTTTCTTTGGAGGTTACACAGATCGACACACACTTGATAAAGACAGAAGAACACAACATATTTACGATTCAATTCTTACTTTTTTGTTTTCGCTTTCCAAAATACGTTTTGCTAAATTATGTATATTCAGTATGAGAAACATTACATATTGTTCTCGAAATTGGTCTACGTTTCTACCTTTGTACAATCAAAAGTCGGCCTTCAACTAGATGTGGATCCGGGTCAGTCAGTTAGTTAAGTGCCATACGTGAAACACGCTTGAACGATCATGTCGCGAAAGAGACATGACTGACTGGGCAGAAGATTATCCCGCAGTAGGTTGCCATTGCTTTCTGCGGTAGACTGGTCGCCGACCAAGGTTATAGAACCCAATCTGTCCTGTTATTTAACCCATAACTGGAAGGAAGAGATGGATTAATACCTTTCGCAAGGGTATTTGCGCGTAAGTGAATGCAATGAATTCAATTGGAATTCGAACTCGACTCCTCGATTTCTCGTTCCGAGCCGATTATCCACTGCACCACAACGCACATCCGGGTAACCCACATAAAATTTCTCAATCATATTCTTTGAAGTTTACATGGATCGACGTGCAACTGATTAAGACAAAAGAATATAACATATTCACGTTTCCACATATGTTTATGGTTTCACCTGTCCACAATACGTTTGGCTAAATTATCAAAAAAATATAATTGCATTCATCATTTGGAGCCAGTAAATTGCATGAACTTTTGTACTGAATTTCCGTAGAGGTTACGTCGATCAACATACCCCTGATAGAGACCAAAGGGTAGCAAATTTTTTCCGATTCCAGATAACTTTTTTTTTAATCTATCCACAATACAGTACTGTGCAAAAGTATTAGGACAAGAACTATTTTATCTTTTATGAGGCATATTGACCGAAAATAAACAATTTAATTAAAGTAATTTTATTAGATTTACTCAACAAATGCTTTAAAAAGAAAGAAATACTTTCTACAAAATAAATTTAATATTTAGTATAACTTTTTGCTTTGATCACAGCCTTCCTTCTGTCAGGTATTGACATCACAAGCTTCTTTGATGTATCTAATGGTATCTCCTACCAAGCAGCTTGTATTTGTTCCCAAAGTGTGTATTGCGAAGTAACATTAGATTTATCAATTTTTTATCCAAAATATCCCATAGATATTCAATAGAGCAGTTTCAAAATAACTTGTTCAATAGAAAATAGGAAAAATGAATATAATTTCTTTTTAATACACTTCTTTTACATCTAGGTTTAAATAATCGATATTTATTAGCAATTTACTTAGCTTTTCATCCTGTATTTGAATTTCAGTGAGGTTTGTAGGAAAATCGCACCTGTCCCAATACTTTTGCACACTACCGATAGTGTGCAAAAGTGTTAGGACAGGGGTGACAAACTTTATTTTGATGCCTCATAAAAGATAAAATATTTCTTGTCCTAATACTTTTGCACAGTACTGTACATTTTGCTAAATTAAAAATAATTAATATTAAAAATATTGCTTTCAATATTATTACTACGTTACTGCTTTGTACACTCCGCTCTTCATTATATGTATGTGAATCCGGTAAGATACATGCAATTTCGAAGAATCATTCCCTGCGGATTAATCAGATTGCCATACACATAATGAAGGTAGAAGAACACAATACAATCACGTATATATTTATGCTTTTGTTTTCTTCTGTCTCCATATATGTTTTGCTAAAGTGTGTTAAATTTTTTTTCAGCATTATAACAAAGTTTTTAACTTGTACACTCCAATTTTCTCAGGTTGGATGAATATGCAAGTAAGCTAAATTGAACCTTCACACTGAAATTTTCTCAACGTTACACGGATCGACATAGACCTGATGAAGACTGAAAGACACAACATATTCATGTTTCCCTTCATACTTGTTATTTCACCTGCAGCAATACGTTTTCTAAAATTATGAATATTCATTATGAGAAAATTTCTACGGTGTTTTCAACAATTTCACAAATTGTTTGCTTTTGTACACTCCGGCCTTAAACAATTGTGGATCCCGGCAAACTATTTTCACTGAAATCTCCTGTAAGTTAACCGCATCGACGTGCACTTGATGAAACCCGAAGCACAGAACATATTCCCGTTTTCCTTTATGCTTTTGGGTATCCTCTGTTCAAAATGCATTTTGTTAGATTATGAATATTTAGGATGAGGAACATTATCAGATTGTTTCTGTTGTGAGGTCTCCCAGGATAATAGACTCGTCTTGACTATACATATACTACTGCTATAGTGAGATAACGTCAGACCCGAGAGATATCGATCGATACGGAGATTTCACAGAGAATACAGCGTCACTAGTTCATAGTACCTCTGAGTTCCACTCAGCGAGAATATTATCACACAGCACCCGTCAGCTACCGACGTGGACATACTAAACATACTATATACTTCCAACTAACCGTATTGCTGGATTACTATCCTGCGTTCAAGTTTGTATCTTTTACGTTACTATACTTAGTTTTCTATCTCAAATTCTGGTTATTGTTCCTTTATTTTGTGACACTCTGCATCGGACTGCTGCCCTCAGGCCAGATCCTGCTCGAAACTGCACCAGATGTGACGCCTCAGCCTGGCTGGCCGTCTGTCTAATGTGACGCTCGTTCTTGATGACGTTCGTGACGATACCAGTTGTGACACTGCCACCCGGTCGTGACGATCCCGTTCGATGATCTCGCCACAAAAGTTGGATTACAGGACGTCTTTTGCAACAACAGGCTACTGTACCACGTTGTGATTAGATCCCAGAGGTCCCGTCTTGCAATCTTAATAGTCGTATCTTTTAGCTAGTCCGGACACTGGTGTACACTTGTGGTTTGGAAAAAAATATACACGGCACCAACAAAAAAAAAAAAAAAAAAAATTAATGAAATTAATGAACGAAGTTGAACACGACTGGAGAGCTACGTAGAATATATAATGTTTCTCATACAAAATATTCATAATTTGACAAATATTCTTTTGTCAAATTATGAATATTTTGTATGAGAAACATTATATATTGTTTTCAACATTATCCCAACGTTTCTGCTTTTTTATGACTGACCTAGAACTATCGAACGTAGACGCAGATAACATACATGAGTTTTCACACTAAATTTCACTGGAGATTACCCGGATTGCTATAAACCTGATAGAGACAAAGGAACACAACATATTTACGATTCTATTTTTACTTTTGTTTTTTTCTGTGTGCAAAATGTTTTACTAAATAATGAATAATTATTTTGAGAAACATTATAAATTGTTTTTGATATTATCACAACGTTCCTGCTTTTTGACCATACGGCCTTGATCATACGGCCTTGATCATACGGCCTTGAACATATGGACGTACATCCTAGTAACCTATAACGAATTTCGCACTGAAAATTATTTGAGGTTTTCTAGACCAACATACACCTAATAGAAAGCGAAGCTCGAAAAAATTATTCCCGATTCCACTTACGCTACTTTTCTACCATTGTCAACTCCGCTCTTCCACAGTTCGTTGTTGATCTGGGTGATCCTAATGAAATTTCGCACTTAAATTCTCTGTTAGGTTACTAGGGTCGACACACACCGGATAAAGACAGGATTATGGTTTTGCTTCATCTCTCGACAGGATTCTTTGTTAAATTATAAATATTTAATATAAAGTATTTTAGGTATTGATTTCAACATTATCACTATTTCCCCCCTTCTATACGCCCCAGCCTTCAACAGGTGAATGTGGATCCAGGTAAACTTCCACAAATTTTGCATGGAAATCATCTTGGATAGCCGCTCCACATACCCCAGATGAAGACCGAAAGAGATAATATATTAACGATTCCATTTATGCTTTTTTTTTCTTCTGTCCACAATACCTTTTGTTAAATTATGAATATTTAGCCTGAATAACATTATATATGTTTTGAAATTATCAAAATATTCCTGAATTTTACCCTTCAGACTTTAACATTTGGATGTGAATTTGTGAGATTACAGGGAGCTACAACACGTTTTGCTAAATTAATATTAGATACATTTTGCTCTGAAATTCCGTGTAGAGAAACCGGATCAATATACACCTGATATAGCCCAAAGGGCAGAAAATATTTACGATTCTTATAAGCTTTTAGTTTTTTCTGTTTATAATAAGTTCTACTAATTTGTGAATATTTAGTATGAAAAACATTATATATTTTTTTTTTAAATTATCACAATGTTTTCCACCTTTTGGCATTCATCAGGATGCGGATCCGGTAATCTACATGAAACTTTGCATTAAATTTTATTGAAGCTTTTGTTTCTCTTGTCCAAAATACGTTTTGCTATATTATGAATATTTATTATGAGAAAAAGTATAACTTGTTTTCGAAATTTCTGCTTTCTGATTTTTCTATACTCCGGCCTTCATCAACTGGATGGGAATTCTGATAAGTTACTTAAAATTTCGAACTGAAATTTCTCATTGTTTACAAGGGACGACATAGTCTTGATGGAGACGATAAGGGTCAAAATATTCACTTATCCATCTCTACTTATCCTTTTTTCTGATCACAATGCATTTTGCTATATAATGCGTATTCAGTGTGAGAAACATTACAGATATTTGACACAGCATCATATCGTTTTTTTGTTTTGTACACTCCGGCCTTCAACAGTTGGATGTAGATCCGTGGAAACAACATGAAATTTTACAGAGAAATTGTCTATAAGTTACCCTGATCGATATATACAGTGTTATATAGTCTATGATCGACAGAATATAATTTTCGCTCCAAAGTGCGTTTGCATAAAATAAATATTATTTAGGAAAAGCAGGAATGCAGGGACCAGTGTTTGCATTGAAAAAATGTAATTATATTTTTGTGAGTGACCGTGTTCAAGGTCATGGAATATAAAGCATGGAAAGAGAGGAATTAAGATGACGTATCTATGACCTACAGAAGATTAATTCTGTCAAACAGGAAATATTAACAATAGCACGGAAATATGGTGACGTTAAAGGCTGTTAGTAAAATACAATACTAATGTGAACATTATAAATAGCCTAGACAAAGATGACTGTTGTGAGGAGTTCGTAAATCTCAAAATCGGGATTTTTAGTCAAAAGTGACAATAGCCGAGGTGTTGGAGAGAACGCAAATGCAGACAATTTCAGCAGTCAAGTCCCATGTATGTGCGGATGTGAGTGACTCCTTCTTACTGCACATCTACACACAACGGTCACCGAATATAAGTTTATATTTTTATATATCGATTGAATTGAATACTGCATTGAATACTGCTACCAGATCTGGCCGGGTGCTCTTGCTATCCACCAAGGTATTCTTGATAAAATCCAACAGAGAATTTGTAATGTGATCGATCCCAACTTGGCAGTTCAGACACACTTACTTTCTCACCGGCGCAATGTGGCTCCCCTGTGTCTCTTTTACAAATACTTTCACGGCTTCTGCTCCGATGAACTTAGCTCACTTGTGCCCCTTGTATATGAATTTACTCGAGTCACAAGATTAGCAACTAGGTTTTGCCCTTTTATTGTGAAACCATTAAAATGTAAACGTAAATTGTACTTCACATCTTCTTTTCTCGCACTTCCTGCCTATGGAAATTTCTTCCATTCACTTGCTTCCCCGACAGCTACAATCGCCAAGAATTTAAATGTAAAGTCAATAGTCATTTCCTATCTCACTAACCTGCAGTGACTCTCATGCTCCTTTCTCCATCCACTTGACTCTTGTCAGTATTCGTAGCCTTCTCTTAACCACTTCCTGACACCCCCTATAACCTGCCACTCTTTCTCATAACTTTCCTCCTATGTAGTCCCCAGCAAAACAGTAGTAGCAAAATGCCTTGGGGTGATATGAGTATAAAAAATAAAAATATCCGTTCTTCGTGTCCGTCATTCATGTCAAGACTATCGTCATCCTTTGGGTCGCGGTTATACACTATTCACCGATTTGTGCACCGTGACATGCTGACTTAAAAAAAACAAAACAAAACAGATTGATATCAAGCCCGGAGTCATCTGCAACGACGTTAGATGATCGTGGTAGCAGACAACATCCAAGAAAGTTAGATGACATTTCGTTTTTAAATATGTGTACTCTGCTCTAATGGTTATTATAGAAAAAAAAATGGCTAACTAGTTCAGACGAAAATTTAAAATGGAGAAGCATACTTTTTAAAATTTTGTACAGAGTCTGACCATGGAGGTAGGGGTGAGGTTTTTTTTCGAACATGTTAAGGAGGGTAGAGAGCACAAGCAAGGGGAATACTGTTGACGGGGGAGCAGGATTTATCGAAGAAATAAGGTTGACGAGGGAAGTAGAATTGACAGAATAAATTGAACTAACGAGAAAATCTTTTTCGAGAAAATATTTTCGAACTCTTCCAGCTGTTAAGCTCTGTTTCGACGCTATTCAATTTTAAACAGAAGTGAACGCAAAATAAGACAACTCCATCCGGGCATTTCCCTTGTATCTGCGTATGGCCGTGACTCCCTCTGACTACACACAACGGTCAGCGAAGACAATAAGAATATAAGATTATATTTTCATATATACTTATTGGTTATTCATCGTTAGTCGGCCAAGATATCCTTGGTTTCACGGTATCATATAATACTAATAAACTACATCGAGTTTCGCACTGAGATTGTTTGAAGTTTATCCCGATCGACATGCAACAGATGTAGACCGTAAAGCCCTACATATTCCCCTATTTCATTTCTTCTTTTCAAATCATCCCAAATAAGTTTTGTTGAAATATCAATATTAATATGAGAAACATTACATAGCTTTAAACATAATCACAAAGTTTCTGCCTTCGCACACTCAGGTTTTAACATTTGGATGTGGTTCCGTAGATTCTACATACATTTTTGCACTAACATTCTCTCTAGGTTACACTCATCGACATACACTTGATGAAGACTGAAGGGTATTTTCACTTTTCAGTTTATGCTTTTATTTTACTTTGTCGACAATACGTTTTGTTAAATTATAAATATCTAGTGCGAGAAACATTATATATTGTTTACAACATTATCTCATAGTTTCTGCGTTTGTACCCTCTAGCCTTCAACATTTAGTGTGCATCCGGGTAACCTACATAAACTTTAGCACTGAATTGCGTTGCAGAGTACCCGAATTGACATAAACAAGATTGTGACTGAGAGGCACAACATTCACAATTTTATTTATGCTTTTGGTTTCGTCTGTCTACAATATCTTTTGAGAATTTATTGATACTTATATGATAAACATTATATATTGTTTTCAACATTGATCCTGAAGGTAAGATTTCAAAATTACCAACCGGGCTAGGGGTTTTGTTCTTCAATATGATTCAAAGTTGCAAAGAGATTCTATACTATCTGTTTTACGTGTAATTAGAGAAAAAAAAACACCTTTAAAAAATAAACCTCCGAATTTTATCTAAATTACTTCGAGTCAAATAAATGAACAACACTTTGGAAATTATGACATGTCTACCTCCGTCACCTGACCTAACATTGAATAAGTATGGGATGAATTATATAGGTGAGTTCGAAGAGAAAAACGAAAGAGTGAGAATTTCATTAATGAGGAATGCATAGGATGGTCTGCTATCAATATTTGTTTCAAAAACTGTAAGAAAAATGTCAATAATTTATAATGTAGTTAAATCAGGTGATACTTTTATCGACAATAAATATGATGATTTATTTGCTATGCTTTTTATTATTAAATCCTATTTTTCGAATAAAAGAAAATGCACTGTAATTACTAAAATTTCATTTTTTAATTAAAAAAAAGACAAAACTATTCTATTAAAGGTTGCTTTTATAAAGAAGTAGGGTTGGCCTAAATGCTTGATTCGAGTGTATTTTTTATTTTAATTTCTTTAGGTTATTCTAATTTTATTTCTGTCGTGTTAGTATATCACGAATATGTTAATTCTTAATATGAGCCTTGAAGAGTAGAAGTGGCTAAGATATTCGATCTATCTTTCCAAGTACATCCTTTATCTATTTCTGAAAATATTATTCATAATGTAAATTTAAGGGTTGTTTCTCTTCCTTTCTGTAATGAAATTTGACTTTTTTCTTTTTTCTGTTTGTAATCAATTTCTTTAAAGATAATTCAAATTAGTTACGAGCATTTGTTCGAAGATTAAAGATACGGATTTCAAAACCATCAGTCGACAGAGTTTTGAACGAATTACTTTAAAGTTTGACTGTCTTACTAAAACTACGTCTACAAGATTTAGCTTAGAACATTTTGATAAAAGAAACTCAACAATGAGCCTTGTTTGACGATAATTTTGTCGTATTTTAACCGAGGTTCGGCTTCGCAAAGGTCAAATGCGTACAGACAGATGATCATGTCAGACATTTTTTTTCATTTTGTTGCGTTTATCTTTTCATTCATCAAATCGAGCTGTACTGAATTGAAGAACGCAATTAGATTTGATGACAACGCCGAAGATGACAAAGAGACGAAGAAAGAAATTAAAGAAAGTAGAAAAAGAAAATTGAAATGAAAAAAATCTATGTAAAGAAAAGATTTCTGAAGGAGAAAATAGATTGAAAATCAAAGCAGAGAACAATGAAGGACGAAAGAAACTAAATAAAGATTAAGAAATAAAAGTTGAAAAAAAAAGAAAGGATTAAAGATACGTAGAAAGAAATAAAAAAAGAAAAAGAAGAAATAACAAATACTAAAAAGAAATTAACAAAATATTACGAGGAAAATAGAAGCGGAAAAAGATTTTCCAAAAAAGGGGAAAACAGGCGTGACAAGAGAAGTAGATTGAATAAGATGAGGAACGAAGGTTCATATAACTATAAGAAAGAGTGAAGATAGTTTTTTTAATTTTCCTCTGCAAGGCCTAAGAGCCACTCGAGTTAGAAGGGTTACAGAATAAGATACACTGTTTATGAGGATAAGTGAGTAGGATAACGGTTCTTTTGAAAGGAAATTTAAATAAATTTTGTCTCTTTTTATAATATTTAGGTTGACTTTCTTGTTATTCTGTTTATTTTCATTGCAAAGAATTCAAAAACAAAAACAATCAATCATCATGACCGTCAAAATTCGGCATATAAAAATCTTCTTGTGTCGACTGAGAAGGCTGAGTCACTTGACATGAAATGTAAGGATATACAAAAAAAAATGCAAACAAAAAAAAAAATTATAAAAAATAAAAAGGCGGTAAAGAAAATGATGGTTTCAGATAAAGACCAAAACAAAAATAAAATATAGTTGCCAAAAATTATTACACCAAATTCTGTTTTAAAATTATAGGGATCGGAGAAGCATTTTCTTGAGAGTCAGTTTCACAAAGCAGTGGTTTGTTACAGCAGAAGTTAAATCTCACCAATGAAAGACGAAGGGAAGGAAAGTGGTTCGCTACAATGGGCGTCTTGGCCGTGAACATTAAACTGATTCGCTACAATGGGCGTCTTGGCTGTGTAGGTTAACAAATGGTACGACTCAGAAATGTAGTTCGTCTGTATATTTTCCACGGAAATAGCGATCAAGCAGCAAGAGTTGTGTCACGTTTGCTATTTCAGGGTGGAAAATAATTCGTCAGCAACCTTTTTTGACTCTATTGAGACTCGAAAGTGATGACTTAGATACTCCTGCCTATACATGGCAGTAGTTCTCCATTTTCGGGTATTATAAAGGTAGAGGATATCAAAAAGAGTCAGATACTTTAATGGAACGCTACAGAGAAACGAACATTTTCCAGCGTCTTTAGCAAGGGGTCGTAAGTAAGATTTGCACTTGTGGTTTGTTTTGGTTTTAAGACCCAACAGGCGCTCAAGTCACGGCTTATCATTTAGAGAACACCAGTTAATCGCTATAGGTGAGGGCTTTGCGTTCACTCGGTGATTATGGAACGACATAGGGAAGAAAAAGAGGAAGAAGAAGAAAACGAGGAAAAAGAAGCTAAAGAAGAAAAAGAAAAAAGAAAAAGAAGAAAAGTAGAAGAAAAGAAAGAAATGTTTCATACTGTAGCGATGATAATTTTGAAAAGAAGAGTGAAGAAGATGAAAAAAGTGGGTAACAAAGAGAGGAAAAGACGTGAAAGAAGCAGCGAAAATCTGTAGAATTCGGCAAAATTAAGATTGTTGAGAAGAATAAAAATACAAAAGATTAAGGAAATAATCGAATAATAATAAGAAGAATGTTTTATTTATTTTTTACAGCTTATCAATCCTCTACAGGCTATCTAAAACCAGGACATATTTTTAGATTATAAGATTTCTTTGTGGTTAAAAAAACATTTACTAAATAACCCAACTGGAATTAGAATAATCAAATTTGAATTCCGAGTTATTACCTATGACACCAGTCGCACATCCAGTCATACTGTATCTGATATTCCCATGCGGTCACCCCTCTAGGTACTGACCAAGATCAAATTTGCTTAACTTCAGTAATCGTGCAAGAACAGATGTTTCAAAGAGATATACCCGTAAATTCAAGACGAACATTCAGTTCAGAAAAAATAATCAAATCAATGTATGTCCAATTATTTTATAATTGAAATTGCTACATGTAACCGTTTGTTTTATGATAACAATTCTTTTTCTCTATTAGTTCCCAATAATGTCGGAAGTTGCACTAGCGAGAATTTAGAGAAAAGAAACTGATTGTATAGACTTTACGGTTACATATAGCCATTTTAATCATAAAATGATATAACCTTGCCGCCAACCTAATTCAAACACTATATTCTCTCTTCTTAATTTTTATTGCTCTCTCTTCTTAACATTTTTTATCTTTGTCTCATACTGTTTCACATTCAGTAACACGTTTGCATCTTAGTGGCGTTATTGCTTTAAGTGGGGTGAAATGATTCAAATAAATATTCCGCCGTTTCCTTTAGCCATATCTTCATAAAATTCTGATACTTTGAAAATGAAAGATTTTTCTTCGTTTATCTTTTCAAAATATCCTCTTTCGATTTACACATCACGTTTGCATTTTACATCACTCCTTTCGTCCTCTTAAATTGTTAAACTATAACAGTTTTGATCGCTAAAACAGTCTTACAAGTCAGACATAAAATAACTTTAAAAAAAGAAACCAACAATAAAAGAAAACGGCACACAAATAAAACAATAAAGATTGTGTCAATGTTTGAAGATATTATCACAAAACTCATATTAGATTAGCGCACAACAATATAATTACATTTCTAATTCGTACATCGCTGTCCAAGAGAAAATGTTCGCATATTTATTTAACCTCATATAACATGCCAAATACAGGTCGAGAATACTAGAATCAAGCAGGCACAAAAATTTCAAATACTTGGGAAGTGTTATAACAGAAGACTCAAAGTGCGACACAGAGATCCGAAGGCGAATTTGCATGACGAAGGAAGCATTCCAGAAGTTGAGTAAAGTATCAAGAAACAGGACAATTTTGCTAGAAACAAGGAAGGGAATACTGGATTGTTATGTGATGTCGGTTCTTCAATAGGGCAGTGAATGCATGACAGTATCATCAAAGATGAAAGAAACAATTGAAGCAACAGAAATGTGGTTCTACAGAAGGATGTTACAGCTATCATTGACCGAGCACGTGAGCAATGATGAGGTTTGGAAATGATGCAAACGAAAAGGAAATTAATATTGAGCATCAGGAAGAGACAGCTGAAGTTCCTGGGACATGCAATGAGGAAGGAAGTTTTGGAGAATCTGATACTAACAGGCCAGATAGAGGAAAAAAGAGACAGAGAAAAGCTACGAATAACATATTTGAAGGACCTGAGGGTTGCAGGGTGTAACAGGAGAAGGCGTGCTAAGAGCCACCAGGGATAGGGAGACGTGGAAAGCCATGATTGTCTACGTCCTGAAGAGACAGAGCACGTAGAAGAAAAACTTCTAATAAATGTTATTAAAATGTTGCAACCTCTTTATGAGATATTCTGAATTTAACGCTATTTACAAGGCCATTACTGTAGTCTGATCAATTTTTCTTGTTTCCGCTACCATTTATAAGCCATGTTCACTCAGCAAAGGTCAAGTAGAGAATAAAAATGTCTCCTTTGTTCACTGAATGAGATTTTCTTTTTAAACAGTAATCAAGAGTTCGTGTTAAAATCCTAAAGTGTAATTCCCGACACAACAAGCATCAGCTGAAATCTACTCATTTTTTTATCCTTTCTTTGAAGTCAATCCACGTCTTGCTAGACTATTCGAGCAGGTTGTCAGTAGCTGTCTTGATATGATACAAAAGTTACTCACACCATTTTACCTATAATGAAACGCTCTAATACTGTAAATAACTTGACCGAATCGATAACAACAAATTTAGAAATTCATTCAATCAACAACACAGAACATTGCTTGCTGAATTCAAATCTGTAACTCATTGATCATTCATTAACTGTATGTGCAACTTGGACAGACAAAATAGACAGTTCTTCTTGCTATTTAATGCTAAACAGTTGCACGTGGCTTAATGGGTAGCGACACTGACATTGGGATAGGCACGACGAGTTCAAAATCCTCGTAAATATACTTGCAGTTGAAACTACAGCATCAACACCTGTGACAGTAGAAGACTCTAGTTCTAAACTCCACTGATTAGCCTTTAGTTTAGATGGATTAAATTTGTAGAGACGATTATGTCAACTAGAGGCCTGGGAACCTCAATGTGGTTTAATGTGTAAAGTCTTACTAAAAGAATTACGACTGAGTAATGAGTTCGATCCTCACTGGGTGGCATATATTTTTGGCCTTGCTTAGAAAATTTCGATATATTCGATTGGATTACAATATGGAAAATAAACAAATGCTTTTTATGTCTTAATATATTTATTCAATATTTTTTTTCACACTCTGTCACTTCCCGTATTAATATTAGTAAAACTAGTCACGAAAATTCTCATCTTCGAACAATGACATGATGAACTTTCAATAACCAGTCAATTTGAGATTAGGCTTATCTAAGTTTAACCGAACACAGATAAACCTAAGATTTGTATAAACTATCGAATGTAAACTTGGACTTCCTAACAGATCTAAATCGACTATCTTAACACCAAGCACGTATGAACAGAATAAGGGCCATTAATACTTCTCCAAGTCCATACTAATTCCCCATGCTATTCATTCCTAAACTTATCGACTAGATCAGACCACTCGATAAAATCCCGAAATCTGAGTAAACATTCTTTCACCAGGACAATCTATATCCGGATAAAGGACGGCGTTCCAATTAGCCGCTAAAACTACATACTGATACATCGATAAAAACAGCTTGACACGCCAATAAAAGTCCGCCCACTCCACTCTGTCACTGGCTGCATATAGACGTCGATGAAACAAAGAACTTTACCTTTTATGGCACCGTCCAAAACTCAAATTCTGCTCTCCGGATCCGTGAATATCCAAGCATATGACGCCGTCAGTGACCTGTTCAGCCAGGAAACACGTCTGAAACGAATAATAACGTAAGCAAAATAGAGTTGAAACCTCTTAGAATATTAGCCTAATCACTGATTAATCAGAGGGGTCTCATATAAAAAACACATTTACTACTTGACGCTACAGATTGCTTACGAATCTTGCCCTGGGAAACTATAATCTCTGTCCCCTGTTATTCATAATTGTCAACCAAAGATTCATTGAAAAACACTTACCTTCGTGTTAAATTTCCTGCTTAAACATTTCCGATTGAGGACGCCGACGACTGTTAATCTTATGCCCATGGCAGTTTTGGTAGCGCTGTCATAGGATATGTCACCAGCGAAGGGTTAACCTGAGAGCCCTATTAGGGCTGCGGTGAACCAAAACAGGGAGCTGCCCACAAACAAAAATTGTTTCATTTCGCAGGTTCCTAGTCCCCATACACTGTTCAGTGGGACGTGATATTAAATGTTATGTTGGCCACTTCAACCATGCATCATATCTATCGTGATTTCAAGCCAATTCTAATGACTGTCAGGACTCTCATTGCGCCAGAGAAATTCATTGGGTCATCAATGTCTTCTCTCCGAACTTTGGAAAAGAGAGCAAGCACTTAAATTGCTTAATCGTATTCCTGGAAACGTTTTCTTTTTGACTAGTGCGAAGATATCTGGCAGTTGTCTTCAGGCGTATTGTAAAGCAGTTAGATAGTCTGGTTGCGCTTCCAACACGTCGGCACTATGATTGTAATATTCCGGACACGCGCATCCAGACAGTTGGAAACGGAGATGAAGGCTTGATTGCCTAACATTATATCGAACCTCCATACCCCGTGTTTTCAATCGGACATCTAGAATTTCACCATAAGATTCACGATACAATGCTAGATGCACCCATTCTCGCAAACTCTAATACTGTTAATCGTGTCCTTCACCTTCCCCTATATTCCGTCCTTAATATGAGGTCCTTGTTGATGAGCTCTCTGACTACTAGTTCCATAAATTCTTCAGGCGTCTGTAAAAGTATGTCCCACACAGAAAATCTAGAGCACTTGATAATTTGCTCAGGGAACACCACCGATGAGTCTAGAGTAGGTACCTCCAGTCATCTTTCTATATCGAAATTTAAATTGAAATTTTAAAAATAAATAATTTATCTTCAAGCTTTAAAATTAGCTTTAATTGAAAGCAAACGGATTAAATTTACTAATTGCAGCAAGCAAAATACCCTGGTGTATTTTAAGCTAAAATTATATTAATCACAATCAAAAATCTTCTAAATTTAAAAAAAAAAATTAAATTTATAATTTCTACCATTTTTCATCAATTGTAAACAGAAACCAATTCTCGGTTTTAAAAAAACCTTACAAAAATAAAATACACCTCACTGACACATTATTTTCTTCAAATTACTAATTTAAACTTACTTTAGGTCGATTTGAAATAAGAATTACCAGCTTAGTGCTTGAAAAATGTTTCAAAAAACATACCTCAATTACGGTAGCCTTGTTATCACAGCTGTCAACACCTTATCAGCAGCCGATAACTGATGATTTACAGCAGCCGGCCAAAAGTAAGGAAGACGAATTTGGTATAAATCTTATTCATACAAATCGTTTTTTTTATTTTTAACTTTGTTAAAATTAAAAATTACACAGTTTTCAGCAATTATCCAATATTTGATAAAAAATTAGTTAGTTTAGCTTTGTAGGCTTACGTTTGAAGATGTTTTATGAAAAATAAAAATTAAAATAATATAAAACTTTCTTTTAAAAAAAATTACAATTTAATAACAATGAAAATAACGCCAGAGTTAGCTCAATAATTTCTGAAATGTTATGGTATTTATTCATTTTTATTTTTAATATCTATTTTCATATCATTTTAGGTACCTTTAAAAATTGTGAATTTCACTATTACTTTTTTTTAATTAGGAATTAGAAAATTAGGAATTAATGTGTAAAAGTTGCTTTAAATGTTTAAGGAATGACTTACAAATCAGGCTGTTGAATTTTAGAAACCCTTTGAAGAGATGAATTAGAATTAAAGTGCGGTTTCTGTCGTTTTGCATGTAAGGGGAATAATCCAAAACACTTGTAAACTTCTAAAATAAATACGACCCCCTATAGAAACTTGTTATGACCCCTATGGAACATCGTACTTAAATGAACATATTTATTTACACAGAATGTTTTTATTATTATTATTTTCAAAATATACGGGAAGAAACAATTTTATTAATTTTTTTTTTTGATAGGCAGTATAATCATCAATTCTTAACTAATAAAAAAATCATACAGCTCTTTAAAAGATTTTTAAAAGATTTTTAAAACTTCATGAATTATTATAATAAAAAAAATGAAAATAATACTTTTAAACTTTTATTAGTAATCGAAAAAGATTTTCTATAGACTATAATGTCCTTAATTTTTATTATTTATTCTAGTAATTAAAAGCTTATCAAATTAAATTATATCAAAGTTTTATTGCATTTTTTATATTTATTTTCGGAGCAAATTTTCGTATAGTGAATGATAATTTTAGATAAATAAAGTAGATGATTTATATTTCCCGATTCTGCATTTAAGTAATAAAAAGTAAATCGCAGAAAATTAAACTTTATTAAAATTTCATAAATTTACGTGGAGTGGGTGGAGGGGGGGTAACAGAGTTATTTTTTTCTTCAATATTTTAAAAACATAATAATTTCAAAAATAATTTTATTCATTTGTTAATGAGTACTGAAAGTTTCATTAAAATCCGCCAATTATTTGATTTTTGAGAGAATTTCCAAATTAATGCGTTTGTCACCGAAAAAGTGAGTTACGTAAAAAATTGCGTAATCGACTGTAAAAAGTTGTAAGATTTTCTGTAACGCTAACTCAAATCAAAATAAAGTTTTCTGCCAAAATTTCGAACATGTTAAAAGGGATTAAAAATTTTATAAAATAAATAAAAGTTACTTTAATCTTTCCTCTTAATAATGTTATTAACATTTTGATAGAAAAAGTTCGTTTTATTAAGTTTTGAAACATTTTAAATCATACTGGATTTTTGTGATGTAATGGAGGTGCCTAGTCTAGAGGCTTCTCCACGTTGTCTTTATTGGAACGACAAATTTGCGGAAGCGCTTGGCGACTATAAAAACGAACATTCTTAGATTTAAACTTCCGTAGTTCCAGGTCATCCTCCAAGAGGCCCCTATTTTTGATCATTGGTGAGAATGCTCCTGGCTTTTTTCAGAAAATATGCCTCGTCTATTTTACACTCTGGAGGGATCTTCTAGCCACAGGGTTATTCGCTGGTCACAGCCTTGTCATTAGTTTGGTTTATCTGCCCAGTCTTCAGATTATCCTTATTTTAGACGTTTTGAGTCAACATAACTTTGATTTTGTTTTAATACTTTTTGGCAACTATTTTTGTTTTGGTCTTTATCTGAAACCATCATTGTCTTTTATAAATTCTGTTTTTGCTTCCATACATTCAACGTTCATTTTTGATTGTACATCCTTGCATTTATTCTCAAGTGACTCAGCCCTCTCGGTCGACGCAAGAAGATTTTATATGCCGACTTTTGACGGTCATGATGATTGATTGTTTCTGTTTTTAATGTTTTTGCAATGAAAAATAAAAAGGAATAACGAAAAAAGTCAACCTAAATATTATGAAAAGAGACAAATTTTTATTTAAATGTTCTTTTCAAAAGACAAAAATGAAATAAATTTAACAAATCCTAAAATAAAGAAACCTCAAACAATAAGAAATAAAAAGAAACAGGAAAACGTCATACCAATGGTGGAAAAAAATAAATAAATATCGCACCAGTTTGACCATAGTTGATACGAAAACAATAAATATACATAAAAGACCGACCTTTGTCGAAGCGAAATTAAAAGAAACAGAAACGAAAATTGGGCGTTAAGTTTATGAAGAAACATCTCTAGTAAGACAAAAAAAAACAAAAAAAAAACAAAGTAAATAAGTCTAAATAAAAATGCAGCACGTTTCTAAAAAGGTTAAAACAACAGAACGCTGAATGAGAAAAAGAAACAAAAAAGGGCATGGGAAGATCTTCGAGAATCAAAAACATAATCAAAAAATAAAGAACAAAGTTTCAAACATAATTCGAAATGAAGAATTGCAATATCTTAAAATGAAAAACTAAAATTAAAGCATTAAAAATATAATAAGATTAAAATCAGAACATAAAAAGTAGAAATAAAAATAAAATTAGCGTAGTTTTGTAATTTGTTAGACTAAGAAAAGAACAAGACAAAATAGCTTAAATTACCGACCTTGTGAATGGAAGAAATAAAATGAACTGGGGAAAAAAAAATCCACGCAGTTAAAATTGAAAAATTAAATCAAATAAAATAACTAAACTGAAGTTCAGTTGTTGAATTCTTTCAAATGAAAACTTGATCGTAGTTGATGAAAAACACGGCTGTCGTAGGTCAAAAATGAATACGAACTCTCATACTACGACGCATCGTAGATAGTTTTTTCTAAGCGCAGCTTAGATATGACAGAAGATCAAAAGTATGGAGAACCCACTGAAAATTGAACCCACTACTGAGTCTTAATAGTGCTAAGAAAACAAGACGTCTAATCTTTACACCACATACGACCTTAAAAAACGACCTTTTGCCATATCAGACTTGAATGGGAAGGTTTCTGATAAATATCCAGCATAGACGATAGTTCATTAGAAGATTTATCATCACAGTATTTATAGAAAAGACATAAGGTATCTGCATTACACCCGTTCAAAAGATACTGGTGTCAAGATGCCATGTTTATTTCAGTAAAATAGCAGATCATTCAGTGAATTTTATCAAGAACTTCTAAATACATAACAGGAGCACTAATCCATCGGTGGTAGCAATATTCAAATGGTAAATTTGTAAGACATTCTGGCGAGAGAAAAAGTCTATCACTAAATAGTGAAAGAACCTTCTTAGAAGAAGGTATAGCAATGGAACATTTTGTCTATCACATTTCTTTTTCTGTTCTGCACTAAATTCTTACCTTTTTCTTCTCATTACTTTGCATTAAAGTCGCCTATGAAAATTCTGTAATCGTTTTTTCTTTTTATAATTTTGTGAATGTTGTCACAAAATCCTTCAATTTTCTCCAACAGTTTTGAAAATGTTATATTAGTCATTTTAGAGACCATGTTCACAATACATTGACTATTATGAAAAGTTCGACAGTTCATTCTTTTCTGTCTCATTTGTCTTTCCCATTTTTATACTTTCATAGTGTTTTGATTCCCGTTCTGGAATTAAATATTTGACCATAGCTGGGATCCTTAAAGGAACTACTATCCCGGGTCAGGATTGGTCAACAGAGATTAAGAGGTGGTTCCATGCCCCTTACATCATTCCGATCAATATCATTGCTGCTAGATGTAGTTTATTGTCGTACCCAGGACGAATTCTGCATTGAATTCACCCATGAAAATGCTTTAATTTGTTTTTATCTCTGGTTTAAACTCTGGTTATATGGCAGCAGAAAGCTTCAGTTTTCTCCTCTCCATTATTAGTGCAAGTACTTGGCTTCACGCAAGGTGCATACTACTACCCCTGACCTCCCGACAAGTAAATGTCAAGCATCATTGGGGTTTTGGGTTCCTGAACATCGCTTCTTCTTCATCCTTTGATTTTTTCCACCGACAGTTATATACATTACAAATGAAAATAAACACAACTAATTCAGGATGAAAATTCTTTTACTAATTTTGACACTATTCTCAGATGATTTTATTCTTGAAATCAGTGAATTCGTTTTGTTCTTGAAAGGAAAACACCATAAAAGATTTACTATTTGTTTTAACCATTATGTTGAATGCGTTAAAATATTCAATTATGTAACGAGAAAAATCTCAAGTTAATTTAAAAAATTACCGCAAAACATTGGAGATTTAAGATGGAATAATCTTTTATGAAGTCTTTAATTTTTACTTAGATACACAATGGTTTTTTTCAATTTTTCTAGCTTTATTGTTCATCTATAGTGCATATGATCTGTTACTTTACATACGTAGGTTACAATTAATATGTATCTTATATGAATACTACATTATGAAAATTGAGATTTAGTCGAATGATGGCCGTATCAAAGATTTGTGGGAGTACGAGACCCTTGAATCAGCCTCCTTGGAAATGAGAGTAACTTCTGTATACACTCATTTTTATTCCTAGTGCGACAAGATTTACTTATCAAAGCAATATACTAGGATCAAAATCGATTATGTGATCCTAGCTATGACGGTAAACTGTATCCGACAGCAAAACCTCTGAATGGAAGTTTCTGAGGAGCATGGAACCACCTCTTAATTGCTGTTGTTCCCAAGTCCACCCTGACCCGGAGTGGTAGGACATGTGGGGGTCCAGCTATGGGCAAATAGTTTATGCCCAAACTGGGGTCAAAACACTATGAAAGTATAAAAAATAGATTTTTATACAAAAACAATATACATTTTTGAAGGAAAAAGATTACCATAACACATTTTTGAAGAAATAAATTGATTACCAGCAATATATCTTTGAATACACAACTAGAAGACATCTTCAGATTTCTAAAACAAAAAAGATTTCATCAAAATCTAACTACATCAACCTTCTTACTATAACTGAACAATTAAAAAATACCTTTAAAATCGCACCTTTTTGGCATTAAATAACCAACAGAGGTTGATATGCCGTTAAACAAAACTCAAACTCCTGAAATCAAAATCTATTATGTAGATTTCACTATCCCTTCACCTGTAATTGCTTAGTAGTTGAAGCATTAGAAATGCTATGGAATTTAACAGCTAAGATTATTTGTTCACGCGTATCTTTCGTATTTAGTTACATTTACGTGTCTCTTGTCATTTCCGACCTAATCCGTTCCATGTTCTAAACATTGACGTTCTTTATGGAAAGATTGAGAAAAATAAAAAATAAAACTTTTGATGCATTGCCTATTTTATGCTTTTTATGCCACATTAAGATAAAAAAGCTTCAATAGTTTTCCTTGTTTTTACTTAAATCGCTATACAAGTGAAAAACTTATGCAACCTGTACATCTCTTTTTATAGGACTCGTCTCTTCCTAATGCTTGATCCGTTTCGCGACGAAGAATTTTATTGCCTAGCAATTTTGATGCATTTTCATCCAACCGACGTTGCAGAATTTTGATTACTCTTTTTTGATACCTCACAAGCAAACATGGCTTTCTCGTGTTTTCATCTCTACTTAGATCTCTACCTTTCTTATTTTTATTCTTTTTAGATGACGTAGACGATCAAAGCTCTCCACAAAGTCAAGGAGAAACCGTATTGACATTCGTTTTCAACCAAGTTAATTTGGACGTGCGTGTTATATAAACCTGTCCTATTTTATTTGCCATAATAGGTTTAGGTTCTAAAATTTGTTTTTACACATGCAATGCTGTTTTGACTTTGTGTCATACTTTCCCGTCGTCTGTAGCAGCATTACCCGGATATTCTTTATAACCTGGGTATTATTATTAAGCTTTTTTATCTCAAATAATTTCGATTATTTCTTTTTAATATCCAGTAAGGAAACACATATCTGCAAACCTTCCATCTTCTGCTATTTATGTATTTTTCCTAAGGAACGTGCATGATCATGGCTCTTGGTGCAGTTGATTTTCTATGAGGAAAACTGTATGCAAGCCGCATTCAAAAGATTTGTAGAAAAATATTGTAAGAAAACTATGGAAATATTTTGATATTTGATTTAAACAAGTAATTTGGACTTACGTGTTATTACATTTATCTACATGTCGTCTTTGAGGTGCCAGGTTTCAGTCTGCACCAATTCCAAAAATTTCTCTAGAGCATAATGAATTCTTTGAATTAAATGTATGGAAAAGGTTCATTTGAAATCTGAGTTCATTCTCGCAATTTTTAGAACCGTTTAAAAAAGTAATTCCGTGAGAAAAAGGATGAATTGATTATCGCCTTTCAAAGAGGTGCATTGCGGAGTTGAGAATGAGGAACGTATCGGTAGATAATCAGCATTAGTTTGGGAAAAAAGAAATCGATATATTTTTTTCAAGAAGACTGACAATTAACAGCGGAAATAATATCTTAAAAGATCTGAGTCGGTTTTTGTAGCAATATTTCATCTGAAGAATTAACATTGATTAAGATTAAATTTACTGGATACAAAAAACTGTTTCAGTTAGATCTGCAGACAAAAACAAAAGATTCAATGGAAATTTTCAACAAATGGGATTTAAATCAAGAAATTGTAACTTGAGATGAAACTTAGCTCTTATCATAAGGATGCAGATAACAATGATCATTCAACGCGATAGTTATCTAAAATTGGAGAAGAATCAAGTAAAAATGCCTGGTCAAGTTGAGTTTTATTGTGACAGTTTCAGAGATGCTGAGGGTCAGGTGATTTTAGAGGACAAAAGACTGTAACAGCTTATTAGCGAAAGGAATTTGAGAACATTTTAAAAAATTGAGAACATTTAGGAAAATTGAACTGTGCAATGCTTCATCATAGCCCCATTTTCCACTACGACAATAGCTCTGTCTATTCCTCTCATCGCATTGGGTAACATTGTTGATAGGAAATGGTTAGAAATGTGCCTTATATTATTTATCTAGAGTTTTTTCTTCTTGAATTAACTGAAAATTCTTTGAAGTATACCTATTTTGTGACTATCAATGGGGTGGACTAGATGGTTTCATATCTAAGTCAAGGTTATCTTCCTTTAAGTTAATATAACGAACCCAACTGGAACCGGAACTCAACGCTCTGATTTCTCATACCGAACCGCTATCCATTGCAACACCTGCATATTTACCCAAATGTATCGAAAACAAATAAGATATAATCATACATACTTTTAACATTATTTCTTAATTATTCCTATTCATAAAAGCTGGTAGAGTAAATGTCAGGGTGTCGAGTTCAAATTTTGTATTATTAACTTTCATCTGATATCGATGAATTTTTATGATACTTGATAAAAGATACATAAAGCATGTACTGAAAAATGCAGTAGCATTTCAAATATAGGTAATTGATTTGTGGAAAAATAATAGTCTTGTACTAAGTATTGAAATTCATACACTCTATTGGTCATCGCTAGTTTAGCTTTAACGGGGTCATTTTTATTGGTCACAACAAGGTATTCCATTTTATGTAATATATTATACATTTTACACACTTTTTCAGGTATTACAGCAAAAATATTTATTTAATCATTTAATTAATTCTTACTTGACGGTTGTATATATATATATATATATATATATATATATATAATCTAGAAACAAAAGTTGGATATTATTACAAATCTACTGGTAATATCATATTTGGTATGACGTGCAATGAGGGCTGCGAAATATGATATTATCAATGGATTTGTAAAAATATACAAATTTTGTTTCTTGATTATAATATTCATTTCAACACTGAGTTCTGTTTGGAGTTAGTCTCTGTTAGAATTTACCTTACCAAATATCAAAGATTCTACTTTTATTGGGCGCGTATAATTTTATGCGCTAAAAATTCTTCCTACTTGCACCGAACGCCCATAGCCCAGGGGTAGAGTCGCCGACTGACGCCATTTCGGTCGGGTTTCAATCCTGGGTAAAAAAAGCAATCGGAGTCTAACTGTACTGATGAGCTGTGATACGGCGAAACAGATCTGACTGCGGATGACAATATATATATATATATATATATATATGATTACAGAAAAATGAAAGAACACTTAGATTAAAAAGCTCACTCTTCAAGCATTTACTTTTATAAAGAGTGCTCGATACAGAGTAGAGCTTAATATTGTAATATTGTAATTACAATAGTTTATAAAAATAATATCACTACACAGAAATTTTCATGTTTGAGAACAAAACAGTTCCTATTAAGGCGAAATGTTAAAATAATATGTAACCTGAAGAGGAACAGTTCTGTTCTGAAAAATGAGAATCTTTATGTAATATTTGTAATGACAAAATTACAATATATATATATATATATATGTGTGTGTGTGTGTGTGTGTGTGTGTGTGTGTGTGTGTGTGTGTATACATATATATATATATATATATATGTATGCGATTTGTTGTACATATATTATTTATATATTATATATGCGCGGTACTTATTTGAAAACGGTCAATATCAGTGATAGAGCTGACATATTCATATAGATAGACTTGGGTTTGCGACCCTGGGGTCCAAATGGGTATGTATGCATGCAACAGCACAGATATATATATATATATATATATATATATATATATATATATATGCCAAGCTCTATACGGTTCACATA
Source organism: Ascarosepion bandense (assembly GCA_037127315.1). Lineage (NCBI taxonomy): Eukaryota > Metazoa > Mollusca > Cephalopoda > Sepiida > Sepiidae > Ascarosepion > Ascarosepion bandense. The sequence continues at coordinate 373,731 of JBBBDQ010001765.1, read as the reverse complement.
AAGTTATGCTTGTATGAGCCCCGGTAGATAGACGCGCTTGTGTGTGTGTCTTTGCACTTGCCAATAGGTTTACAACTGTGTATATATGTCTGCCTTTGTCACGACTACAGATTTTCCTCCCACTTCCACAAAAGTACACCAATATACGCGGCCCTACATATAGCCAATTTTTAAACATAATTAATCAGCTCTTGCGATCACTGACAATCGCAAGAGCGTGAAACCCTGGGTCACAAACCCACTTCTCTCTCTCTCTCTCAATATATATATATGTGTGTGTGTGTGTGTGTGTGTGTGTGTGTGTGTGTGTAACTGATTTTGCTATTTAACTTTCGAGTTGGCAAACTTTTTCATTTTTGTTTCTATTCCATATTTCGGTCAGTGTTTTTCTCTGATCTTCAAATGAATTTGACAGCACTATGCAGCTTAAATGTCGTGCGTAGAATATTGACAGGCGAAATGTCAATGGATGAAATGTCGAAGCAATGCGTAAAATGTCGAACGGATGAAAGGTCTACTGAAAAACATAGGACAGAATAATGTTTAGCAAATTATATCGTAACAAATTATTATGCAAATACATTGTCAAATTCTTACTCTGATGCTTATTCTTTCACAAAGAAATTAACACATTTGTGTGAGAATTCTAGAATCTATGTTAAATTTGTATAAATCTACCAATCGTTTATGCTTTGAATTATGCTGTCACATGTGGCCTTCTGTTTCTACTATGAATTTAGAAATTCGTTTTAAAATATAAAAGAATGGCACCTCGGTTTCAGTTATTTTACCTTTCGCTTTTCTATAAAAGACTTTCAGGGTAAATGTTCGGATGAACTTTGGTATCAAGACTTTAAATGCATTTCTAGATTGGCGGCAAGGGGTCATCATTTTACAGTTGTCAATGTATAGATGTAATTTCGTCTATATTTCTGAGATGAGGTATTATTTACAGTATTTACATTATTCGGATTACCGGACCGGTACACACTCCACCCACGTCTATTGAACAGGTGAAGAGGCTCATCCCTTGTTCCCTGTTTAGGATGTGGTTTCCGGCTTTCTCTTTTCGAATCTTTTTTTTTTTACTCTTTTCTTTTTTCTTTTTATTTTTTTTCAATTGAAGTAGATAAACTAAACTATCGCCCGGTTCACACTCCACCCACGTCTATTGAACAGGTGAAGATGCTCATCCCTTGTTTCCTGGTTAGGATGTGGTTTCCGGCTTTCTCTTTTCCAATCTTTTCTCTCTTAGGTAACCCCCTGCGCATCAGTGGCGTTACCGCCTTGCTCGGGGTGATATGATTAAAAAAAAAAAGATATGTACGACGTTTCAGCCGTTGTACCCTCCGATCTTCTTCAGGTGCTAGGAATTTCGAACCGACTCATTTATTACAATCACTGGGGTATATCATTATTATTCCTTGCTTAGTAGTAATGCCACGATTAGAAGTGATGAATTATCTCCCTCTAACCCTGCAAGTTACTTGTTCATCACTGCTGTCGCGACAAAGATGGGGACGTTAGTCCGAATAATGTAAATACTGTAACCGTAAATTCTTTAGTAACAGTTTCTTCTATCATATTTATTACTTGTGAGATTCTCTAGATACTTACCAGACCCCGCCTCCACTTACAAGCATTGAGGCCGAATACGACACAAAGTCGATTATTTAATGTGGGAATTTCGGGCCCTTAAACTCGGACAAAAATTTCCGTAGATCTTGCATAAGGCAGGGTCGGGCTCCTGTATGATTTTTTTCTCTAGATGAAACTTTGCCCTTCGTCAGAGCCTCGTCTGAGTTCCCGAAGTTTTCTCGAAGGCAGAGAGTCCGTCAAGTGAGGGTAACGGTAGAAATCTTGTTTCCCAGTGAAATTGATATTCACACATTTAAATGCAATGATAATTGTCTTCTTCTGTTGATTCTTGTTCTTTTATTATTCTATCACTTTAATAAAGGTTTATTTTTCCCATTCTCTCGCTCTCCTTTAACGCTTTTTATATTAGCGGCTTTATTGCCTTTCAAGGGGTAAATGATTTTAAAAAAGGCTTAAACATCTTTTTCTTAATGTGCCGTGTTTCTTCTGGATGTGGGCGATCATGGACTTCTACTTGGGTTTGTCTCTTGTCGCTCTCAAAATTCTTCCTCTTGGTAACTCTCCCAAACCTCGCTCTACCATTCATTTGGTCAGGCCTCTCAAGTAAGTATGGCGCTGCTATCTCCTGTCTCTCTTTCCCGCTATCCCTCCTGAGAGTATTAAATTCTCCAGGCCCTTTTTCCTCATTGCATGTCCCAGAAACCTCATCTGTCACTGCCTTATGATAAGTATGAGCTTTCTCCTCGTTACCATCCTCTCCAACGCCTCGTCGTTAGTCACGTGCTCAGTTCATGTTATCCTCAGCATCTTTCTGTAGAACCACATTTCAGTTGCCTCAAGCCTCTTCTCTATCCTTGAAGAGATCGTCCTCCATTCACTGCTAGACAGAAGAACAGACATCACATAACATTCCAGCACTCACTCCTTTGTTTCCAATGAGATTTTCCTGTCTTTCAGTACTCTGGCTAGCTTCTGAAATGCTTACTTCGCGATGGCAATGCGTCTTAGTATCTCAACATTGCACTTTGCATCAGCTGTTAGCAAGCTTCCCAGGTATTCAAATTTTTTGACCTGTTTTATTTTAGTTTTTTCCGACCTGTAGTTGGCATTTTTTGGGTTTTCTTTTTGCTGATGACCATATATTTAGTTTTGATAAAGTTTATGCTTAGTCTTTTCTTCTCGGTTTCTCTTGCTACCTTGTTTAGCAGATCCTGCATTCTTCTTCCGTGGTGTATGATATCAACACTGTCATCTGCGTATCTTACATTGAGAATACTTGAGAATGTAGTCGCCAATGACGAATCCTGGCAAGGGTTTTATTTCTGCCTGAATTGTTTCGCTGTATAAGTTGAATAGATTTGTCATACGCTCCATTCTATTATTGAATACCGGCTGAATTCACTTCCTATCTGTGCGCAAGTGATTTTCTGCCAATATATATTCTTAATTATCCTAACGTCTTTTCCGAAAATGGCGACGTTCCCGAGCATCTGTATTAAGTTTTTGTGGCCTACTTTGTCAAATGCCTTTGCATAGTCTATAAAGCAAAGATAGAGGTCCTTCTGCATTTCTATTGCTCTTTAAGATAGCATTCTGAGCATATATCATATCTTTGTTCTGGTGTCTTTAACAAAGCCACATTGTATTTGTCCTATCTCTAGGCCGATTCTGTTGAACGCTCTGTTTATCAGAATCCGGATGAAGAGTTTTCTTATGTGGCTCATTAAGCTGATTGTTCGGTGGCGTTCACATTCTTTTGCACCTTGCTTCTTAGGTAGTGTTATGAAAATTGATCTACTTATGTCCTTCGGTATATTGCCGCTGTTTTAGATTTCGTTTATTATTACTGTGAAACTGTTTATGCCAAAATCTTCTAAAGGCATCAACATCTCTATTACAATCCATTAGGTTTTGCTGTTTTATTTCTGCTTATTTTTGCCATGGCTGATCCCACTTCGGTTTTTAAGATTTCTGATATATCTGTATTTTTGTGTATTGTTTATGCTCTCTCTTATGAGAGAGGTCACTACTATACTCATCTCATCTCTGAAGTATTTCTCGTTTTTCTCGTATAATTGTGCTGTCATTTGCTTTTATACATCTTGTTACCGAGCAAGTTTTTTTTCTTGCTAGTTCCTTAATTTTTCATATGCATGTTTCCATTATTTCTCGTGCTCAGTCTCTCTACTTCGGCACGTTTGTTGCGGACGAATATTTCTTTAGCCTGTCAGTCTTTTCTTCTTATTTTCTTGTGTATTTTCTTGTATTCCGTTCCATATCTTGGCATCGTTTTTTTGTCTCTTTTCCATCAGGTCAAGAATCTCTTCAGTGATCCACTTATTTTTCTTCGGATGTGCTTCGTCGTTTGGGATGATGTCTTTTAAAGATGTTACTAGTCAGTCAGTTAAGAGCCATACGTGATACACGCTTTGGGCGATCATGTCTCGAAAGAGACATGACTGATTGGGCAGAAGATTATCACGCAGTAGGTTGCCATTGCTTTCTACTGAAGACTGATTGCCAGCCAAGGCTATAGAACTCAATTTATCCTATGATTTAACCCATAACTGGAGGGAAGAGACGGATTAATACTTTTACCAAGAGTATTTGTGCATAAGTGAATGCAAGGAATTCAACTGGAATTCGAACTTGGTACCTCGATTTGTCGTTCCGAGTCGATATCCACTGCACCACATCGCAGCCACTCTTAATGCGTTCCATTTTGAGCGTCCGTTTCCAATTTGTCATTCGTAATTCTTTTTCACACTGTACATATACATTTCTGGTAAGTTCGAGTCATTCACGAGTCTATTGTACTGCTTTCTCAGAGCTGTGTTAGATGTTTTTTAATCACCTTAGTTTTTTCCTTATTTTACATAAAACTAGTGTGCAGTCCCTTCTGCAGTTAGAACCTGGGTAAGCTTTGCAGTAAAGAACTACATTTCTGAACATCTTGTTGACGGTAACATAATCAATTTGCTTTGTAATTTCTCCTCCATGTTTATAGTCTTCTTGGGTTTTCTTAGAACCAGGTGTTAGTTATCTGGTCATTCACTGTGCACCATCGGACACATTTCACACAACAGTCAGTGAAGATTCCTAGTCCGAAATTACCTTTTCCCCATCGGGCGACTTTGACATTGAGATCTCCCATGATGAGTCTTATGTCATGCGACTTGCATTGTGGTTTGGCATAATCAAGAATAACTTGATTCTTCCTCTGCACTTTGTGTTGACGCTGCATATACCACTATTACGGAAATACTGAGAGACATCGCTTTGCGTTTAACTAATAGAATTCTTTCAGATATCTGGTAATATACCATAACGCGTTTTCACAAAATAACGACGACTCCTTTTACATTAATTTCAGCTCCTGCGTATATAATTCATTAGCCGTCACTGATGATGTCTCCAGTGTTTGGCCATCTTTTTTCACATACGTCTAAAATGTTTATGTTTAATCTAGTCATCTCCTGCTTGATATTTTCTATCTGTTCACAGTGGTTCATGGTTCATGAGAATAATTTTTGTTTGTTGCGAACACTCGCATAATAACGGTCCTGTGACACCTGATACTCATATCATTCCATTCCGGGGATGGAATAAATTCTAAGGGAATTTGCATCCTTTTTGCCGTTAATGCTAACAGTTGAAGGATTACGGTTCAGTGACACCTGTAACGTATATCCTTCCTTACCAGGTGAGGAGTCAGTGTCCTTAGGCTTAAGCCTCTTCACGCCGTTAGTGTTTGTCAATTGTTCTGAAAGTCCATGAATATACGCAGGAGTAATTGTTCAGCTCCAGTTAGCTGGCCGTCGACTCCTTAAGAGTTCATCTGTTCTTTTTAGACTTAATTTGTTGTCCTACCGGGTTGCTAATATCTAGTGGGACAGACACACGGAAAGAGATATATGTAAAAATACTCATAGTAGGTAGGAACGGTGTGGGGAAATGAACTTGCCTAAAATGCAAAGAGGAAAATATAGGATGAAGGAAAAAATACAGCTGCAACCTACGGAAACGTATTACGTTTTCCTTTGGTGCATGTCTTATAAGCTCATCATAAATTTGATGACATTTTATTTACGAGTTAAATTGTGCAAGTACAAAAAGACGAGCAATAACTGAGTTGTACTTCATAGGAACAAGCTGAAATATCGGTTGACATTGGCTCTAGAAGCTCTACAATATTCATCGCTATGCTAAGGAAAGGGTTCAGTTTGAAATTCCCTGGCATTTAGCCGGATAGACAGGCATCCGATCAAAGCCGGAGAACATACTGTCTAAAATGTTGAAATAATAAAACAACAATTGGAAAATAGTCCAAATTTAAATAGTGTAAACAGTGCTATTTATGTTGTCAACATTAACAACAAGAAAAAAGAGGGAGCATATTTGAGGGATCAAGAGCAAACTTCTTCATGTACCGCGTTTATTTCTGACTTAGATGATCATAGCTCTCTAAAATTATCTACCCTTTGTAGCTCTTACAAGAAATTGTACTTACCTTTAAATAATTTAGACATTTTTGTGTCTGTTTCTATGTTCTTATGCGATTCGATTGCTGAAAAATTCACAACCTGATGAAGAAGTATTTACATAACACATTCTTACGTTTTCTTAAATTAGTCTTACGATTTCCCCAAATGGTGTACTTGAAAAATGAAAGGAAATATAGAAAGTTTCTCCACTTTCCAAGGTTCACTGTAAGCATTAGTATATCCATATGATGTGCAGGTGATGTACTGGTTGGATCAGTGTTTGTCAAACGCCGTAACGAGGCTCACTAGTGTGGCACATATTCCTCTTAAGTGCGCCATGAAATATTGTCACATCTTATACATATACGTGTGTGTGTGCGCACGCGCGTGTGTGTCTGTGGAATATTATTGATACAGCGTTAATGTTTGAATAACTGAAAAATTATTAGACTTTTTTTTCAAATAAATCTTTTCGCTATGCTTCGATTATGTTATTTTAACTTCTTTGTTTAACATTAATTTTCTAAATGTATTTTTATTTTTCTAATTTCACTTATTGCATTTTCCCTTTATTTGTATAAATAAATATTATTTTTTACATATAACTTTGTTCAACGTTCTTTGTTTACTTCAATTTTTTTACAAAATTATATTGAAGTTTAAATGAATATTGTCAAAGATTCCGATTTTCTACTTGTGCTGTAATATTTCCACTTGCTACGAGGTTAGCCGGTGCTTTAAAAGATTGAGAAACAGGCTATTTTGTGTTGTTACTATCACAATATTTTCTGATTTACAAAACAAGACCAACAATAGCTAGGCATTTGTTAAATAAGAACAAGACCTGATATCCTTGGACATGGATGACAAACTAAAATAACCCAACCCCTCTATTAAATAAGCGATTCGGAGCAATGTAACCTCAAGATCGATATATATCTAAAAATATATTTAGAATACAATCGTTGTTACAATAGCTAAACATGAGACAATTCTTATAAATTTAAATAATGATAAATTCTCGCCCTAGAATTTTGAAAAAAAACAATAATTTTACATATAAAATTTAAACGGTTTTATTCGTTTGAAGCAGTCTTTTCTCAGTGACCTTTGCATTGACAGTACAATAATTTTTTTAATCCAACCATTTGTAAACCGAGATTGAAGTCTGTGATTGATTGAAACCACCTTTGTCGATCTTCGATTGAGACTCGGACTGTTAATAAAAGAAAATACGGAAACATTACCGGGAAATCGGGAGATACTCTAGAGAATTGCTCTGCAAGTGTTCGTCTGCAAGAATCGAATCAAAATGTAATAGGAATCTTTGATATTCTTTCAACAAAAGTTATTCAGCATATCTCAAAGCAAACAAACAATTTTTTCATCGTAATTTGCCTTTAGTTTAGTGTTTCCAATAGGCGTCGCATCGAACGGTTATATCCTACCATTTGCGTCTTTAAAATGTTAAACAATAAACTTAAAGTGTATAATTTCATTTCGTTTATCAAGTAAAAATAACATATTTTCACTTTTATCTGAAATAAATATTAAACACATTATTATTAATTTATTAGATTTCCTTTGCAGACCAAAAATGTCATCATTTTTTTTTAATCACTCAGCCACCCACACGAGAAAATGACTACTCAAAGCGTGTCTGTCGCATTGGTAGTTATGGAACCTGTGTATATGTCTGGTAGACACACTTGGGAATGCTAGGGGCTGTGAGCTTGGATGGGCTGAAATAGAAAATGTCTCCTTATTGTAATCGGAAAGTCCTGTTCTTATACTAGTTGATTTCGTAGTGTACACTTATGTGGAAATACGCGTGGCCAATGTATAAATCCATATCTTTGTCCCAATCTATGGGTTAATTAATACGATTTGTCTCAGTTAATCATTATCATCTTTAGCGAATTCTTACAACCGAAATAAATAAAATTGCAACGCGTTTATAAGCCGCAGAAATCGTATCGAATCAATCAAATACTGATTAACTAAATAGGCATGTTTTAGATTTATTTGCATTCTTTGGAATATACACGTAGTCCAAAAATTTAGGCTGAATTTGAAACATAACTTAATTTACATTTTTTATTTAAAGAACTGCATTCTTGACCAATATAAAGTCGTAAATAATTACATTAGATATACAAATGTATGTCAAGCAGTAGGGAGATGGTTAATGTTTATTTAATTGGCTATGTCTCAAACATAATCGAAATCCTTACACTTTAAGATTATTCTCTATCATCAAAAGATTAGATATTGGAATTTGTGAATAAATGAAACTATAATCTTTGCTTGTTTAAATAGAAATTTATTAACCAAGAGTATCAACTCATACACCTGCAAAAACAAATATGTAAGCAATAGCATAGACATATATAAACCAGTAAAAAAACATGCGACACATATAACAATAAGGTACAAATACACAATATATATTCCGTAACATAGTGTGATGTGTATAAAGACTTCAGAGGGATGAATGAAGGGGCTAAAAGTTTAATATAATTTAAAACGGTTCTTATGTCGAAATTTAAAAATTAGTTCCCTCCTCAGATTCAGCAGGTCCAATTGGTGTTTGTGTTTGATGATAGTCCTTTTTTCATCCAGACATAAGCGACAGCAATGTTTAAAGTTGATGGGTGTGTTAGATTTTTAAATGATATTCTTTTTAATCATAGGGGTCAATTCCTTGTCTTTCAATAACCAGAGATATTTAGATAGAGATGTTTGGTTTCTCAATTCAGGGTTGGAAAAGGAGTGTGTGTCATTTTATAAACGTTGTTTTGAAGCACCTGCAGAAATACCAAAGTAGTACTTCAACAAGTTTGTATTTTCTTTTTTTTTTTTATAAGCGTTTCACCCCGAGCAAGGCATGTCATTACCACTACTGCGCAGGGGGCTACGTAGAGTGGAGAAAGGCTGATGAAATATAGGAAATGTCAGAGGGTGGGTGATAGGCGGGTAAGGATACTGAGAATGAGGGTTGGGTAGATGAGAGTGTTCTGAGAATAGTTGGGATTTAGTGTGAAAGGAGGTGTTTATTGACCCTACATTTAAACACCTGGAGATTGTAACTGTCGGGAAAGCAGAGTTGTGGAAGGGATTTCCACAGGCGGGAAGCGCGAGAAAAGAAGCTGTTGGAGTAGAAATTACGGTTACATCTTATTTGTTTAACTGTAAAAGGGTGGGACCTAGTTGCTAATCTAGTATCTCGTGTAAATTCGTGCTTAGGCGGGACCAGTGATCTAAGCTCATCGGAGCAGAAGCCATGAAAGTACTTGTAGAAGAGGTACAGGGAAGACACATCACGCCGGTGAGAGAGCGGCTGCAGCCGGTCTGCCAAGTCAGTATCAACCACGTTACAGATCCTCCTTTGTATTTTGTCAATAAGCCCAAGGAGAGCAGCAGGGGCACCCGACCAGATATGGCAGCAATATTCAATACACGGGCGGATGGTAGATTTGTACATGTGCAGAATAGATTCAGGTGGGAAAAATTTCCTGGCCCTGCACAGGGAGCCGACTTTCATAGCAGCAGATTTGGCAATGGATTCAATATAGTCATTCCATTTGAGGTCCGCCGAGAGTGTAAGGCCAAGGAGGCGTAGTATTTTACTCTCTGGGAGGCTAGCCTGTCCCATGCTAATGGGAGGTAGATGCGATTGTCTATGGTGGTTAGTTGATAACAGCTTTGTTTTAGAGGCATTGAAATTTAACAACCATTTCCTACCCCAGGCCACTACGGATTGGAGGTCCCTTTCAAGTACGGCAGCGAGGTTCACTTTGTCGTCCAGACCTGGTTTCTGATCGATGCGAGAGTAGATTGTTGTGTCGTCGGCATACATGCCAACTTGGGATCTAATGGTGTCGGGGAGATCATTAATGTAGATCAGAAAGAGCGTGGGACCTAGGATGGAACCTTGAGGGACGCCCGCGTTCGTATGGTAGTTTTGGGAGGCATGCCCATTTAATACCACCTTCAATGTGCGGTTAGAGAGGAAAGACTGGATGAGGTCAAACAGATGTCCAGTTATCCCATAACTCCGCAGTTTGCACAAGAGGCCAGCATGCCAGACCCTGTCGAATGCTTTGGAGATATCCAAGGCAACGGTTCGGGCTTCACCATTCTTGTCGAGTGCCTGGTATATGTACTCGGTAATGGTCGTTAGCATATCAGCAGTAGACCTGGTGAAGCGAAACCCGTACTGTTTGTCAGAGAGAAGCCCGTTGGCCATAAGATGCTGAATCACCTCGGCGTTGATAATGGCTTCGAAAACTTTGCCAAAGATTGGAAGGAGACTAATGGGACGGTTTTTTGGATATATCATAGCTTGATATACCACCCCTTCTGTCATACATTCTCCACCCATAGGGCACTCATTTTTAATTTTGCAATTGCATTTAGGTGTGTGACTGTCATGTCCAGTTGCATCCCTTATGTCTAGTAAATTCCGAGCAACTTTAAGTTTGCTTTGGTTAGGATTTGCAGAATTAAGACTGGCTCGACTAGGAGTTGTAACACTGGAGCTGGCTTGATCAGTGGTAGTAGATTTCGGGTTATCAATTTAGTCTTTATATCTAGATAAAGTTCTATTGTGTGAGCTGATTACACATTCTATATTTTAGTACAAGAATAGCTAACGTTTAGGGTTTTCCTATTAAATATTCTATGAAGGGGACTAGAATTGCTAAAGTGTTTATCTACGAGTTTTAGAAAATATTTACCTATATTAATATTACATAAAATGCAAAATAGAGGGTTGAACAAAATTGCTTTCTTTCTTCTGTTTGTTTTATCAGTATTACTATATTTCAAGTATTCGTCATAAAAAGCAGCTTTTGAAATCCGCTCTTATGTCAAGCCTCATCATATTTTTTTTCTGTGTGTCAAAAAGTTTTTGGTTAGAAGACAGTCTGTTAATTCTAGTATTAACGGAGTTAGAAATTTGTCTCAGTACATGTGAGGGATCGTTGAAATTAATATTGATGTATAAAGTTGTTTGATTAGGTTTTTGGTCGGGTCTAAAACTGTTACTAGAGAGGTCGAAGGTGATGTGTAGAAAATTAACTATTTTACGGTTAGTCTGGATATCTAATTTAAAGCTTGGTCCTTAGAGATAGTGACGAATCTTTTAGCAAAATTGATGCTATTTATCAACAATTCCTCAAAGATTGAAGAGTAGAAATCTCTGATGTCGAATTGAATAAATGAGGCCTTGTCTTTGTGGCGTAGTTGTTTAAACCATTTAATATCATCGTCGAAGTTCTTTCATAGATTAAATTTCAATGAGGTTTGCATCTGTGAGACTATATCTTGGACAATACGTTTAGAAATTATTCCTAATTCGGATTTAGTGGGGTTAATTGATCTAGTTGGTTTGGAACTAGTAAAGTCTTGTTTGTGGTCTTTCAGTAATATATATGCATTTTCTAATTCAATTTTTCCCATTCTATCTTCGATTTTCAGTTTTCTAGCATGTTTAGAGGCTTCATTATCTAAATTAGAAAGTGTGTTAGAAGTTGTGACAGTGTCTCCCATTTGTTTGTTATATTCTGATGGGCTGAGTTTATCAATATTGTGAGATTTGTCAGCTTTGAACCAAATTGTATTAGATTTTTTTATATCTTTAATATCATTGTCTAAGTTACGTTGGAAATTATTATATTACTTTTTAAAACGGATTTTTCTGATTAAATCGAACATATCAAATTCGAAGCCCTCTAAATGTTTGCTACTAGGAGGAGTTTTAGGTGATTTAAGATTATAAGTTTCGTATGAGGAGATGGATTTATCAGTCGAATGGAGGTAAAAGTAAGTTTTCCATCGTAGTTGTTTGATAAATTAAAAAGTTTTGTCGGTTAAGGATAATGAGAAGGAATGTAAGTGCGGAAACGGAATATTTTTAGGGAGTAATCAGGTGGGAATCTCAAATTGTGTAGATTTACAAATAAATTCAGTGGAAAGAATTTCTGAACCTGTATATTAGATGTTGTAAATTTATGGTTGTAACAATAAATCAAGAGAAGAAGGTATCCGTACGAAAAATCAGATGCAATAATAAATCCAGAGAAATGACTTCTTAAAAGAAATATAGGTCAGTAGGTATAAAAGAATCCAACGAAATAACCATCCGCGTAAGGATTATTCCGAGAAAAGCTCTGACTTCCCGAAGGTAAGGAGCAAAGTATATCAGCATGCGGTCTAGATATAGAAGAATCCAAAAGAGTATCCTGTACATACAGTGGCAGGATAACTACTAAGAGAGCTCTAAATATATATGTATATAAATACATCTAAAGCAAATATAAGAAAAATTTAGGCAGACACGTTATTTCATGCTAAATTGGTTGTGTAGGTCGATTTCAGGCGAACCATCATCAGCTTCCGTCTTGATTGTACAGAAGATTTTACACGAATGAAATTCACAAAGGCCTAAAAATAAAGCCGGAATAAAAATAAAGATCGCTCCCTTAAGCGAGAAAATTAAAAAAAAATACATCATACATCAGTTCGGTGAATACACACACATATTCATACATAAGCATATATATACGTAAGATATAATCAAAGAGCACGCGTAAGAGCGGATATATATATAATGTTCAGCTAGATAAGTGTGAGTTTGTGTCTCTGGGTTTCCTTTTTTGCGATCGTCAAACAAATATTTATATTTATATACGTACACACACACACACGCACACACACACGCACACACACACACGCACACACATGCACACACATGCACACACACACACACACACACACACACACACACACACACACACACACATATATATATATATATATATATATATATTAACATGAATTAATAAATATACATACACATATATTTTCTCCCGCAAATATAATTTTAACAACGATGAATTTCATTCCCTGAATTTTAGCTTGATGCATTTTTTATTTTTTAGTTTTAATTTGAATTTCAAATTTTATTATTAAATTTCTTTTTTCTATAATCTTTTTATTTGCATGTAATATTGGAATGTTTAAATTTTCAATCTTGCTATTTAAAAAGCAGAAACTTAACTTAAGAGTTGACTTAAATTCAAATCGATTATACTGTCTTTTTGGAATCCGTAAGTGATTCGTGCCATCGACGTTGAACAATATATATATATATATATATATATATATATATATATATATATATATTATTATGTTATGTCATTTTACATCGTATTTCGATTTCTGCTATGGTCGCACTAACAAACAAGTTTGCAGGAAGCCCTAAGGCAGGTTGTGGCGTGTTGTTATGGCTCTATTTCATGTTTTTTCTATCTTCCCTATCATCCCTAGCGTTACATAGAGAAAGTTTTCCTTAGTGTGTGGGCGGTACTTACTATGACATTTTTTGTATATCTCTTAAGCTGGGGTTTCCAGGGATTCTTTCAATGTGTTGTTTTGTTCCATTTTTTATCATTGCAAGTGCACCTACTACCACTGGCACAATTCTTGTTTTCAATTTCCACATTTTTTCTATTTCAATTTCCATGTCTTTATATTTTGACAGTTTTTCGAATTCCTTGGTTGCTATGTTATAATCCGCTGGACAAGCCATATCAATTAATAGACAAGTTTTTCCTTTCTGGTTTTTAAAAATAATGTCTGGCCTATTTGCGTCAGTTTTTCTGTCTGTGTAGATGGTGTAATCCCATAGAATGGTGACATCATCTATTTCTGTAACCGGTGCTGGGTGATGTTCATACCAGTGTTTGTTTATAGATTTTCCATAGTGTTTGCACATTGCCCAATGTAAATATTGCCCCAGTCTATCGTGGCGATTTTTATATTCATTTAGTACAAAACAGCCTGAGATTAGATGGTCTATTGTTTCTTGGTGTTTATCACAAAACCTTCATTTTAGATCCATATTATTATGCATAATATTTGCCTGAAAGTTTCTAGTGAAAAGACTTTGGTCTTGTGCTGCAAGAATAAAGCCTTCAGTCTCAGACTTTAATCCAGATGCACGTAACCATCGATGAGTATTAACTTTATCAACATTGGATTTATTGGCACGTTATTATTATTATTATTATTATAACATACGACAACTCAATAGCTATAAAAGTTCGGTGTTAATTCACCGTCATCAGGCTTTAAAATGTGGTTAATTTATTTTGTAATATATAGGTAGGGAAATTATACAATATAAAATAAAAAATACATAAAAATAAATAGGTCAGCCATTGAGATTAATTAAGTGGGGTGGACGGTTATAACATTTTAAAAAGTGATGGGTGTACGACTCAATAGATAGTAGTGTTTCAAGTTTTAAAAAATAATTACTAACGACAGGAAAACGTCGTTTACTTAAGGCGTGTTTTTCCGATGTCTTTACATCAAGTCCATTACACCTTATTATTCGTCAATATAAAGTATTCGTTCAATATATAGGCTGTCATGTCTTACCATCAACTCCTATACTTTTTAGCTCTAAGCAATCTATATTCTCTTATACACCCGAGCAAACACTGTTCAGTCGTCCATTTACGCAACTTTTTTCTGTATGTTAGTCGATGTTTCCCTGTGACTCTATTGTATTGAGAATGTTCTCAAATCTCTACATACACTTTGTTCATTACATATTTCATCCGTCCCTTTATGTTTCTTAGTACTAATGTCCGTTTTTGTCTATTTTTCTTCATAGCTTAGTTATTCCATATCCTTGGCCCTCACAAAGATTCTAGATCTGGCGGTATTCCTGCAATTTTTCAAAGAAAATACGCTTCTGAATTATTCTCCTAATAGTCTTTCACTTATTTTTGGCAAAGTACCAGTCACTCTAATCAACATCAATATGAGTCAGTACCTCAACCACATGATCTTAGCACATATAAAGAATAATAGTTTCTCTCGTCTAACCTCTAATTTTTATTGGTTATTACTGATTATTTATATCAAGCCTTAGATTAGAACAGTTTGGCATGCCGCCTACTATGCAATCTAAAGGAATTTTTGCCCAAACACAGGGTGGGATGGAGAAATTGTTGTCTAAATTAAGCAAAAAATGAAAACATTACTGATATCTTATGTTCAGATATATTTACTAAAAATACACAAACATTTGTACAACAAACTCGTCTATTCAGATGTCATAAGAATCTCCTTCAAATCTTCTCGACGTTCTCCTTGTTTAATTTGGTGAATGCTGCCATAATCCTTGCCTTCAGTTCATCTTTGGTGTTACAAAGAGTTTTGTTGTTCTCTCGCTCAACTGATTCTAAAACATAATAATAAAGCAGGTTGCAGACAGGAGGAACTGGTGGCCATATGCAGGGATTGATGTGGCCGCAGAAATTGTCTGACAGCCATGATTGGGTTCTCCTGCTGGTGTGTGGCGGTGAATAGTCCTGTTATCTGACACAGGGTTTGCAGCAGGCACCTCTATGAGCCAGGACAGAAGTACCTGTTGAAGTCATCATATGTAAGTCCTCGTGTTGACGCTGGATCAAAACCAACACATTTGGGCGTTATTTTCTAATCCTTTTATAAGCTGCCGTATCTTCGTAATCACCATTAGACTCATCCAACTCTTTCTAAATCCTTTTCACTCTACTCAAATTTTTATCAAACGTTTTGAAATATTCTTATTAAAGGTTCCGGTGAGAATGCCAAGCAATACTGCATGTCATTTGAAATCTCTGCCGGAATGAATTGCGTCCAGGTGATTTTTTTCTAAGGGACGGTGCCAAACTCACCCTAAAATGCAGGGCATTCGAAAAAATAAAAAAAAACCAATTCGCATGAGCGAACCAAAATTATAAAATGGTGACAATTTACATCGCACCTTGTATATGGCTTAAAAATCTATCTTAACAATCGTGTAATGAAAGACACGTAGAACGGCAAAGTTTCTAGTTAATTTCTCATTAATGCTTGTGTTCTTCAGAACCTATGTTGTTCCATTTTTTTTCACAAATGTCATTTCTGATGTCATCAGTTCCTAAGTAGGTATTTATCTTGATGATTACGCTTGTCTTATATGGAAGCCTGATACACGTTCGACAAAGCTCTCGAAAATCTCATCCAGTCAACTGTTGATTTATGTAATATATATACTGAAGCGAGCATAAAGATCAGAATGATGTTTAGAAAAAGTTTAAATGTGAAATGACATTTTGAAGCTTCATTTTATCAAGGAAAAAAGGATATAAAGGTAAATTATATAATTCCAAAATATAAAGCTCAATAAACTTATTTTGATAAAGTCATAAGAATAATTATATAACATTGGAAAAAAATTAGATGATCAAAAATATCAGAACGTTTAGCATCAAATGTTATGTAATTATTCATATAACTTTATCAACATAAGTTTATTAAAATTTATATTTTGGAATTATATAATTTACATTTATATCATTTTTTACCTTGATAAAATATTCTTTGAAACTTTAAAATCAAAACTTATTACATATTTAGACCTTTTCTTAACATCATTCTGATCTTTATGCTAGCTACTGCATATTTAGCCTAAGCTTGAAAATATAAATCCCCAAGTGAGAATCGAACTCACTATTCGGTCGTAACTTATAAAGAACATAGTGTGATTTGTATATTATACATTTTTTTCCCTGTTAGAATAGATCTTACACATTTATAAAACCACCATTCTTCCTTGAATTGGCTATAATTGGTTTGGTGCTCCTGCTATATTTATTGACATTCTCGACAAAATTCAAAGAATAGTTTGCAACGTTATTCATCCTAAGATTTTCAGACACTTTTTCTCCGTTGTGATGTGACTTTCCTTTGTCTTGTCGTTAGATGTTTTCATAGCAAATTGTTCTAAGCTTTCTAACTTGGTACCTTGACGCGTGAATTGCATGGTAATTAGGTCTCATCTTTTTACTGTTGAAATAGCTACCCGTTGAAGTAAGCTCTATTTTACTAGATTTTTTTTCTAGCGATTTTAGCCCGTGGAAATCGTTTCTTTCTTGGCACTTACAGTCAAGTTTAAATTCAGCTACAATATCAATTTTCTATCTTCTTGAACACGGTTTTATTTATTCTAATTTCTGATCACTAAAGTCTTCTCTTTCACTCGCAGTAACCCTTCGCGTCTTAGTGCAATTATCGCCTTGCTTAAGGTGAAATAATTAAAAAATAAACAAAATAAACAAAACAGAAAACAAAAACAGACAAATATCTACTAATAATACTTTTTGGTTACGTGGAACCGAAACTGTTTTGGGTCCGCTTTCTGAATGCAAAAATTAAATGCTTAACGACCGACGAATGAACCATCCAGTAAGATAATGTCACTGGGGCGTGCGGGGTTCAATGCAATACAAATAAAGCCACGACATTTCCACGACTTTTTCTTATAGTGAAATAACTTCATATTTAGAGACAATTATATCTGCATGCATAACATTTTGAGAATACACACTAATTACATAAAGGTACGCATTTATATTGTTTCAATCATTTCATTTAACTTTGACATGAGCGGAAATCACATAACCTTTCTCACTCAACTTACAATATCCTCTTACGCTACACTTCTGCACGAAACGAATGCCAAATGACTGCCTCGTTTCCATCGCGACACTCTGTTCGTAATTACGAGTGGATTTCAATGAACGTAGCCTACCTATAAAGAGAAAACTCTTAACAGACTTAACGTATTAAAGTCGTTTCGCTGTCCACTAAGTCGCCACTCTAGTGGTCTTGATCGACACTGATTGTTCAATATGAATGGCTTTGAGTCAAACTGAGAGCTTAACAAACGCCGACAAGGCTGAGTCAATATGTAGCACAGGGCGAGAGTAGCATTACGAGAACACAGAGCTTGGCTTGTATCAGAGCATTTTGGTCACTGTGTGCATTGTCTCAGTGGGACTCTCTCTGCGCGTATGTTATAACCGCGTTATGTCTGCATTTTGTGACTTACAGAATATTCTAACATATATACGTGATCACACAGATACATACCTACACACAAAATTTGAATGAATTTCAAAGAATACGTTAGAATTATTTGTTCTTCTTCTATACAGTCTGATCAGCCTCTACTTTGGGCTGAACATTAGTTATACAGACGAAATATTAAAAATAAAACTGAATTCTTAAAAGCATGAGAAACATACAGTCAATCATGAGAATTTATTAAAGTTTTGGAAATAATTATGTAGTAAATTTATTTCTAAATTCTTTTTTTAAATTTGTATTGAGTGTGAATGATTTACATGTGATGATAGCCTTTAATGTACACACAAACAAACACACACATAAGTATACAATTTTTCTGAGTTCGAAACAAGAGACTGAGATAATATATTCCCTTTTTAATCAATTTGAAGATCTACCTTGCTGAGAATTTTAAAAAATTGCAGAGAAAACAGTTTCTAAAACCTAAAATATCAAATATTTAAAGCAACATATCGGAAATTATTTTTTAATAAATAGAATTGTTTTTATATTGTAGAAATACTTAGAAGATACAATGGAATTAAAATTAGAATTTAAATGAAATTGAAATCGACATCTGTCTGATAACAATACTTGCGTAACAAGAAGCAAAATACGAGGCTCCGTGAAGCTATTTTTAGTCTATATATGATGTGAATATATTTTGTAATAAATGTAGAATTTTAAATGAAGACACAATATAGACATGCAATATATCAGCTTATTGTTAGAGAAGCGACGTTGACTTAAACGGTCTATATTATAAACAAAAATACAAAGGCCTGCTTTTTCATTCTTTTTCCCATGACTAATTCAAATGACAATCAAGAATGCATAATTAATTTAAATCTGATATCAATCTTGATGAGAGAACCTTATCTACGTTAATATTTTAATCTAAAATCCAGTGTTATAAAAACTACTTAGATTTTCCAAGACTACAGCTAGACATATATAAAGATTTTACAATAATGCATAAAATAGAATTATTTAATAAATGAATAATTAAGGTATTACTTCTACATGTTTTTAATTTAATTGTAATTTTTTTTTAATTATGTTTGTGAGGAACGACGGGATTTTTGAGAAAATGAAAACAAAAGGGAACCTAAGATCAACAAGACGCAGATAAAATGACTATGGCACATATTGAGGAAGAGGCCTTAGAAAATCTGTTACTCAAAAGAAAAGTTTGAGAGCAAGAGGAACAGAGGAAAATAAAGCATCTCTTACCTAATGAGTTGAGTCGATAGATGGCAGAACAACGTTTAAGATTAATGACAAAAGTAACAAAATTTAAGAGCTACAAAGTACAAAGAATTGTGGAAAGCCATGATTATGTTATAGTAAGAAGATTTCTACCAGCCATTTACACTAATTAATTTAGTAATTAATTCGCAGTGATTCTAGTTTCTCTTGGTTTCAACTTCTAGGCTCTCTTTTCTCAATATGTGTGCCAGAAGTTTCGATTTGCTGATTCTGATTGTAAGTCAACATTACTTTGATGTTTCTATTCAAAATTTAAACCCTCTTCATTGTTCCCATTATCTGTCCATGGTATTCAACGCAATAATCAGTATATTTTTCAACATAATGTGCTATATATGGAATCGGCTCTCAACTTTCTATATATGCTGATATAAAAACAATTGACTTGTATCCATAGTAAGTCGGATCCGTTGTAGAATGTCAAATTGACAGCTGATCTAAAAACAACGTCCTTTTTCTTCCTTTCATCGTCCTGGCTGATGTTAACCTTGTTGCCTCTTCTCAGTTTAATATTCTCGGCGGACATAAAGTCGAAAACTATACTGAATCCACTGTTTGGTTTCTGCTAAGAAAATTGTTTACTGTATCGAGCTAGACAATCTTTCTCTCCAGAATTTATTTTACCCATCACAAAGTTTACAATTCGTCTATGCGTTGAATATTACTGTCACATACAGTCCGGTGCTTCTGCTTATATTTAGATATTCTTGATAAGATCAAAAGACAAAGCAGCAATATTATTGGTTCTAACCTGGCTTATCGGCTTTAGTAATTTTCCCACGCCGAAAAGTTGCTTTCCTGTCATATTTCTAAAAATATTTTAATAATTGTAGTTTTCAAAGTATTTCTTTTGTATGGGACCTAAATTTTATAAATTGAAGCACAGTATTAGATTAAAAACAATGCCATATCGGTTTAGATTGGAACTGGCTAAATGTAACCGTAAGTTCTATGATAAATTTTCATTTCTCGCACTTTTAACTTGTGAAACTCTCTTACGGCGTCCTTCTGTCTAGAGCACTTTGATATTTACACAGTTTAAGTGCAATGTCAATTGTTATCCTGGTTACTCTTTCATTGTTCTCGCTCCTTTATAATCATTCTGTTTACTTATTGTGTCACACCCAGTATTTTCTTGTGTCTTGGTGGATTTACTTGGATTGAATTTGATTAAAAGACAAATATTAATGAACTTTTCATTTTGTCTTTGGTTTAAACGATATTTTCCATTCTGTTAAAACATGAATTTTATTTGTAGAAGACGAGTTTTATGATTCCAGTTCGTCATTTCGTTTCTCTTTTGTTTTCCGTCGTCTGTTGCTACACAAAACAAACATTTAAATTCCAGGATTTGTTTGATTTCGATGCCTCCTCGCAAATGAAGTGAAAGAAAATGTCTTTCTACACGAGAATGATGAGAATACAATGAACCAAATTTGTGAGCGACGATAAATTTATAGAGAGAATTGAAATGAAAACTTATAATAACATCAGAACGGAACAACTGGAATATCTAGAGCACAAAATAAGAAAGGAACACTTAAAAGATTTTCTGCTAACAGAACAGATTAAAGGCAAGAGGAACAGACAAAAACAGTCCACAGCCTACCTAGAGAATATGAGTAAACGGATGGTGAAACAGGGTTTCAGATAGATAACAAGAAGACAAAATGTTACTAAAATCTACAAAAAAAAACAACAGAAAATGATGACAACCTATGCTTGCCAACGTCTTGCAGAAACACAGCAGTAGGATCTATGCTCTTATACTTTAATTCTCATAACAGGGCTTAATATTGTTATTTCTATAACTGGGCCCAATATTCTCATTCATTAAAGCTTTTCCTACGAACTAAAGTTTTGATTTAGTATTCTCCTTATACCGTATTATTTTCTACAGGTGTTTCCAAGAATCATTTAACCTTTGCACTTTTTGTGGTTTAAGATTTGATAGGTCCGTTTTTTTTTGCAAATATCTTTAGAATAATTTGCGGCATTTTTATTTTTTTAATAAAATATTGAATTGTTTTTAATCAATTCACTCGCTGATTTATTTATTTTATTTATTTATTTGATTTGGTTGCATTTTTTTGTTTAATAAAATAACAAAAGATTTTGGATCATTTAATAAAGACATTTAATCTTTTTGGGAAATTTGACGTCATAAAATATACTATTCTGCATTCACAACAGAATACATGCTAGATGATGCTTAGTTTTTGTACATATATATGTTTGTAAATATATATTGTTAAATATAAGAAACAATGAATGTCTATTATGTTTCATCATGAGCCATTCTAAACATCGTATTTTCGCTCTAATTTCAGGTGAAAATAAAGGCAAATATTCTCCAATATTTGGATATGTTTTATTAAGTTGATTCTAAGCTTTGATGGTGGATGTTTTTGTGTTAACGTCCCTGTGACCCCTCTGAAGATGGCTCATGTGAGCCGACAGCTTAGAACCAACTTAATAAAAAATTATCCAAATGTTAAGAATTTTGTTTTTATTTTCACCTGAAATTAAATGCGAAAATACGATGTTTAGAACGGCTCATAATTAAACATAATCGACATTCATTGTCTCTTATATTTAACAATATATTTTTAGAAAATTATTTGCTGCTTCGATACACAAAATATATGTTTCTGTAGACATAATTACTAGGTCAATTATATATGACTTACATGTTGTTGTTTTGTGATATAAAACTTTCGAAAACAGTTCGACTTCTTTAGGAAATGGTGGGATATTATATATGCTACTAACCTTATTCATGGTGGACATAGGAACAATAGCCACTAAGAAATAGTTCGACGCTTCTTAAAGCCTCCACTCACAATGAAAAAAGCGTGATTTTCATTATTCTCAATATTAATCCTAATACTACGCGACGCGTCAAGTTTCTCTTATGTACCAAGAAGCTATTCGTATTGAAACTGTATTTATTAGTTGTTTGGGATGCTAACATTTCAGTCTTCTTCTTTATTGTTTGCATTGAGATATTAATAAAATTCTGAAAGTTATGAATTCAACTGTACTTTTCTAGCTGTATTTTAATTGGTAACATTTGTATAAAGCATTTTTATTAATTAGTATTAATTTTATTAATTAGTAACATATGTATTTTATACATATGTTCCTAATTAATAAAATTAATACTAATTAATAAAAATGCTTTATACAAATGTTACCAATTAAAATTTAGCATTTTTATCTAGGAATCTATTCTTAAAATCTAAATTTATTTGTCTTCTAATAAAAATCTGTAAGCCGTAAAAAACGAATAATTCGACGTTAATGTTCAATTTATGCGTCAGAAAAACAACCCTTTTCAGCAATCATCTACCTTGAGTTAGTCTTAGGGCTTGTATTATGCGAAGAGTATTGGGTGAAAAATAGCCCAAAAATGCTAAAATTCTTTTCATTTCTTGTGTTGTTGACCCCACAAATGTTTTCTAGAGATACCACATTGACCCTTTTTGTTTTTGTTTCTGTTGCAGATGAGTTCCATTGTTTATTTTTCCCAGTTCAGATATCCACGCAATGACACGCAATGCTACTTCCACAGAATCCAGTCACCCTAACCCCAATACATTGTTCTAAATTTGATAAGCAGTTATCGCTTACATAGGCTTAAAAAATTAATATTTTTTGCACAAACATCGCGTTGTTACTTCCCTTAACATTTTAATCTTCAATTTAGGGTTCAGCCGTAATGTTTTCCCCTTTCCTTCAGGATCAATCTTTTTACAATTTTCGTATTAGTATAGCGGTTTGAATGCAAACATCTATTACAAGTCTTATATTAGGTAAAATTTAGTATTTACTTATAAAATGTTGGAGTTTCGATTAGTCCGCCCCGTCCTCTAAATCAGGCATACATTCACCGATCAAATCCTAATTTTGGGAAAATGTGCAAACAGGTGAGGTGAGTACAAAGTACAGTTAGTTTTACTAGGGTACATAGCTAAATAGATTTGGATTATTTTTTTAAATCATAATTTTTAGTATTTAACATAAATAATATTCCCACTATTTAAAAAAATATATAATAATCAAGTTGACAAAATAAATATTGTTTTTTACTTAAGTTTTCCTTAAGTTTTATATAAACAAGAATCGAGTTTCCAGTTTACTCTGAGCTATCGTAAACTATAAACAAATAACAAGACCAAACGCTTAAGATATTAGAATTTGGCTTCAGGAAGAAATGTTTCCGCATGGTTAGTTGTATGTTGCATGCTGTAGAATAAGAAGTCCTAAGAATATATTCTTCGCTGTGAAAAGAAAACAAAGCAAAAAACAAAATTAAACTCAATAAAAATATATATATATTACCATGAACGCCTATAAAATTAAATTAAATTAAAAAAATGAAATCCTGAAGTAGAGTTTTCCTCAAAGTATATTTCAAATCAGATCAGCTAATTCCAATTCCATCGATTTGTCTGCGAAATTGAAGGGAACGTAGCCTTTGAAAATAGTGACACACAATATGTTACCGATGATCTTCATAATTCTAATTACTATAAGGATTTCAAAACAGGTCAACTAATTCCAATTCCATCAATTTGTCTGCGAAATTGAACGAAACGTAGCGTTTGAAAATAGTGATACACAATATGTTACCGATGATCTTCATAATTCTCATTACTATAAGGATTTCAAAAACAGGTCAACTAATTCCAATTCCATCGATTTGTCTGCGAAATTGAAGGAAACGTAGCCTTTGAAAATAGTGACACACAATATGTGAACGATGATCTTCATAATTCTAATTACTATAAGGATTTCAAAAACAGGTAAACTAATTCCAATTCCATCGATTTGTCTGCGAAATTGAACGAAACGTAGCGTTTGAAAATAGTGACACACAATATGTTACTGATGACCTTCATAATTCTAATTACTATAAGGATTTCAAAACACGTCAACTAATTCCAATTCCATCGATTTGTCGGCGAAATTGAACGAAACGTAGCGTTTGAAAATAGTGACACACAATATGTTACCGATGACCTTCATAATTCTACTTACTATAAGGATTTCAAAACACGTCAGCAAATTCCAATTCCATCGATTTGTCTGCGAAATTGAACGAAACGTAGCGTTTGAAAATAGTGACACACAATATGTTACCGATGACCTTCATAATTGTAATTACTATAAGGATTTCAAAAACAGGTCAACTAATTCCAATTCCATCGATTTGTCAGCGAAATTGAACGAAACATAGCGTTTGAAAATAGTGACACACAATATGTTACTGATGACCTTCATAATTCTAATTACTATAAGGATTTCAAAACACGTCAACTAATTCCAATTCCATCAATTTGTCTGCAAAATTGAAGGAAACGTAGCCTTTGAAAATAGTGACACACAATATGTTACCGATGATCTTCATAATTCTAATTACTATAAGGATTTCAAAAACAGGTAAACTAATTCCAATTCCATCGATTTGTCAGCGAAATTGAACGAAACATAGCGTTTGAAAATAGTGACACACAATATGTTACTGATGACCTTCATAATTCTAATTACTATAAGGATTTCAAAACACGTCAACTAATTCCAATTCCATCAATTTGTCTGCAAAATTGAAGGAAACGTAGCCTTTGAAAATAGTGACACACAATATGTTACCGATGATCTTCATAATTCTAATTACTATAAGGATTTCAAAAACAGGTCAACTAATTCCAATTCCATCGATTTGTCTGCGAAATTGAACGAAACGTAGCGTTTGAAAATAGTGACACACAATATGTTACCGATGACCTTCATAATTGTAATTACTATAAGGATTTCAAAAACAGGTCAACTAATTCCAATTCCATCGATTTGTCAGCGAAATTGAACGAAACATAGCGTTTGAAAATAGTGACACACAATATGTTACTGATGACCTTCATAATTCTAATTACTATAAGGATTTCAAAACACGTCAACTAATTCCAATTCCATCAATTTGTCTGCAAAATTGAAGGAAACGTAGCCTTTGAAAATAGTGACACACAATATGTTACCGATGATCTTCATAATTCTAATTACTATAAGGATTTCAAAAACAGGTCAACTAATTCCAATTCCATCGATTTATCTGCGAAATTGAACGAAACGTAGCGTTTGAAAATATTGACACACAATATGTGACCGATGACCTTCATAATTCTAATTACTATAAGGATTTTAAAAACAGGTCAACTAATTCAAATTCCATAGATTTGTCTGCGAAATTGAACGAAACGTAACGTTTGAAAATAGTGACACACAATATATTACCGATGAACTTCATAATTCAAATTACTATAAGGATTTCAAAAACAGGTCAACTAATTCAAATTCCATAGATTTGTCTGCGAAATTGAACGAAACGTAACGTTTGAAAATAGTGACACACAATATGTAACCGATGACCTTCATAATTCTAATTACTATAAGGATTTCAAAACACGTCAACTAATTCCAATTCCATCAATTTGTCTGCGAAATTGAACGAAACGTAGCGTTTGAAAATAGTGACACACAATATGTTACCGATGATCTTCATAATTCTAAATACTATAAGGATTTCAAAAACAGGTGAACTAATTCAAATTCCATAGATTTGTCTGCGAAATTGAACGAAACGTAACGTTTGAAAATAGTGACACACAATATATTACCGATGAACTTCATAATTTAAATTACTATAAGGATTTCAAAACACGTCAACTAATTCCAATTCCATCGATTTGTCTGCAAAATTGAAGGACACGTAGCGTTTGAAAATAGTGAGACGCAATATGTGACCGATGATCTTCATAATTCTAATTACTATAAGGATTTCAAAAACAGGTCAACTAATTCCAATTCAATCGATTTTTCTGCGAAATTGAAGGAAACGTAGCATTTGAAAATAGTGACACACAATATGTTGCCGATGACCTTCATAATTCTAATTACTATAAGGATTTCAAAAACAGGTCAACTAATTCCAATTCCATCGATTTGTCTGCGAAATTGAACGAAACGTAACGTTTGAAAATAGTGATACACAATATTTTACCGATGAACTTCATAATTCAAATTACTATAAGGATTTCAAAAACAGGTCAACTAATTCCAATTCAATCGATTTGTTTGCGAAATAGAACGAAACGTAACGTTTGAAAATAGTGATACACAATATATTACCGATGAACTTCATAATTCAAATTACTATAAGGATTTCAAAAACAGGTCAACTAATCCAATTCAATCGATTTGTCTGCGAAATTGAACGAAACGTAACGTTTGAAAATAGTGATACACAATATATTACCGATGAACTTCATAATTCAAATTACTATAAGGATTTCAAAAACAGGTCAACTAATTCCAATTCAATCGATTTGTCTGCGAAATTGAACGAAACGTAGCGTTTGAAAATAGTGACACACAATATGTGACCGATGGTCTTCATAATTCTAATTACTATAAGGATTTCAAAAACAGGTCAACTAATTCCAATTCCATCGATTTGTCTGCGAAATTGAACGAAACGTAGCGTTTGAAAATAGTGACACACAATATGTGAACGATGATCTTCATAATTCTAATTACTATAAGGATTTCAAAACACATCAACTAATTCCAATTCCATCGATTTGTCTGCAAAATTGAAGGACACGTAGCGTTTGAAAATTGTGACACGCAATATGTTACCGATGATCTTCATAATTCTAATTACTATAAGGATTTCCAAGCAGGTCAACTAATTCCAATTTCATCGATTTGTCAGCGAAATTGAAGGAAACGTAGCATTTGAAAATAGTGACACACAATATGTTACCGATGACCTTCATAATTCTTAGTACTATAAGGATTTCAAAACACGTTAGCTAATACAAATTCCACCGATTTGTCTACGAAATTGAACGAAACGTAGCGTTTGAAAATAGTGACACACAATATGTTACCGATGATCTTAATAATTCTAATTACTATAAGGTTTTCATTACAGGTTAACTAATTCCAATTCCATCTATTTGTCTGCGAAATTGAAGAAAACGTAGCGTTTGAAAATAGTGACACACAATATTTTACCGATTACTTTCTTAATTATAATTACTATTAGGATTTCAAAACACCTCAGCGTGTTGCAAACATTTCTAAGAAATTTCTAAAGTACTGACAAAAATACATTAAAATATTTTTATATTTCTTAACTGATCATTCGTTCCCAAAAGTTGCAGGCAATATGATCATCATTCTTCGTCTTAAAATTCTGAATTATCCATTTACGTTATTTCAAATGTTTATCATGTTTATTTTTGACAAGGTTTATCAGATAAGACGATTTAATTTGGTGTATTCTGTAATCTCCAAAACATTTAATATTCTTATTTTTTATATTTATCGAAGCACTATCTTCACCTTTTCTTAATTTTGTGGAACTTGAATATGTGCTTGAGGTTTCCTTCTTAGTAGGTTGTTCCAAAGGTTCATAAACACTTGCGAAATTTGTCTATCTGCTCCAGCACAATCGAGACAAGCGATGGTTTCAGAAAGGGCAAGAGACACCGTCGGTTCCATAACAAGATCGATTCGGCAAGAAAGTCATCTTGTGCGTTTGGTGGAACATTGAAGGAATCGTGCATTTTGAGTTGGTTCCGAATTGTCGTGCCATCAGTGCCCAATTTTACTGTCAGCAACTTGAGCGGGTCTACCAAAAGTTGAAGCAAATGTACCCGGCTCTGATCAACCGAAAGCGCGCTTTGATGTAACAGGACAATGCCAAGCCACACACCCCCAGGAAAACCAAAGACAAGTTTGAAGAGCTGGACGGTGTTGAGGTTCTACCACATCCAGCCTACAGTCCTGACTCTGCTTCATCAGATTACGGCCTTTTCCGCTCAATGCAACACTTTCTGAAGGACCGCCGATTCGACTCGTTTGATGAAGTCAAGGAAGCGTGTCAAGAATTCTTTGATTCGAAGCCGGTTGAATTTTACTTTGACCTGATTCAAAAGTTTGCAGATCGATGGCAGAAAGTCTTGGAAAATGATGGTCATTATTTTGAGCAATAATATTTGTTGTTTTTGCGAGTAAACTTTCAGTTTTTTGCAAGTGTTTTCTGGTAACCTTAGATTACTTAGCGAGTAAAATTTCAATTTTTTGCAAGTGTTTACGAACTTTTGGGACAACCTAATATTTGAACGTCCGTGATTAAGTGTAGTTTTACTCTGTATACATTACGAAGTAATCTTTTCATTTCTATTTTCTTAGCACAATTTATCTGTGCCTATTTTAGTCATGATTTGTGTATTTTCTGTTTTTCTTTTTTTTGTATTTCTTTTAACTGTGTCCGTTTTTTAAGTTATATTTCAG
Source organism: Ascarosepion bandense (assembly GCA_037127315.1). Classification (NCBI taxonomy): domain Eukaryota; kingdom Metazoa; phylum Mollusca; class Cephalopoda; order Sepiida; family Sepiidae; genus Ascarosepion; species Ascarosepion bandense. The sequence goes on along the minus strand of JBBBDQ010001765.1, from coordinate 345,064 downwards.
CTAATGTATTTCTGTTGATTGCTGTATTGACTAAATTGTTCAGATTAAATATCGTCATTATAATTTTCATTAATCAATCTATTTTCGTCAGTATGGCTGCTGATTTCACGCGTCAATACTAAACTATTCACAATTAGTTTTGGTAAGAAGTAGATTATGATAAATTGTGATGAGTACATATCATAGGTGTATTTGTTAATTAGAGAAACGATGGGGTATTTAATACTTTTCTTTATTTTCTTATTGAAATTCACTTGGTAAATCAATGATGGACGGTAAATTATCAAACAGTCTTTCTGAATAAATAATGGATTAATAATACGGGAATGCCATAAGCCTATTTTTGTTTCAGGATAGCAACCTAGTTTTAATTTCAAATATCCTTTTAATGCAAGCATTGTTCTGAAGGTAATTTTTTTCTTTTTTAGAAGGGATATCGCATTAAATTTCTTGCCATTAAAGTAACAGTAGACTCAGTAGATTAATTTTAGTATTTACTATAATATAATTTTCAAAAGTGAAGGTCATCCCGGAAAAAAAAAACTTCAAACAGCATCGCTTAACTCGTGAGATTCATATGTACTGAAATAAAACATGGGTACCGACTATCATTTTGCTTTAGATAATTTTTCAAAATAAAAATTATATATAGTTTTTATATACACATACTTGTTTCTTCTCTACATTTCAGTCAGTGCCATACGTGATACACGTTTTGGGCGATCATGTCTCGAAACAGACATATCTGACTGGGCAGAAGATTATCCGCAGTAGGTTGCCATTGCATTCTCTGAAAGACTGGTTGTCAGCCAAACGTATAGAAGCCAATCTACCCTATTATTTAACCCATAAATGGAAAGAAAAGACGGATTAGTACCGTTCTCAAGTGTATTTGTACGAAAATGAATGCAAGAAATTTAACTGGAATCCGAACTCGCCACTCCGATCTCTCGTTCCACTGCACTACAAGGCACATTCCTGAGAACTTAACTCTGTAAATCATTCAACCCTAGTTTTTGAGAAACTGGAAATCTCCACATTTATTTAAAAATAAATAACGGCGACAAACCAGCGCACATATGTTTATTTACTGACAAGACATGTGACCTAAAATGACACATTCACTTAGCATCTTCACTTAGCGTCTTAACTTGTGTTTATAAAATGTACATTAAGCAATGTAATGGATTGTACATATTGTGTTATGAATGTAATAATGATGTTATAATGATGTTATAATATATTATGAATGTTTATTATTGTTCACACACAATAGTTGAAATATAATATGCAATTATTTCTTATAGACTTAGATTGATATAAGAAGGTGTATAGAAAACAAGTACTGATTTTTTTTTCTTTCTTGTCAAGCTTTAATGAAATTTGCCGAAGTACTCGGCATGGTTTCAAGATAGATGCTCCGATATTGACTAGTGTAACATATCGTTTAAGCTGTATCGAGGGAACACACATGAATATAATACTTGAGTATTATATAGACCAAAGGCGGCATGTTAACCTTTGATATTCAGCTCGTGGAATATATTGGTTGAGCTCTCTTTTCCATCACAGCTAATATAAAACACAAATAAGAAAAAATTAGGCTTCATAATTATTTACTGGTTATGAAGTGAGACCCTGTTTGATTAAAACATAAGTTTAATTTTCAGGGTTATTAAATATATTGAAGAACCCAAATTTTAAAGTCATGTTTTACGGTTCCCAAACAAATGAATTTTACCTTATGTTTCTTTAACTTTAAGAAAGTTTGACCACAATTGATCTAAATATTCATTTAGCTTTGAGTATTCTTTAAACTGCTATTGTTTTTAGTCGATATTTTTCTGAAACGTCGTTTTCTTGTTATTTTCCTCCTCCTTTCTTCTTCTCCTCGTCATTCTTCTCCTCTTCATTCTTCTTCTTCTTCTTCTTCTTCTATATTCAGCTTGCTGTCTGAACATGAGAAATCAATGCTCTCCAAAAGACACTATCCCTTGTAGTTCTTACCAGTGTTTTCCCTTTGCTAAAGACACTGCCTCCCGACCAGGCGGCTATGCTCATAAGCTCGTCAGGTTAGTGATTCGTAGATTTCTACTATCTATCTTGCCCTCACTAAGACCCAAAAAGTTTAAGTTTTTTTGCTCTTACTTAATGTTTAACGAATGTCTGCCGATTCTAAGAATATGTGCGCTTTTTCTTGCCATTTTCTTTCCGACTTCCACGTAAGCTACTTATTTCGTCCATGGAATTCTCAGTATCTTTCTGTAGAATCATATTGCTGTCATCTCCCGTTTTCTCTTCAATTATGGGCAGATGTTCCAGCATTCACCGTCATATAAGTGGACGGATATTCCATTGATAAGCAGCACAGTTTTAAACGATTTTTTCCTGTTTTTCAGCTCAGATTTTGGAATGGCTCTTTCTCAAGTCCAATTCACGTTCCATTTTGGTGTCTCATTTCCCAGATTCTGTTAAAATTCTTACTCTTTAATTCTGTGTATGAAATTTTGATATAATTTCTTTCTTTAATTTTCAAAAAAATAGTTTCTCCTTTCGGTTTCAACATGAACTAAAAGAGATATGAAAAGAAAAATAACAGCACCAGAGGGAAAAATTTTACATCAATAATGTCATCTTTTCTATATATTGTCATAATTATGTTCTGTTGATGTCACTTTCGCTCCCTACACATATAAGTTACACCTTAATGTAACTCTCTGCATCGAGTTTCCTCGGGGCTTTTCAGGGTAAACCATACTGTAAACGAAAAAAAAAAACAATCTAAAAAATCAAAATAGAAACCCATATTAGATGTTCCTAATGTCCTTCACTTCTACAAACGCATGCACCCGTCAGTTCATGGATGAGAAGACTCTGTAAAAAAGCTTTCACTCGGTTTTTCTGGAATGTCGAAATTCGGATTGTCTGTATTCGCAACAATAACATAAGATACTATCAAGAAGTTGCTCGTAATTTGGCCGTTTAGAATGCTCACACGATTTTTAAAAGGTACCTTCAAGAAATTGCTGAAAAAATCCAGTATACTATTACGAAAAAAACGCCCCAAACCAAATAAAAACAAAGTTTTATCGGCAAAATGTTCATGTTAATATTCTTTTTACGACTGGCCGTACGTGATATATATCATTAAAGTTCATGTGTTTCAATAGTTGCGCAAGTTACAGAAAAAAAATATATAAAAATTTTTGCCAGGGTAAAACTCTTTCATCTCAATTCCCTTCAACGTTCCAACATTCAACGGGCTTAGTAAATCACCCCTTCAAAATTTAAAGCAAATATAATATTTCAATTTCTACTTTCTTAATTTTGTTAAAAAAAAGTAATTGTTAAATTAATAAATTGTGTAATTACCTAATAAGGAATATGAAAAATAGCTATTAAAAATAAAAATTAATAAAAAACATAACACTTTGTTATATAATTTCTTTCCCTGTTATTAAATTATTTTAAAAAGATATTTTATATTATTTTAAGTTGTCAAAATTTGTCAAGTCAATTATTGCCTCTGATGACACGATGATAAGCCCTGATAATAAAGCTACCGTAATTAAGAAACATTTTTATAGTACATTTCAGGCAGTAAACAATTAATATTGTTTCAAATCATATTATGGTACGTTTAAGTTTGATAATTTGAATAAATTAACGTGTCAGTGAGGTACATTTGTAAAATTTTTAAAACGGAGAATTAGTCTCTGTTTATAAAATGTGTCAATCGATAAAAAATGGCTGAAAAATTGAATTTTTTGTTTAAATCTGAAAAGCTTTAGATTTTAACCAATATATTCTCGTTTGAAATACACTAGAGTACTATACGTACTGGAATTAGTAAATTTAATCTCTTGGCTTTCAGTTGAAGCTAAAATTAAAGATTTAAAAAACTTTTATTTAAAAAAAAATAAATTTAAATTTAGATATAAAAAGAAGTGAAAGTACCTAATTTCTATCGAAAGAATAAAATCCAGCAAAAAAGACAATGTAGTTTTAACAAATAAACACTGATTTAATATAACGTTAAGAATACAAGCATTTGATTATAGACTAGAAAATAATGCCTTTTTGTTTCCATCAATAAAATCCGGAAATAGAATATAAATTTTATTTGTGTACGTATGTAAGGAATCATGTAATGTTATATGTGTTTGTGTGAAAAAGTCACACATATGTGCGTGATCTAAACGTATTTATAAATGGAATTTTGTCTGTGTGTGTGTATGTGTGTCCGTTATCTATAGACTCCGAAACGGCTGAACCGATTTTCTTGAAAATTTACAAAGTTGTACTATAAGCGTCTGCGAGTGTTCGTAACTAGGTTTTGTGTTGAGGTACCCCCGATAAATATCCAAAATCGATAATCGAAAAAATCGGATTATAGAAGGAGTGGTCCGATTTTAATCAAATTTGATACACTCATAGACAAAGACATAAGAAACGATATTCAGAAGTTTTAAGGTTGCAGTTCTTACAATAGTGCAGACAATCGATAATATATATATATATATGTATATATATATATATATATATATATATATATATATATATAAATCGATACCAGGAAATGAAAATTTGACTTACATTCATTCATCTTTCTTTCAGTCTACGGTTTCGCTTTAACTGGAAACAACTATTGGTTTTTAGTATTTCATGCCAACGTCTAAAGAGTCTGAGCTCCAAGACCATGGATTAGTATTTAAGCTTTCATTACACCCGAGCAACGCCGGGATATACTGTTAGTTCACAATAAAGAGTATCCAACAGACAGAATTTGTTTTCTACTGTGGACTCCTTTGCTGTAGTCGGAAACGATATCTTTGAAATTCGTCAGCGCTGTGACATTTAGCATGACGGCTTGAATGACGTTGTGAAGATCATAAAACAAGAGTGGCCCTTGGTGACGGCTGTGTGTATGCGAACCTTGGGGACGAGTTTCGTGTGTTTTATACAGAAAATAAAATCCAGTATTAAATCACTTATTTCATTTCTAATTGGTTCTCATAAGTCATATGTTAGGTCTTCTACTACGGCTGCACGATCTTTGGCGGTATCTACCTACGATGACAAAAAAACTTTTCAGATTTGTCTTCTATGGTTTCATTGCTGTGTTTTACAATGTAATCACTTTATCGTGTGCGATTTGTTTATAACTATTGTATTTAATATTTTCGTGAATGTGACAACTTCTTTCAAATCCTGCCACACATTGTCAAAAGGTTTCGCAGATATTTTCCCTTACCTTACCCCCTTCATTTCTTGGTAGGTGTCAGCCAGTGCATCGCAAACAATGAGACGAAAATATACTGCTTCCCCATTATGTCTGACGCACATGCGTTTTCATATTAGAAAGGGCACATATTCTAGCACGTATAAAGCCCCTGTACACATCACCTTAAGAAGGGATGGGTGAACATATGAGCCTGCCAGATAGTCATTTACAAATCCAGCGAACACATTAATGGTAACTGATGCTGGCAGATAGCCTGTATTGTATTATAATGATTCCAATCTGTCCACAAATATGAGATTTGAGAAGTTGTAATTCTAACTCTTCCAAATGTAGCCTCATCCGTAGACAAGACTGAAGAGACAAACAACAGATCGGCAGTTCATGCAATAAATCATCGGCAAAAATTCTCGTGTCAGGGGGCAAAAGGCATAGCACACGTCACAAATAATACGGATACAGTCATAAGAAAGTGGATGAATGATGCTATTTTTCTTCATAACTGATTATTCCGTTAGATTAAACTAAAGTAACAGTGAGTTTTTTTTTAATCATATCAGCCCGAGCAAGGCGGTAACGCCACTGAAGCGCCGGGGGCTACGTAGGAGTGAAAAGATTAGAAAAGAGAAATCCGGAAACCACATCCTAGACAAGAAACAAGGGATGAGTCTCTTCACCTGTTCAATAGACGTGGGTGGAGTGTGAACCGGGCGATAGTTTAGTCTATCTACTCCAATTGAAAAAAAAAGAAAAGAGTGAAAAGATTGGAAAAGAGAAAGCCGGAAACCACATCTTAAACAGGAAACAAGGGATGAGTTTCTTAGCTGTTCAATAGACGTGGGTGGAGTGAGAACCGGGCGATAGTTTAGTCTATCTACTCCAATTGAAAAAAAAAGAAAAGAGTGAAAAGATTGGAAAAGAGAAAGCCGGAAACCACATCTTAAACAGGAAACAAGGGATGAGTTTCTTAGCTGTTCAATAGACGTGGGTGGAGTGTGAACCGGGCGATAGTTTAGTCTATCTACTCCCATTGAAAAAAAAGAAAAGAGTGAAAAGATTGGAAAAGAGAAAGCCGGAAACCACATCTTAAACAGGAAACAAGGGATGAGTCTCTTAGCTGTTCAATAGACGTGGGTGGAGTGTGAACCGGGCGATAGTTTAGTCTATCTACTCCAATTGAAAAAAAAGAAAAGAGTGAAAAGATTGGAAAAGAGAAAGCCGGAAACCACATCTTAAACAGGAAACAAGGGATGAGTTTCTCAGCTGTTCAATAGACGTGGGTGGAGTGTGAACCGGGCGATAGTTTAGTCTATCTACTCCAATTGAAAAAAATTAAAAAAATTAGGTTAATGACTTGCTAAGTTTTAACTTAGTTTTAACTTAGTCAAAGAAAAGGAAAATTTTAGGAAAAAAATCCTTCAAATTAGACATGAAAGTTAGAAATTATACAAAAACCAGCAAAATAAAAGAGGATAAAAATAAATAAAAGATGATAAAAATAAATCAAAATAAAAACCAAAATGGCTTAATTTTTACCATATTCAAGAAGACTCTTGTTTCTGTGCAAAGTGAGCATCATTGTTTAAAAAAAGGACATTGAGATAGAAGGCCACAAGTGTAACTAGTGAGGGTAGAACTCACTAAGTTCTAACTGATATAATCTTGTTAACCATTACACTACGCTAAAGTTTGCAAACTATGTTTTTATAATGACTGCATAAAATGGGGTACAGAGTAATTATCGAACCCAGTACTGTACCGTAACTGATCCAGCGAAACATACGTTCTAAACATGACTCTATGTCGAATTGTCCGCAGGATGAATTTATAGAGATTTGCTAAACTTTGCTAAGGTTTAGCATACGACCAAATGCAAAGAGCACCCAGTAAGGACGCGATAACATTATAAGAACTATTAAAACATATCTATCACTATTCATATTCAAATTAATCAATAATTCACGGAGGAAAATAAAGTTTGATATGAGCATATACTTACTATACATGAAACTTAAGAATTTGGTACTATATATACTATATAAAATAGATAAATACTTTCGTGGGAGATTCCTGGAAATTAATTTGTATTTTGAAATTGTTACTTCAATACTGTAATGTTTGCTAATGAATAATATTAAATTGTATCCACGTATACTTGATTTCGAAGAGTATTAAACCTTTTATAAAGTATTGATAGAGATGTACTTATTTATTAGCCATACTGTAAATTCCAAGATATTTTTTATTTGATTGCCTGTCTTGTAGGCCAAATAAAAAATACGGTAATTGTTCAATCGATCACATTACAAAGAGTTTTCTGAATCATCTGAATTCTATTGATTCATTAAAACGGTATCGTATTATTTTTTTAGAAATTCAGCGATTGTTGTGTAGAAAAAATCGATATTTTTTTTATTCTGGTTCGGAATAGAAGTTCCGTTTAATTGCGATCGTGTACTCTTTGTAAGACCATATAATTTGCTGAGTATTGAAAAGATGTAGCAATAGCATTATATAAAATACATTCCCTTTAATTTTATTAATCAACGTATCATATTCGTGTGTAAGCTGACTTCATGTAAAGGGCAATCGCTGAATTGTTTTGCATGAATTTAAAACCATTATTACGGTCATTAAAAAAATGCATGATTTTCACCTCTAAAACTGACTTATGTATCAGTCGAGTTTCATATTTTTGACGTAAAATAATTATAATAAAATGCCCAACTATGCTCGAGTATATACGGAATACTTTCTTTAATTTAATAAATAACCTCATCTTCTGCAAGGAAAGTTGGGTCACTGTGCCGTGCCAGAAAATGTTTTCCGTCAGAATCAATCATGCACATTTAAAAATCTATCATTTCTCATTGCATTGATTACTGTTGTTTGCCATATCTTGTCATGCTATTTATCTCGAGGTTCTTGACAAAATCTAGAGAAATGATCTGTTATGTAATCCAACCTGACCATGAATTTCAACTTCAGTCACTTTCTCTCAGACGTGATGTGGGTTCCCTCTGCCATATCTACAAATATTTCATGTCAATTGCTCTGCTGAGCTTTTTTCTCCCGGTGCATCGTCCACGTGAATTTAATTGTGCTACTAAATTGACATTTGTTCTCGAGTGTTTCGATTAAGTGAATTTAAGCGTTGCTATTAGATTGGCAACTAAGTCCTACTGTTTCACTGCTGAAATCCATAGCTGCATTCGTTATTTCCATTCCAATATTTGTTTACCACTCGCTTCCTACCTGTGAATATTTATTTCCGTTTCATTGCTTTCCCGACAGCGACAATCTATTAAAGATTTAAATGGAACTTCACTCGTTGAATTCTGTCTGCTTGAAGGCCGTTTGTCTTTTTATCTTCTTCTCAATCCTCCCTATTCTTAATCCTCATTCTTAATACTCATTCCCAGTAAACCGCTGCGTTCTAGTGATATTACCGCTTTGCTAGCGGTGAGAAAACCTGTAATCAAGCAAATTTCGATTGCCATATTTCGGTTCGAATCACTGGAATCCTAAATCTTGTAGTTACAGGTTTTGATATGAAGTGTAAATAAAGTTTAAAGTATAACAAACAGAATAAACTTAGTAGATATAGGCTATGTGGGGTCAGAACAAGAGATGTTCACATCTTAAGTGATGTTCAATTACACTCTTGAAGTGTAAGCTTTCCGCAGCTAAACGTTCTAAAAGTCCCAATTATAATTGCATGTATAACTAATAAAAACAAAATGCTATGACCAACAATATATTTTATAGGAAAACGAACATAAATCCATTTAATAAAAAAATGACCAACAATGTATTTTATAAGAAAGACGACCAGCAATGGATTTTATAAGAAAATGACCAACAATGTATTTTATAGGAAAATGACCCACAATGCGCTTGATAGAAAAATGACTAGCAGTGTATTTTATAGAAAAACAACCAACAAAGCACTTTATAGGAAAATGACCAACAGTGCATTTTTAAAGCAAAACCTCGCGCAAAACATTTTATCTGTAATTGAAGGCAGAAGTTTCCTTCAAAATATAGTTGATGTTATAAAGTTCTTGTCAAATTATACATATTTTAGCAGTAAATAACTTATAATGTTTGATCTTCCACGAAACAAAATCAACCAAACAACCAGAATGAGAAAACGCTTTCAGGACATTAATCAATATAATATACATAAAAAGACGATATAAATATATAAAATGCATTTTATAGTAGAATTACTGCAATACATTTTATGAAAAATTTACCAACAATATATATTTTATAGTAAAATAACCAACAATGAATATATCTAAACAGATCTCATATCAACCATTAACTCATTTATCTAAGGAGAATGATAGAAATCCTTTCTAAACAATAAATTAAACAACATTAAATCTACTATAGAAGAATGGTATTTTTTTATAATCATTTCATCCCAAGCAAGGCAGTACTGTCACTGGTGCGAAGGGGATTACATAGGAGGCGAAAGAAGAGAAAGTGGAACATGTTATAGGGGGTGTCAGAAAATGAGTAAGAGAAGGATGAGAACACTGGTATGAAGAGAGCTGCATGAGAGTAGAGTGGACGAGGAAAGGAACATAATAAAAGGGTTGCCAGAAAAAGGATGCGAATCAAGAAGATAGAAGATGGCAATTGACATTACGTTTAAATTCTTAGAGAGTGTATCAGTCAGGAAAGCAAGTATACCGAAGAGAATTCCACAGGCGGGAATTTCGAGTAAAGAAGACACCAGAGTAGACGTTCGGGCTATATTTGATTGGTTTCACTCTCAAAGGGTGGAAGCTTGCTGCTAGTCTAGTAGCTCGATTAAATTCATGCAGAGGAACACCAGGGAGCTAAGCTAATTGGGACAGAAGCCGTTAAAGTATTTGTCGGAAAGAAACTGACTGGAGCCGAGATACCAGGTCGGAATCGATCACATTACAAATTCTCCGTTGCATTTTGTCAAGAACCCCGAGATGAATAGCAGAGGCACCCAAACAGATGACACAGCAGTATTCAACGGGCAGATGGTAGAGCAGGATGAATTCAGACAGTAAAAACTCCCCGGCCCTATACAGTGAAACGTCCTTCCTAGCAGCAGATATAGCTATGGATACAATGTAGTCATTCCACTTGAAGTCGGTTGAGAGAGTTAAGTAAAGGAGGCGCAGTATTTTGTATTCAGAGAGACTAGCCTGATCCATGCTGATGAGGGGTATGAGCGAGTGTCTATGGTAGTTAAAAAGAGCAGCTTCCTTTTGGAAACATTAAAATTCACGAACCATTTTTATCCCAGTCCAACGCAGATTGGAGGTCCTTTTCAAGATCAGCAGCGATTCATAAATAAAAGAACCTCAGATGACAACTTCCATCATGCAGGAAAGCAAGAAACATAGACGCAGTAGTCGCAGAGATTGGAAAGGACAGGGGAGAGTTCAGGGCACATTTCTTGAGGATAATTTTTGCCATACCCTCATCTCCGCTCGCTTTTTGTGGGTCAAGCTTTGGAATTATTTTACATACCAGTGAGGGAGTAATATGAATGTCACTCAATTGAGCTTCAGCTCTAGACGGAAAGTCGGGTACGGATACTCCAGACGAATCAAATGTCGAGTAGGTAGGGAATGTGCGAGCAAGGTACTCGGCCTTATTCGCTGAATATGTTAGGACCTCAAATTTATTGATTAAAGTTGGGATTGAGGACTTGTTGTTATTTAACACACTTTTACAAAGCGCCAATAGTTTTTGCAGCCGAACATGCGGGATGTCATACTCTGCTTCATTCTGCCATCAAGCAACAGCTTAGCAACATTAAGCGTCATCCTGCACTCACTACGAGCAAAAGCAAAATAGGCGCTTATTATGGTTAGACGCGTGGCTCCGATAAACCTGAAAGAAATGATTCCTGTAGGCGATAGCAACTAAGCAAGCAGGGGTGAACCGGAGGACGAATGTGGTTTAAGTCGTAACATTCTGGCTGGGGTAATAACATTGATGCCTGTTTTAACCCAAGAGGAGTCATCGGATGCTTAGCATTCAACGGGAAGACTAAAAACTTTGTTTCAAGGAACGTCGCACAGGAAATGGCGGAACGACGCCATTTCTGATCTTTAGCAGCAGTAAGATATTCTGCTGGTCTGAGGTTCTTGTGGAGGAGAGGAAGTGGAAGGAGATATTAACGGAGATCACTGCATGGTCAGAGTTTCCAAAAGTGAAAAGCTGGTTCACATTGCAAGAGTCCGGGATGGAAGTGAAACAGAGATTTAGATGGAAGTCAGATCTATTAAGGTTATTAGAGAAAAGCGCTGGGAAAACCACCACTTGTGTAATGTATATGCAAACCACATTCACCCTAGTCGGGTTGAACCAGCTTCCTTCCCGATGGAGAAAGTTTCATTGGGATTTGTTTAAGGGCAGGGTCCCAAGTCCTACTCTGCTATTTAACCCATAACTGGAGGGAAGGGACGGATTCTTACCTTCCCCAAGGTTACCAGCGCGTAAGTGAATGCAGGGCATTCAACTGGAATTTGAACTCGGCTCATCGATTTCTTTTTCCGAGCCCAGCCACTTGTGTAAGATATTGAGTGAATAAAAAGTTCATAGTATAGACACCAGCATGCTCTGTGACACAGATCTCCAGCTACTCGGCGGTGGTGTGCATTGAAATCTCCAAACACAAATGTATGGGCGGACGAAGACTTGGCTTTAACAATAATATGGAAGATGCTGTCAAGTACGTAACAGACAGAAGATGAGGGAGAAGATGCATATGGACACCGGAACCCTTTCTTACGAGGTGAAGGTTACCACAGACGCAGAAATCAGAGGAAGAGATAGAAGGGTTAATGTTAGTTTCACGGAGAGTTAAGATATCAGATGAGTTTACTTGGAGGAAGGATTTAACGCCGCAAAATTAATACGGATATCTCGTATGTTCGGGAAAGAGATGTTGACGGATTTAAGTGTTTTTGATTAGTTGGTTTTGTTTCGTTTTTTTATTGTATGTTGTCATGGTTCAATAGTTTTATTTGAGAGAATTCCTACAGTAGTTGTATAAGTCGGTCGTCAAATGCAACATGCGTACGATGGAAACTGGTGCAGACTGCAGCATAATGTGACTTCATGGTTGCTCACTGGAGTCACCTGCAGGGACACCTATACAAAATTAATAAAATTTCAAACACTATCCCCACTCGACGGTAAGACACACTTGTATAAAAAAAAACTCTTCCAATCTGTACGACAACCCAATATCTATATAAAATAAATTACATACTAACAATTTGTAGTGACTTCACACAAATCCGTTTTAAATATTACGAAACAGCCAACATTAAATATAATTTTCATGACATTAATCATGATTATATCTTAAACATAAAGCACACATATCACCGCCTTTATTAATCATGTCCATACAAACTTGTGTATGCACAAAAGCTGAGTATCATGTACCATATATTTCAATGTGAAATCAAAATAACATATATTATAATTTTATTACACCAAAGCTCACATGAAATTTAAATTTCGGCTTTAAATTACCCATAAAGAGTTGATATGCCGATAAACAAATCAACCAATCTATGTATAACTAATGGAATGTTTATGGGATATGTTTTATGATCCATGCTAATAGTTAAATACATGGCACAACAAATGGGAACAGCGTACTTTGTGGCTTATCTCAGCTGTTGTTAGAATACGATTTGTACATAATGTAGAATAGAAGAAGCAGATCTTGAGTTGATTTCAGAGATGATATCACTTGATGTCAGTGTCTGTCCCTACATATGAACACAGCATCAAACTGGGTTTTGCAGGCGTCGGAAAAATGTAATCAGCTATATAAACACAAATTCAGTGGGCTAAAATAGGTACCCCATACATCCACAACAGAAAGTAGAAACCACCTTCCAGAAGAAAACATGTGCACATACGGCTCAACATTAAGTAGCGAAAGCAGATTCATAAAACAGAATATTACACAAGGAGAATCAAGTCTTGTGCATTTAATTGTGATGTTGACACTAACTTTATAGAAGCTAATACAGAAATCCATTACAAATTAATTTCCTTTAGAAATCCATTGTATGTTATCTTACGATAAAAAGACTACTAAATTGTATTAAAAGCGGTTACTGTGTACATCATTTCATTTAATGTTCTTGCTGACCGCATTTTAAACAATCCCTCATCTTGCAGATGTCTTTTGAAATCAAAAGGAAATCAAATATTTCTGGTCACAGAGGAGTAATTTCCGGATAAATTGCTGAACATTACGTAACATGATTCGTAAATTTCAGGAAATAAATGTGTAAAGTGTACATTAAAAATAAAGAAGAAAAACTTCATGAAATCTATAAATGAAAGAAAATAAATTTAAATATACTGCTAATTGCTTCATTGGAAAAGGGCATAGTATTTAATCTACTCAAGACACACACCGAAATTCTATAAGAAAGTCACCGCTCTAGCAAAGCTAACAGACACACACACACACACACACACATATATATATATATATATATATATATATATTATATATATATTGCTACAATTATTATCATGGTAAATATTCAGAAGAACTACTGGCATTTGGTTCATCAATGTGAATCTCTATAATTAAGACTTGCTATTCTACACACCTGTAGTCGACTTACCATCGTTAGTTCTATATAAAAATTGTAAAGATGAATTTCCTCAAACTCAAATTTTCCCCTTAAAATTGTTAGTTTGTGGAACTAATTCACGGGATGATATTCTCCTAAACAGTAAAATATTCAAGCTAAAGATTAGTTGATATATATGTTTCTTATACAATGATTTTTACTTTCTCTTGACTTTCCTTCCATTCATACTAAACGTATAAATTATAAAGCCTCTGACTTCCATGGTTCTTGGGCTCTTGAGCCTTACATTGAATGATCATTATTGAAAATATAAAAAATATTAACTTGGAATTGACTTAATTTAACCATTTTTTAATCTGAAGGAAATGTTTAGAAAATAAAAACGTTTTTGCAACTAAAACGAAAGCAATTCCTTTCTTTCTTTCTTTCTTTCTTGATATATATATATATATATATATATATATATATATATATATATATATATATATATATTTAGTATATCGAGGCAGCAAGTAATCTTCTAAACATATTCTATTAAATATAAGAGACAATGAATGTCTATTATGTTTAATCATGAGCCGTTCTAAACGTCGTATTTTTGCTTTAATTTCAGTTGAAAATAAAGACAAAAATTCTCCAACATTTGGATAATTTTTTATTAATTTGTTACATGTCATCTTTCTGATCAGAGTACAATTAAGCAACATTTCTCTGAAAAACATAAACATGTAAGTAATATCAAACCGATTTTGGTCAACAATACGGTGAGCCTTACTAATACACACAGTAAAAGTAACCTTCAGATATTAGAGGCCATGTACATTAAATTTAAACAACCAACACTCAATAAAATCACCTTTAAATCCGGACATAACACGTTACATTGCATTTGAATACATGGTTTTGTTGTCATTTTGCGCTATCACGCGGTGTGACGTCATAGAACCGCATTGCAAATCTTTGGTAACTATTGCCGTTGCCTAGCGGAGTTTTATGTCAACAGAAAATAAAATCGTCGGTGTTATTGTATTACCGTTAAATAACCTCTCTGAAGATGGCTCATGTGAGCCGAAGGCTTAGAAACAAATTAATAAAAAAATATCCAAATGTTGGAGCATTTTTGTCTTTTTTTACAACTGAAATTAAAACCAAAATACATTGTCTCTTATATTTAATAATATATGTTTAGGAGATTATTTGTTGCCTCGATACACTATATATATATCTATATCTGAAATGAAATATTTCTGCCATGATATTTGTATGGAGGTATGAAAAAATTCTCGCTGCTTCGTGTTGACCTGATATATATATATATATATATATATATATATATATATTGTTTATTTTATTTAAATTTAATATAGTTCACATTGGGAAACGAAAATATATGTTTTGAGATTTTATCTGGTCATCAGGAATTGTTGACTCATCGTTGTTAAAATTATTTACATTTAAATATAGGGAACTACACTTGTTATTTAAAGACTTAATATGGATGGGGGAAGAATTAGGAGATTTCTTCCTTTAGTCTTAACGAGAAAAGTGTCTGTTCTTCGAGCTACCGTCTAGCCTGCCTTTTTTCAAAATGTTTTTTATGAATGAGCGTATGATTTATGGGGCGTAATGAGAGAGAAAGAGAGAGATACAGAGAGAGAGAGAGAGAGATACAACCATGCACAAACACACACGCATATCAATATATATACCAGCATAGCTGAGATGAGTAATTTGCCCATATTTTATGTTTTTAATTTCGCGCAAGTGTGTTTGTTTTTTTTACTTTTCATTATAGCCACTGAGGAAAATTTCGAATCAAAACATTTTTTGCTTTAAAAACATTCGTTAGACTTTTTGTCTTTCTATTTTCTTTTCTTTATCTTAATTCTTTTGTCGCCCACGTGAAACCCTCCCTAAAAATTGAGCATGAAATGGCTTAACCGGTTTATGTTACCTGAATATTACTTTATTTTTTTGTCGTGTCCCTTCAAGATGTAGGCGATCAAGATTTCCATCTCATTTGTCCTCTGTAGCGCCTAAAAGATTTTGTCTTTTCCTTATTTTTTTATAAATCCTGTCCCAGCATCCATTTACAAAGGTTCACTGATATATGTTATACTTTCTTTGATTTTAATCTGTCTTGTGAGTATTTTATTTTCCAATACCTCTTTCCTCATTGTGTGATTGGAAACATCAACTGTCTGTTGTTGATGTTAAGTATAAGTTTCCCTTTTGTTTCCATTTTCTCTAAAACTTGGTTGTTACTCACATGTTCGGTTCACCTTACCCTCAGCATCCTTATGTAGAACAACGTTTCTGTTGCTTCGTATATCTTCTTTCTTTTTGAGAAGTTTGCCTAGAAAATGCTGAAGGACAGATATACAAGAGGACAGACATCATGTAACATTTCCCGACACTTTGTCTTGACTCTTCCGATAGTTCTTGATATATATATATATATTTATTTCTTCCCTTAGCTTTTCAAATGTTCGGTTCGAATAGCTTCGTAATAAAACAAGGAATTTATCCAGATAATCTGAACGAAAGAATATGCTTCAAAAAGTTACAATATAAACTCACTTCATTCTGAACTCTGTTATTAGCTAACATACAATGAAGTTTGAACGGTCGAAACGGTCACACAATCATTTTTTTTTTCTTTCTTTGAGATTAATTTTCCTAATATCGTTATGTATATGAAATTAACATGTCATTGTAGATTATGTATTTATCGCAATGTCTGGTCTTTTATAGACTAACTTCCGTACACTGCATATTTATTTTTTCTTCAAATCTTGTGGTCGGCGTGATTTTGCATGAAAACAAAATGGCTTCCCCACGAGATTCTTTGTACGTACGGACGTCCATGAGGTAAGTTTTTTTTCAAATTACAGTTATCTAATACATATAAATTATGATTTGCATGGCATTTTGCTAGCGTCTATATTAATGCCACTTTTAAGTTTGAATAATTTCGTTAGTTTTATAATATGTTGTTATTTATTATATAAGTGAGTCTTATTCTGCACCACGTGATGATCATGTATGATCTTATACTGTTATAATAGAATTTGCTGCGTGAATATTATGGGAGAGCAGTTGATATTTAAATTGTGATTATCCTTCTTTTGTCTCGTTGTTATATCAAAACAGTCTATCGAAATGTCTTTCTTAGTTTTAAGTAAAATAAACTTAGTTTTAAGTTACTTTTCTTATAATATAAATAAACAGAGTCTAATACAAACAGTAGAAAATGGTGGAAACATTATCTTTCTTGCCCACAGGAAAGGATAATTTCCTCCATTAGACCGCAATAATTGGGTACATTCACTCCAGCGGAAATTGTTTCTTTAGAACATTATAGAAATATATGAACCAAGTACAATAAATAATTATGATAACATTTTTTATATATAATTCTATAAAAATACCAATGAATTGCGGCATAAAAAACTGCGCAGAAATTGGATTTTATCAAAACGTCGGATTACAGTTACTCGTCGTTATATGTTTATATAAATTTTCTCGTTTACTGATGTTTTTTAATTTTTTATAAAAATGTCATTTTCGTATTAATTTCTTGAAAATTGGTAAATGAAAAATATTGTATTAGTTTGTTCGCGTTTATAGGGCACGCGTGTTAAGGCTGGCATTTTTATGATGCAAATATAAAATTATTTTTGTAAATAAACAAGCTAATAAATAGTGTTTAATATTTTTGTTGATTAAATTCTCAAACACCGAAGAAAATGCATAAAATCCCTTTCATATGCTTAGCTGTTATTAAAAATGTAATAATCAATTTTAAAAACGAAATTCATTGCTGAGATAGTGATGCTAGATAAAAGACTATCGGAGTCAAGGAGGAAAAACAATTTCTTTTAGCCCAATGTTTTATTGTGGGCACGAAATTTAATTATTGTCGAAAATTATTTTAGGTTATATGTTTTTCTGAGTTTAGGTTTAATATAGTATCGCAGTCTGAGCTGTGCATTGCGGTGGAATGGGTATCGATTCGCAACGACAAATCGAGGAGCCGAGTTCGAATTCCAGTTGAATTCTTTTCATTCACTTAGGCACAAATACCCTCGCAAAAGGTATTAATCCGTCTTTTCCCTCCAGTTATGAGTTAAATAATAGGACAGACTTGGTTCTATATCCTAGGCTGGTAACCAGTCTACCGTTGAAAGCAATGGCGCCCTACTGCAGCATAATATTTTTCCAGTTTGTCATGTCTCGTTCGGGACATGATCGCCCAAGCGTGTATCACGTATGGCACTTAACTGACTGATAGCATTATATAGAATATATTCATTTCGGATTTCATACTTGTATCTACGGATTTCGAAATTATTATAAGTCCCAGCTTAATTGATCAAATATTAATATTAATATATATATATATATATATATATATATATATATATTTTATCTTGCATGGTATTCATATTATGTTAACGGATTTGTTCATTACCAGACGTAAACGGTGTTATTCTACTGTTGTATTGATTTGTGTCATTCAGAATGTCGGATCCATGACGCTTTGTTATTTAGTGCTCTCAACATAGAATTAATTATATATGCATCTTTCCATATCATCTTCTATTGAAACAAGTTTCTTAATAATTTCACTCTAAGCAAAGGTATAGAATCACTAGGAGCCAAGAGGTTATTGAGTATTAGAAAATGGAAGGGACATAAAATAACAAGAATTATGAAACGAGAAAATAACGATTAACATTATATTTAAATATTTGAAAATCAAGGATGACTGAGAAGCAAAAATAGCCGAAAGAGTTTCAAAAGCGAGAAGTACGAAAGAAGAAACTAACAGCATAGAACTTACGATTACAACTAGTCATTTTAAATGCAAATTGATTTAGAACTTGCCGCCAATCTAGTACTGAGCGTAAATTCAAAAAGTCTAGGCAGCATACAAGAACATTTACCATGAAAATATTTTTTTAAAAATTCAGGTAAGATACGTTAAATTGGCGGGTGGGGGAACAGGCTGAAACTGAGATGCCAGATAAGGGCCGAAAATATTACAGATAATCTGTAAGATAGATTCTAGTGCAGAAAATTGTCTGGTACAGCATAGTGATCAAAATTTCACAGCTGCAGAGTTAATAACTGCCAGACGTGATACATGCTTGGGCGATCATGTCTCGAAAGAGACATGACTGACTGGGCAGAAGATTATTCCGCAGTAGGTTGCCATTGCTTTCTGCTGTGGACTGGTTGCCAGTCAAGGCTATAGAACCCAATCTGTCCTATTATTTAACCCATTACTGGAAGGAAGAGACGGATTAATATCTTTCCCAAGGGTATTTGCGCGTAAGAGAATGCAATAAATTTAACTGGAATTTGAACTCCCGTTTTCTTGTTCCGAGCCGATACCCAGTGCACCACCCACTGCACCACCCACTCACATCCGCAATATTAAATTTACTTTTCCCTTTTATGTCAGCGGAAAATATACATTAGTGTGAGAAGTCACAATTAGTCACTCTCTCGAAGGTTGGCATCAGCCATGTTGATGGAAGGTAAAAAGAGTTCTATCAGATGATTAAAATGCAGAAGCTTCGGATTTGAGGTGTCACAATTAACAAGCCAGTTCTTGCACCATTTAAAAAAGATTGTAAGTTATTTTTTTTACATTATCTGCAAATTCGACCGTGTCGAAAAGATCAGACTTACGATCAGACAAAAGTAAATAGTCGTGTCATCATCATAGATACAGTATTAAGAACTTATATGTTCGGGAAGGTCATTAATAAACATTTTGAAGAATTTAGATCCGGGAACATTGCCTGCGGAACACCGGCATTTATGAAAAAAATCTAGAAGTGTGATTACTCAAGACAAATTTCATTTCATTATTTTATCATCAGTTAAACAATTGGCCCATGAATATCATAATTTTCAACTTGCATGTCAAACCCTATTCCATGCTTTTGAGATATTTAAAGCAAAATCTTAAGCGTAATCATTCCTATCTAAGGCTTGAAAGATTCTTTCAGCAATACTCGTTGATACATTAACAGTTAACCAAAGGAATCGATAACCATATTACTTATCGGAAAGAAGTCCCTGCGTGATGAGATCCCAAACCAATTAAGAATTAATTAGTGGCACTAGTAATTTACAAAGAAGAGGCAGCAAAAATAGGCCGATAATTAGTAGGAGCAGATGGTTCGCCTGAATTTTAAAAAAACTGAAGCAGAGGGACATTTATTGTACAGTTTAGAAAGAAAAAGAGACAAATCAAGAGCCAAGTTTTTAACGACTATTACAGGGATACCATCGTGTCCACATGCAATGTCAAGAATCAGTTTATAAATGAGAAAAAATCATGACCGTAGTTATACGTATATCACTTAATAGAGGTTCAGTTTTAAGTGTAAAGTCAGCCAATGTTCCATCAGATGAGTCAAGAGTACAATTGGAACAGAATCTACGAGCAAAACATTCTGCTTTATCAATAGATATTAATACCTTGAATTGAGTGAAGATAGGAGGATATATAAAATTTACTTGTATTTAACACACTATGCCAATGTCGCTGTTGATTAAGTCACCCAAGTTCGTTAGATGCTATATGGTGCCTAGTTCTATCAGCAAAAATCATTAAGCCTTTATTTTTTGTGTAATTCTAATTAACTTTTAATAACAGACTTCACCATGTAAAAATATACATGTTACGGAAACCACAGCACCAACCACAGACAAGTTGAATCTGTGAGAAAAATATCACGGGAGATATGTGGTGTAAAAATAAATGGTTTATGGATTTTGTTCTAACTCGCTCCTAGCGGTTATAATATTATGTCTCACTTAGGTTGCGCATCCTGACGTCATTAGAAATGTTCCTCGACTGACTCTAATAGATTTCCTGTGACTTCACTTTGTGTTCTTTATATAAGGCGACTTGCTGAGTACATTTTGCGTTATAGGGTATTATTTACTTAACGAAATATAGATTCATAGATAAACAGATAGTTAGATAATTAACAAAATACGAACTAGATAGATACATAGAGAGATAGATAGATAGCTAGCTAGCTAGCTAGATAGATAGATATGAACAGACTGATATATATATATATATATATATATATGTATATATATACTAACAAAATAGCAAGATCGCCAAGACCGACCGCGGTTTCGCACAAGTTCTATATATATATATATATATATATATATATATATATATATATATATATCACGAAAGAAAGAAAGAAAGAAAGAAAGGAATTGCTTTCGTTTTAGTTGCAAAAACGTTTTTATTTTCTAAACATTTCCTTCAGATTAAAAAATGGTTAAATTAAGTCAATTCTAAGTTAATATTTTTTATATTTTCAATAATGATCATTCAATGTAAGGCTCAAGAGCCCAAGAACCATGGAAGTCAGAGGCTTTATAATTTATACGTTTAGTATGAATGGAAGGAAAGTCAAGAGAAAGTAAAAATCATTGTATAAGAAACATATATATCAACTAATCTTTAGCTTGAATATTTTACTGTTCAGGAGAATATCATCCCGTGAATTAGTTCCACAAACTAACAATTTTAGGGGGAAAATTTGAGTTTGAGGAAATTCATCTTTACAATTTTTATATAGAACTAACGATGGTAAGTCGACTACAGGTGTATAGAATAGCCAGTCTTAATTATAGAGATTCACATTGATGAACCAAATGCCAGTAGTTCATCTGAATATTTACCATGATAATAATTGTAGGGTAGCCACAGGCTTGCTACCTCGCAGAGTGGAAAATATATCTTCCCCTAAACGGTCGCTTAAACAGTTTGAATTGTATCAAACCTGTGAAGTGAGGACTGGAAGATACCTGCCTAGATATGGTAAATAATTTTTTATCGAATAAAGATAAAGTATGGCAGAAGTAATAGAATGAGATAATTATTATTCCTCCATCTTTAGCAATAATCGTATATATATATATATATATATATATATATATATATAAACCTACTTAAGGTTTAGTGTAAAAGTGAATGCCTATAATCATTCGCAGAATGCAGCCAGTTTGAGATTGAAAATGTTCGTCAATACTGGAAAAAAACAGATTCTGCTCTGTGATAATGAAATGATACTAACTTAACCTTTTTTTTTTCGCAAAGTTACAAGATATTCTTACCACATTGAACCGTAACGGAGTACATGCTACAGGCCCTTGATGAGTCTGACGAGGCTCGCGCAGTTGCTCTGGACATCTCCAAGGCTTTCGACAAGGTTTGGCACTCTGGCCTCCTATGCAAGCTACGGGTTTACGGTATTACCGGTCGCCTGCTTGACCTAATCCAATCTTTCTTAAATAACCGCAAAATGAAGGTCGTTTTGAATGGGCGTGCCTCTTCATCCTACAGCACGAATGCTGGTGTCCCACAGGGCTCTATCCTGGGCCCGACGCTCTTCCTTATTTTTATCAACGACCTCCCAGATGAGATCAAGTCCCAAGTAGGCATCTACGCAGATGACACTACAATATACTCCCGCACCAGTAAGAAACCTGTCGTGGCAGACAGACATAATCTCGCTGCTACCCTTGAACAGGATCTACACTCTGTGGTGAACTGGGCAAGAAGTGGCTTTTCAACTTCAATTCGTCTAAGACCAAGCTGTTGTCTTTCAACCATTATAGGCAACCTCTCCTGCCTCCCATAAGCATGGACCAAGCGATTCTCCCTGAGAGCAATACACTACGCCTCCTCGGCATTACCCTGTCCTCAGACCTCAAATGGAACCACTATATTGAATCCATAGCAAAATCTACTGCTAAGAAGCTTGGCTCACTATGTCGAACCAGGGTGTTTTTTCCGCCTGAATCCATCCTGCATATATACAAGTCAACCATCCGTCCGTGCATGGAGTACTGCTGCCATTTATGGTCAGGTGCCCCTGCCGTTCTCCTCAGTGTTCTTGATAGGCTCCAAAGGAGAGTCTGTAATGTGATAGGTACAGATCTGGCGGCTCGACTGCAGCCACTTCCCCACCGTCGAAATGTGGCTTCCCTTTGTCTGTTCTATAAATACTTTCATGGCTTCTGCTCCAAGGAACTTAAGTCACTGGTGCCTCCTCAACAGGTGTTTACTCGTGCAACCAGACTGGCAACTGGGTCCCACCCATTCACAGTCAGGTTAGCCAAATGCAGACGACAATTCTACTCCTGCAGCTTCTTCTCTCGCACTTCCCGCCTGTGGAACTCTCTCCCATATTCTTGCTTTCCTGACGGCTACAACCTCCAGAATTTTAAATGCAATGTCAATACTCATCTACTAACCACTGGACTCTAGCTCTCTTCTCACCCCCGTATAACCTTCCCTTTCTCTACACCTATGTATCTGTCATCGCACCTGCATTCTCAGCTTTCTATTGCTGCTTTCTATCTAGTTTGTACTCCTCACTCTTTTCTAATTTTTTTTACAGTTATGTAGCCCCCTGCGCATCAGTGGCATTTCTGCCTTGCTCGGGGTGAAATGATTAAAAAAAAAAAATTAAAAGAATGACTGAAATCTGCTGTCCTAAATTGGCAAAACGCTTTGAGAAATTTCATCGACTACAAGCAAACAGATTCTTCACTAATTTCTTAACCTTTTCATCTCATAACATGACATATCATGGAATTTCGTTCTTTGGCTATTTTCCTTCTATGTACATTACCCGAATTAATATATGGGGATATCAACGGCTGTCTCTACTTTTCTTTGCACACAATGCCGCAGCGCCATATTTATATCGATGTAACAGAGACATTCTATAAAAAACTTTGCAAAGAAAAGAATGGTCACAAGAGAAAAGTTTAATGAAGAAAAATTCACAAGAGAACAAAACCTGTCATCAACAGAAGGAGGTATTAATAAAATAAGGCGTTTTTCCGAGAGGAAGAAAAGAACATTTTGTTAAATGTGGTAACATCGACTGATGCTATAATAAGATTTCGTACAGCGAATAGGTTGAAAACGAAGGTGATTTACTAATCATATTACTAAAGAGAAAGATAAAATTTCTGACCCAACCGGTGTGAATCGGGTTTCAGTGAGTATCACTATTGTATTCGTGAAAAGATTCTGATTATATACATTATTTACATTGCTCGGGTTGATCACGAAACGAGAACGATCTATCCATTGATCAAAATAACGTGTTCATTTCGAAATTTTTTATCGATTGGAGAAGGTCGGAGTGTATAACGGCAGAAACGTCATGAAAACAATAATAAAGACGAGGACAACAGTCCGAACAGTTTAAATTAAATGAATTAATCACAATACTTCATTTTAGTAATATAGACAAAGAGTAGTAATATCCATTCATTTATGCCATGATTTTTTAATGTTTTGTTAATCAGATAAAATTGTGTTTATATCAAGTTTTATTTTAGTATTTATTAACCTTAAATTGATAAATAAAAATAGTAAACATGTAAGATGTTTAAAAAGCATTGTTTAAGAATATTTAAAAAAATTAAACATTCATTGTATGAGATACTGCATAAAATTGATTATGCCTAATTGACAGACTGCAAAGCTATTGGGGTTGTGTTGAAGAAACCAGTGGGAAATATAGGAAAAACATAGCTGACAGACTTCTATCATAGCCCTAGGTAATGCATCTCAAAGGGTTAGACTTTTGCATTGCGTGACCATGATTCTGCAAAACATAAACGAATCTCAAAACGACTGTGACGTAAAAAGAGAAGTCTAAAGTTAAACAAGTCAATAGTTGGCCTGCGTGTGCGAAGGAAGGATGCTTTCCAACCACTGCTGCCTGAAGTCTCCTACCACTTCTACTGCAACTGCCCTTTTCAAGACAAAAACAACTGTTCTTTTCGGTAGCAACTCTCCTTTTCAAGACAATCAACAGGTCTTTTCTTCTAGTCACTACAACCTCCATTTTCACGAGATATGCACCACCCTGATGCAGTGAATTAATTCCAGATAAACGCGACTGCGACCTCCAGCGTAGAAACCTCTCTGGATCAACTGCCGATTGTTAACGTAGTCTATACGCAAGGCAAAAGGACTAAACCACAAATGATATTTGCTGCAATCTACGCAAGTGCGCTACGAACCAATCCTATCCACCCGGTGCAGCAATGACTATCAACCCAGGCTTCATGCAATAACGATTCAACCTTAACATGCAGCGGACACCGCTTAATTAATAACAGTCCTGCAGCAACCAAACAGATCGTTTTGAACTGTAAAACAGCACAAATAAAACTTGTCTCGAGTAAGGCACCTTTTTTTAAACTTACATTTTGTTTTTGTAATCCTTTCCTTTCTGGTGTCACTACATTCTTTCTTAAAAGTCTGCGGAGTCGGTTATCATGATCATGATTGTCTTAATACCGCCTATGCAAATGGCTTTGTTATACTTAAGCTGAGCTCAAGATCTTTTGTTGACTTTTGAACTTTGTGTCTGCCGAGAATGTCCTTTTCATTCATGTCGTGCCTCTGTCCTTGAAAACTAGGCCGTAAATTGAAAGCTGTATGGGTATTTCAAACCCGCGACAGCACCTTCCCCGTGTTACTAAGAAAGATTGGGTTGTTGAAATACTCAGGCCATCGTGTTAGTGATCACGAGGAATGTGCACTATTTGTTCTTAGCCCGCATCCATGTGTAAGGGTTTCTTCTTTTTCCTATGCGCCCTGATCTTTTAGGATGTCATCGATCATGGCCATCTATCATTTTTCATCCCCATGAGGCACTTAATAAATTTTATCTTTTTGTTTTGTCTTCTAAAACTTTCCGCTAATCAATTTCTCGCGATCGCTAGGAAAGCTATGCATTGTTTTCTTCTGTTTCAATTGTCTTCATTCTGTCATACGAGTATCAAAGAGTCCAAGCTGGCTTTCCCCATGATGTGCACAAGAGATTTCAAATGTGTTAGATGTTAATTATATATGTCCTTATATGTTGTCGTTTAAAATATTTTCGGTTTATCGTATTCTCAGAATTCTTTTGTAGAAATACTTTTCTGTTACTTCAAGTTCTTTTTAATATGTGAAGTCATTGTCCAAGAATCACGGCCATATATAACGGATTTTGCATATGTGTGTGTTCGTGTGTGTGTAAAGAATTTACTAAAGTCAGAATTGTTAGGAGAAAAAGATTTTCAGTCGCCATCCAGTCGATTCAGTAATGCCGGCTTTAAACGAGTCGTCTGAATAATATCCTGTTGTCTACACAACAAAATGAGTTTCTTTAAAGCATTTACAACAAACCGCGCGCTTACGTATCTAACGATAGAATAACAATGATAGGAAAATGTCGTAAACAGACTTGCCAGGTAGAATATTCATGTATGCATATCTGTAAAAGCTTTGGCAAATATTCCCATCCGCCATTTTAAATTTTTGTTTTTCTTTTTATTACAAACATAACAACTAACAAACCATTGATTTCATATATGAAGTCTCTATTCGATAAATGCAGAAAAACATCGATAATCTTGTAAACGTACAAAAGACTTCTGGGTTAAATAATATAAACTGTATTTAATCGGTGAAATGAGAAAACTTAACCGAATCTTTATTCTTTAATACGCTTACGTTAATACAGAATAAGTATAAGATGAAGTAATCCTTATCGCACCCTGTATACACTCTTGTTGAGTAGAGGGTGACAGTATGAGGCCAGTAGGTGCTAACGACTTTACTTTAATAGAAAGTCTTTTAAGAGATGGGGATGCTAGCACTTAGGCCAACTGATTGTGACTTCAAATCTTCTTCCTAAACTGGTTTCAAATAAAATCTAGAGAACCTGTTAACATACTGTAAACCACTAGATAAGTAGTGAGAAGTGATAGGTTTATAACTTTTCAAACCTTTTGGTGTATGTCTACTAAGCTTATAGATTTATTTTAAGTATAGAACGATGGTATCACCAAGTGTTTGTTGCTATTGTTTTTTCCAGAAAAAATGGTGATATTCTAAGCGTAGCTTAGACGCGGCACAGTGAGAATGGAACTCACTACCCATTCATAATTGCCCTAACTTGCTAACCGTTACACCACGTCGATGGTTCTTTTTCCATAGAAAATACATTTTTATGGGATGTGGTAACGAGTTTTATAACCACCTTTATCCTCGTCCAAGCTATATATAAGTAGCAGAGAGAGAGAGAAAAAGAGAGCGAGCGAGTATATTCCAGTATAAATCTAAGAGCCGCACTAATAATTGTTCATTGTTATATGCCTTTGTAATATATTTTTGTAATATTATTCCGTTTTTGTGTTTTCATTTCTGGCTCCAACGGACAACAGTAATTTGGTGATGAGGTCACAATAATATGTGAAAAAACATATGATAAAGTAGTCACAAGGAAATTGGGATTCCTGGGTAACCTTGATAAATCAGGAGTAGTTTGATTTTCCACTTGTCCGGTACACCGCGTCCCGGTCTTTTGAACAGGAGTATAGGTTTATTCATTGTTTCTTGTTTATGATTGGGTTTCAGGTTCCTTTTAAAGTTTACTTCAACTCTTTTCTCCTGATATCTATGCCTGATAACTAAAATATTATTTGCTAGTTAAATATTGACATCTTAAAATCTAAAACTATTTTTCTATCGTCAGTAGCCCCTGGGCTTTGTACGGTGTAGACAGCAGTAAAATATATATACATGTATAGTCATCCGCAGACAGATCTGTTTCGTTGTATCACAGCTCATCAGTACGGTTAGACATACGATTGCTTTTTAACCCAGAATTGAAACCCGACCGAATCGGCGTCAGTCGGCGATTCTACCTCTGAGATATAGACGCTCGGTAGAAGGAGCAGACTTTTAGCGTATGATGTATCATACGCCAGTAACCAGACTGCACTAATTCATTATTGAGTGAGCGATGCGTAGATGCTAGAGTAGCTACTGTTTTTTAAAGTCTACTATTCTTCCAGTGTGCTCAATCAGGGATTGAGAGCGTATATATATATATATATATATTCTTTAGAATATGTTCAACTTACAATCTACTACAAAGTTTACATTTTGTTTCTACATTGAAAGGACAATATCTCATCAGGTAGTAAAGGCTATATTTGAAAGAGGATAGAAGATTCACTTCCTTATATTAGTAAAATTTATTTGTGCAAGGTAAAGTGGATAAGAAAAATGAGAAACTAGAATGGAGAATCATAAAATGAACATAGAGGAAATAAAATAAAACAAAAGGAGGAAAGCGAAAGAGAAAGAGAAAGAAGTAGGAAATAAAATATAGTCATATACAATCTTAAATGACCCGGCAGTGTGCTTAAAAAAGAGGAAGAAGTAAGAAAATACATAGAGTGGGGACGTAAGTGAGAGAAAATGGGCGAAGAAGAGAGAGGTGTGAGAGACATCATAATCGAAGGGCTAGGGAATTTAACACTCTGGTCTGGAATGGGAAGTAGATAAAAATACTTGTTTTAAGGAAGTATAAAACTACAAACTTTGTGTTCTATGAAAAGCTGTCGAAATCATGTACATAAACGTAGGAGTTATTTAAAAGTGTTGGGAAAAACTTATTTAAACTTCATTTAAAATTTAAATTGAAGTAATTTTTTTAAAAATAGAATTTCGACCTAAATTTTTAAAAAGGCCTTAATTAGAGCAGAATTCGTAGCATGAAATAAATACAAAAATAACATAAGGAGAGAAATCTCTGCAGAGTCTTCAGATAATTTCTCTTGTACAACCTCACGGCGTTTAAAGAAATCGATATAAAAGTATCGGACATTATCGAGATTACGGAGTTATGATATTAATTAAATTCACTGGAGGTAAGATTGACAAACTTAGAAAATTAATTCATAGAGTTTTTAATTCTTTTGGTCATAACTTAATGATTAACCCTAATATATAACAAGTTGACTTCTTAAACATAACGGTAGACTTAGTTTCTAATATTTTTCAACCTTACATAAAAAATAATGTCCTTTTTATGATTCCCCTTCTGGTTTCTCATTTTCCCTACCCTCTGTCTATTGCACACAAATATTTCATCAATATAAGGAAGTGAATTTTCAATCTCCTTTTAAAAAATAGCATTTACTACCTGATGAGACATAGTCTTTTCAATGTCGAAACAAAATGTACACTTTTGTAGTAGATTGTAATTTGTAAATGTTCTAAACTATAATTTAGAAGGAATATTCATATTTCTATTCCTATATTGAGCACCGTTTTAAATGTTTTGAGCGTTGTTAACGTTTTCTTCGTTCTTTATTCATTTATATATAAGAAAATAAGAAAAAGAAAAATACTGGATTTTAAAATTAAATACATACAGGCTAGGGTTAAATAGGGACTTACGTGTTTGGAATCTTTATAAATATTTCAATAGTTAAACATTTTTTAGATACACTTAACAAATTTTCTTTAAAACAACATTTGTAGGTATTTTTAGGGATGGGTTTGCGTTAACAAATATTAAAAAATCTGTCGCTCTCTGTGTCACGTGATGTAAACAATCCCTCGGACGAATGCTCATCGCGAAAACGTTTCTAATTTAAATTTTAAAATCATTTGTTTTTGATGAAAAGCCGAGGACGGTCGGAAATATCAAATATAATAATAGAAATAAATAAATACTGTCAAAAAATACATTTTTAAATTTACAACTTTTTAGTAGTTTTTCCTATATATATATAGAATAAAGGAATATGGTTGTTCCAACGAGAGTAATTAGTATAAAATAAAAAGTGTGAGAAGCCGTGAATGTTTTCTTTAAAATATATATTTATTGTTTGGTATTCATACAAGTTATGGACTATTAATACAAGTTATGGCGCACATCATGACAAATTAATACTCTATGACTTGTATGAATACCAAACAATAAATATATATTTTAAAGAAAACGTTCACGGCTTCTCACACTTTTATTATATATATATATATATATATATATATATATATATATATATATATGTGTGTGTGTGTGTGTGTGTGTGTGTGTGTGTGTGTGTGTGTGTGTGTGTGTGTGAGTTTGTCACCCTGAGTTTCACGCAAACTGATTAATTTTTAACAAAAATGGGTTATGCGTAGGGTTGCGTATATTTTGTGTATTTTTGTGGAAGTGCGGGAAAATCTGTCGTCATGAGAGACGCAGACATATATGTATACATTTGTACACCCATTGACGCGCTCAAAGACACACACACACATGCGTGTTCGCCCACTGGGGCTTGCATAAACATAGATATGCGAATGGTTCGGGGCTCGGCATACATATGTATATGTGTGCCGTTGCGCACATATATACGCATTCGGTTGGTGTATTCGAATAGTGTATCGATGTCAAAGCGCGGACAGCTGTCGATTCCTCGTACGTACATATGTACGTATGATGGGTTCTGTGTGAAACTATGATAACTAAGAATTGCTATTATTTTATTTAAGGCTGTATTGTTATTTTTCATTATAAAGTCGGTTATTAGCTTGTTTTTTTATGGTTGCGTATGTTTAAATGGTATAAATTCTAATTTGTAATGCTTTTTAGTGTTTATGTGTGGTGTATTAATTTTCCTGCGGCTGATTGATATGGCTATTTGTTTGATGATTGAAGGTGGGTGGTTGGAGGATGTGTGTACATAAGTTGGATCGTCATTATCTTTTCTATATGGTTCGTATGTATTGTTATCCAAGTTAAGGGTGACATCTAGGAAGTTTACTGTTTTATACCTGCTTTTATTTCTATTTTGAATCCAATGAATTTTAGAGCGTTTAGTATTTTTTCCTGAATCTATCTAATTTGGGACCATTGGGTTCTCTTATTAGGATAAGTCCGTGATCTCTGTATAGTCCCGTATCCTTTTTCTCCAGGATTCTGGCTAGGTGTGAAAGAATGAGTATGGCTACTAATTCGCATGTTACTGCTCTATTGTAGCTACCCATTGCTACATCGAATAAATCGTGGTTTCGTTTTTTTTGTTCATGGTTCATTATTGTGGAATAGTAGAGATTTGCGGCAGTACATGATTATTTTAATATCTTTGTCCGTAATGTTTATGTGTTGTTATCAGGGTTACAAACTCACACCTATCTATATGAATATGTCAGCTCTTTCACTGATATTGAGCGCTTTGAATTAAGTACCACCCATATATAATATATAAATAATATAATACATATAACAATTTGCATATATATATATATATATATATTGATATATATATATTGATATTTATAATTATATACATCCACTTTTCATATATATATATATATATATATATATATATATATATATATATATATATATTATATATATATATAGTGTTTAATTGTTATAGTGACAAGGTTGTCTTTTATTCAGAGGTAATTACCGATGCAATGTTTTTCGGTTAGAAGTTGTTTTTTATCGTAAATTGCTCGATATCTGCGTTAATAGGTAGAAAGATTTTGTCATTTTAACAGAGAAGATTTACGCGGACTTCGAAGTTTCGTGAGGATATTGTTATGATGCTGTCACCCGTCTTGTTTAAATAGAATATGTTGTGATATTGTGGAAGTATTTTTGTTTGTTCTTGGTTAGTTCATTCTACTTTGTTTAGGATTGGTTGATTTTTCTTTTTTAAATGTGTATTTATTTGTGATTTATTTCATTTTTACTGATTGGGTGTTTGATTAGTTGGGATTAACCCTTTTTCTTTGTTTTATTGACCACTTCTTATTGCTTTTACCCCCTTTCTTAATGCATTGGTATATTTTGCTTTGTAACGGTTTATTTTTTTCTGGGTCATGTTTGGACATTTTCATTTATCTGTTCAGTTTATTTTATTCGTCGTTTTCTGGTTGTGTTCTTTTCTGTTTTTGTCGTGACTCAGTGTTTGTTTTTACTTTCATGATTCCATTTTCTTATCTCGTTTTTTTTTATTAAAATTTTACTTTGGTTTTAAAACTGATTATTGATAGTTTTGCTTCTAGGAATAATTTACAAGTTTTTTGTTACTGCTGTATTATGTTGCCTTTTTTTACAATTTCCCATTTGATTTTGCTAGTAATCTTGTTTTCTTTCTGGTTCCATATATATTTTCATAACCTTGATTTGATTTTGTAATTTTCTGTGTTGAATGAAAAATCCTGGTTGAGTGGGGGAACCGGCTCAATCACCGATGACTTCAGTATACATAGATGACATCGGGTTAACATTTTATTGGTAGCATACATGGAAAAAGAAAACAAAACACTTAAAGAAAATTAAAAAATTAAAACGCAGGAACTTGTGAATAATCATAAATGCTTACGTGCTGAAGTGATCAAAAATGATTAAAGATGACTTTTAGCCGTATTCAAGTGCGAATATTATTAAATGCTTATCCTTTTTGTTATTATAGTCAGAGAACGATTCTCTTGAAATTTTGCCGTGTAATCAAATACAACTTAGGAGATTTTATTTGAAAATTTATTTGCTGTAGATACCGTTGGATTTCTTTTTTATTTGTAGTCAAATTCAAACAGAAAATAATTTGAAGAACATTGTTAAAAGAATGACTTTCTTCTTCACAAAGTGCATTACTAGTGTTGTTGTTTTCTTATAAAATTAAGCTGAACTTTATAAATCTATTGAAGAGAATAAAATTAATAGAATTGTTTAGAATCTTTATTGAGTCTAATGGTCTTTAGCATTGGTGGAAAGCGACATTAAACAGCCAGAAAACATTACTTTTTTCGTCTGCATAATAGACTCGCTGTTTTAAGAATAAAAGATTCGAGATGCAATAGAAATATAATATGCGTCCACTAAAGAATAGTCGAAGAGAGAATATAGCTGTTTCATTGATCAAAGAAAGCATATTTTGTTTACCATATATGAGAAAAAAGCCTGGATGAGGAAAATATTTTGAGTAAAAGTACAAACAGCAATCTCTTCTGAGAATCGAAAAGGATTTTTATAAGAAATAAATTCCTTAAAAGGACTCACAGAATAAAAGAATATATCATTAAAGACAATTCCGTCTAACATGAAATAAAAGAAGAATTACAAATATTTCGATTATAAATTTACTGAAAACGTTTATAAGCAAAACGTCGATATAGGTATAAAAATCGATCGGAAATAGAATTGACTAGTATAGATTATTTTCGCTGTATTGATCAGGGAATTAGTGACACATTCAATAATAAGTGAAAGACTTTAGTAAAGAAAAAAGTATTAAGTTTTGAGCTACAGTGGAAAGTCAGAGAAAGTACTTTTTACAAAAAATTAAGATTCATTTTGAAGATTAAAAACGAACAAAATAAATCACATTTAATAACAACAGTAAGAACTGAAAAGTTTTTTTTAGTATGACACACGTCCACAAAAAAGCACCAACAGAATTTCAAATTAAGTACGAATATTACCTGTAAATATAAAATCCTAGCAATTGTGCTCAACGATTTTGCTAACGTACGCCTTTCACATACTGGACGTTGTGTAACGGATGTCGGCGCGGTAAACGACATTTGCACAAATGCTCGTGGAAAACGCTGAATAAGTTACCTTTCTCTAGAACTATGAATATTAGTGTAGATAAGGCTATCGATCCTTCGGTGACTACTAATCTACGATATGGAAAATTCGGATTTCCAAACAGTTCATTAGTCAACGGGAAAACAACTATTCTAAGGGAATACAAACAAGTTCACTTTAAATAAGGAAAAATGTGTGTTGCATGAAATCCTAAAGGGACGTAGTATAAAAAATTACACAAATTGTTGTTCACCTTTGCTGAAGCCAAGTATTTAACTCAAAATACTTTGAGTCAAGTTACTGAATCCAAACAACGCTTTTATCCACAGAGTCATGTGTCTTTGCAGAATTGTACTTTCCATAAGGTTAATATTCCGCAATTACTGTAATGCTTAGTCGAAATTCTACCTTGGAATTTAAAAATTATTTACAGAATATAATCCTTAGTTTATTACCACAGACATTAGTGTCCATATTACTACGTTTATATTTTATATTCACGATTAAATATTTACTCAATAATTAATGTGCGTAGACTAAAATCTAATTTCACGTGTTTTTATTTATTTATTTTAGTAAATCTAATTTTTACGTAATCTCAGAAGTTTATGCTTTTTCCAGTAAGTTCGAATCTGAGTAAACATTTTAATGGAACTTATTTTTATCATTCCATGTCGCTTCCAAACATAGAAATCAGAACAATCTACATATTCAATTTCTTCATTATTTGTGTCTGACATGATTTATTTAAAAATACAATGGAATGTTTATCCGTTGCTTTCTCAATGGTTTGAATTCAGAGTACAGGATTACAAACAAGATTTGAGATAACTGTCTCTAATTCTATTTAACCCATAGCTGGTGCGCATAGAGGGCGGCGAAAACTGAATTTGAACACTTGTCATCGATTCAAAATTTTGCTCCGATTGCAATTTTAGGAAAAGAAAAAAATAATAGATTTTCACATCACTGAATCGGACCTTTAGACATATCAGCATGTTATGCCATTCTCTATCCTCTATTTTCTTACTTTTATCACTGAAACCAGTATCATCTTTGATATTTCTTTATCATCTTTACTGGCAATCAAAACGGAATATCCTATTATTCAAATAATATTAATAAAATATGTATTTCCATCTTTCTTTCTTTCTCTGAAAAGTCTTGCCGTTTATTTGTCGGGAGATCAAAACGGAAAACCTCATTATTTAAATAATATTAACGAAACGTGTCTTTCGTTCAATGAAGCTAAACAATATTTCAAATATATACTTACTGTCTTTTCCTGCACTTCAAATCGGATAGTTTATTATTTATAAGGTATCGTTTGTACAGGAAGAATCATGACTACATGTTAAAAAACTCGTGCTATGCTAGTATGAAGAAATGAACAAGGACATTGTAAGAAGTTATTTTGCAAGCCGTGTAGCAGATATCAGTGCAAAAAAAAGGAATATGTGTGTAGCCATTCTTCTTTAACTGCCAGTTACCTTTTAATTGTTAAGTGAACAATCTTTGACCAATTAAGTGTTTCCTACGTCTGTTGTAGTTTTTACACCACTGACTTATTTTCTTACAAATAGTTAATTATTTATGCGGTATTGAGAGTGTGTTTCTTTCTTCTTTTTGTTACCCTGAAAAACAAACAACATTTCAGATAATATATTTGACATCACGATCAAAATAGGCCAATTCATTATTTATAAATTATTAGCAAGGTGTAATGTACTAACAGACTAACAAATAATTATAATATACTTTTATATCAAGAACTATGCTGAGGAACAAGTAAAATGCAATATACAAATAATACGAGTCGAGTTCAAATTTTTGTGAAACCGTCGCGTTCATTTTCTTAAAAATATTATTGGTAAAGGTAAGAATCCATCACTTTTCCCAAAACTGATTAGCCCTTCTAATAATAATGATTGTCTTGGATGACAGCCGCCTTGTTAGAAAGATACGAGAAACCACGACACAGCCCTCCACTAGCATTCAGGGCAATTTACAAACGTGGAAAATTATTTCCGTAATTAAGAGACATGATGTTCAAAGTGTATTATAATGAGTCATAAATAATTTCCCTTTTTGTTCATTAAATTTACATTTTGAATATAAAATACAATTATATATTTAGTGCCCTTGATAACCTTGATAAAATAAAAAAATGAACCAGCAATATTATTGGCCCTGATATGACGGATCTGCTTGAGAGATTTGTTACCGTTGTAAACTCTCTATGTCTTTCCTATAAATACTTTCATGGTAACTGTTCGAATGAACTCTTCACTAAGGTACCTAGACTTTTGGATTTAAGCACAATAATTGACTGCTGTAGAGATTTCATAAATGTACAATTGTGCTGTCAAAGATGTAATCATAAATTTTATGGTTGAAGTTTTTCGTCTTGCATTCCTGTCTTGCGGAACACCCTTCTGCTTTTAACCTACAAAAATTTAAATACAATGTCAATCGCTATCAACTAACCTCCTGATTACTTTTTCCTCTTTCCGCTCATTATTAATGTTTCTGTTCCTAATTCTTCCATACCATATATCTCTTGTGTCTTATTGACTTTACTGACTTTCATGGGATGATATCAATTTTTAAAAAAATCATTCAATTAAATATTCATTCTTTTTGCTACGAGGAGTTGTTTCAAATCAAGCAACGTTTCTACACAAGTCTTGGTTTGGCTTGATTTAGTTTATTTTGTTTTACGGCATATTATCCTCACTGGGTTACAAGATTTTTAAGATTAAGGATATGTTTTCTGTGAGAAATCAGTTTTTTAGATAAGCTTCCATTGATGTATTTGCGTAAAAAGGGTTTTTCTTCGAAAGTAAAATTTTGGTAAATCTTTTTTTTTCAAAAGTATGGTATTAAAAATTAATTTTTATATTTTCATAGTGTTTTCATCCTAGGTTTTTTATTGGTTATTTGTGTCCAGAGCTAAGTCCTTTACAGGCTCAACCACCCGGTCTCAAAATAAACCTGGGAACAACAACAATTAAGAGATAGTTCCACGCTTCTCAAGACATCTTGATTAGAGGCCTTGCTGCCCGATGAAGTTTATCGTCACACCCACGTTAGACATTTTATTGAGTCACATTTTACTGGTTTTGATGTGAAAAGGTTTTCAACAAATAATTGAATTTTGTTTGCATTAGAGTAGGTCTTCCAAGAGAACGCATTTTGAAGTGATCACCAATGATAGTGTTTTATTAATGCAAATTCATATGAACCTGACGAACCGTTTTATTTAATGAACTTTTTATTATTCTTGCTGTGTGTCATATAAATTACTTGAACAATATTAACATTTTGTTTTTGAATTTCCGAATTAAACGTTATCAAAATTCAACCAGACTCATTATTTCTTACTAAATATCTAGAAATGATCTTGGTTATGTCTCACTGAGACGATTTTATTAAGAATCTTTGACGTTTGTTGAAATGAAAGAATCCGGCACAATGCATTTATTGTCCTACAAAATAAAAGAACGGATTGCTGATCGATTCGAGTATGACCAGTTTTTTTAAAAAAGAATTGATTAATATTGACTACTTGAAATTTATTGATCAGATCATAAATAATTCATCGGGAAACTATTTTAATACAAAGTAAATAAAATATAAAATAATTTTGCGATGATTTACGAAAGTTCACAGATTTAATAACTTTTTCGTCAGCTGAAATGAAATGAATTGAATAATAATTATTGAGAAATAAAATATTTAGTTGAAGTGGGAAGCATGTTCACATTTTAATTTTTGTTTCCCTGTTGGCATGCACTTCCGTGTGTCATTTTTAACGGATAAAAGAATTTCATTTATAAAGGTTTAGCAGCGTGAAACTAATATACACTTCTGATGCACATAATATTTGTTTACTTCTAAGGCTCGTGACATTAATGACGGCGGTGGAAGTGGTATGTGGTTTCAGGTCTTTAATTTGACGTTTGAGCTATTTCTTAGAGGGTGTTAGGGTCTCTGTTTCTTTCTTTGTAGATCACGCGTTTATTCACCTTCCTGATATCTAACTGTCTTCTGTAAGCGACGAAAGAAAACGGTGAAAAGCAACAGCAAACATTTCTGTGGCTAAGACCCTAGAATCTTGCTGTTGGACTATATGTATTTTTTACGCAGGTCACTAGCGATATACAATTTCACATACGACACAAACATAAACATTTAATAAAGTTGTCGTATCATACGTAGAAATCCCACTCACCCACACATATATATATATATATATATATATTATTAGAAATACATTAGACGTGTTTACAAATGCATTGAAAAGTGCTCAATACGTATGCAATGTAGGGCTTTTAAATATCCTAATTTGGAAGTTACTTGATTACGCAATCTTGATTTCAACCTTTCGGTATCTTCAGGCGTTTTATATTACCTGATTGTCCAACGTATTTTTTTCTTTCAAATTTGTAACAGGGATTCTCAGAATGCAAGACTGGAAGTTTAAAACAAATTTTAAAATAAGTGAGAAGATGTTCCACCTGCACAGGCCCTTTAAATATGTTATATGTTGCTTTCCCTTATCTCCCTTTTCCTCTCTCTGACCTGTGAGTATCAGATTCTCCAAGCCTTCCTTCCTCATCACATGTCCCAGGAATTTTACCTGTCTTTTCTTGATGCTCAGTATTAGCTTTCTTTTCGTTTCCATAATTTTAAAACCTCATCATTGCTCACATGCTCGATCCAATGTATTCGTAGTATCCTTCTGTAGAACCACATTTCAGTTGTTTCAAGGTTTTCCTTCATCTTTGATGATATTGTCCAGCATTCACTGCCATATTGAAGAACAGACATCACATAGCAATACAGTACTCTCTTCTTTGTTTCTAGCGAATTTTTTCTGTCTCTTAACACTCTGCTCAACTTCTGAAATGCGTCCTTTGCCATGCAAATTCACCTTCGGATCTCAGTGTTGTACTTTCCTTCTTCTGTTAGAAAACTTTTTTGTACTTGCTTTATTTTAGTGTCCCAAAGCTGTAACTTGCATTTTAGGATCATCTGTTTCCTAATAGCCATACATTCGGTTTTCTTGTAGTTTATTTGTAGTCCATTTTTCTTTAACTTTCTTCATCTGCCTTTGTTAGGAGGTCTTGTAGTTTACTTTTCGTTTTAGCTATCAGCACTGTATCATCTACGTACCTTATGTTGTTCAGATTGTGACCGCCAATGACGAATCCTGACATAATTTGTAGGGTCCTTTGAATAGTCTCGCTGTACAAGTTGAATAGATCCGCTTAAAAGACACATCCTTGTCTTACGCCTCTTTCTATCTTTGTATATCTGAGGAATTCGTTTTCTGTCAGCATGCAGGCAATTTAGTGCCAGTAGAAATTCTTGATTATTTTAATGTTTTTTTTTCAAATATGTCGAGGTTGCTTAGCATTGCTATCGTTTCTTTGTAGCGTACTTTGTGGAACGCCTTCGCATAATCGATAAAACATAGTTACACGTCCTTTTTCATTTGTATTGACCTTTCTGATAGCACCTAATCATAAATATCGCGTTCCATGTTCAAGTGTCTTTGACGAGCCCTTGTCGTATCTCTGGTCTGATTCTGTTTTGCGCTCTATTGAGCAAGATTCGGATGATGGGTTCTGTATTGTGGCTCATCAAACTGATTGTTCAATGGATTTCGCACTGGTTTGCATCTGGCTTCTTAGGCAGTGCTATGAAAATTGACCTGCTGAGGTCGTCTGGTATTACGCCACTGTTATAAATTTCATTTATTATTTATGGAATTTTCTCTACGCACAATTCGTCCAGGGTTGTCAGCAGCTCTAATACAATGCCGTCTGGTCTAGCTGCTTTTTTTCTATTCACTTTGGTTTGTGCAGCTTTCACTTTGGATTTTAATATTTCCCGTCCGTCGGTATATTTGTTTACTATAGGTTGCTCTCTCTTGTCGTGGAAGAGATCTCTTATATATTCTTCCCATCGCTGGCGTATTTTCTGTTTCTCTAATATGATCGATTCATCCTGGGATTTTATACAGGCTGTTGAGGAGCATGTTCTTTGTCCTATCAGTTCCCTTATTTCTTTATGCATTTCTCCTTTATTAGTCTTACTCAATTTCTCTAATTCGGCACATTTTTTGTTGAGCCAATCCTTTTTAGTCTGTCTGTCTGCTCTTTGTATTTATTTCCTTTTGTAGTTTCTTATATTCAGTTCCATGTCTTGGCATAGTTTTCTCTATCCTTTACATCATACCAAGAATCTCTTCAGTCATCCACTCGTTTTTCCTCCTGCGTCTTATTTCCTCTGGGAACATGTTGTTTGCAGATGTCACTAAGCTCGTCTCATTTCGAATTTCTGTGTTCCATTTGTTCTTTATATTTGTTTCTCACACTGTCAATGTCTTTTATCTGTAGGTCGAGGTCATTCAGGAGCGTGCTGCATCGCAGACTGGGTGTTGCTCTAGGCTTCTTTAGGCTCCGAAGTTTCACCCTTAGTTTTCAGATAACTGGAAGGTGGTCGCTTCCACAGTCGGCACTTGAATAGGTTTTGCATTGAACCGCTGTATTTCTGATGCTTTTGTTTATGTTTAGATAATCGATTTAGTTTTTCGTGTCGCCTCCTGGGCGTCTTCGGTGTTCTTGAAACCAGGTGTTGGTTATCACCTCGTCATTCGCCTTATACAACTAGACCCCATCGTTCACCCCGGTTGTTGCGGATTGATACTAAACGGTCTAATAGAAACCGATTACGATGTTGGCTTTCCCCAAAACATAGGATAAATTTTTATTGATTTCTTATTCAGAGGTGTTATTTATTACATTACTTTCACATCTACAAAATACACGGTATGAAACTCTGTTAAAATTAGCATAAATATGTTTTCATCGTTTTACGATACCGAGAAAATGCTTTTTCTGACATTAACAGCTAAAGTTATTATTATTCAAACAGTTGAAATAATTTATTGATTGGCACAACAAGAGAGAACAAATAACTTTTCTAGAAAAAATATACATGGTGATCAAAAATAGGTGTAAAGGAGGGGGAATAGGTTAGCGTATCTGTTGTGTTTCCAACAAGATGGGATCCTTTCATGTTGTTCCGTTAGTATCTTGATAATCCATTTCCTGAGAAATGGGCTGAAAGAGTTTAATTGATTGGCCAACACATTCACCTGACCGGACCCCAATGGATTTATGCTTTTGGGGAGGACTTTAGAACAGTGCTTATATTAAAAAACCAAGAAGAGATTCGTAAAATTATGTGTGATGCATTTCATGAAATTAAGAGACTTGTACAGAATGTTTGTCTAGCGTGAGCGGTATATCACCTACGTTGATAAAATGTAAACGTTTTGTATTATTGTGCACAACAAAATTTAATTTTCAAGTATATAAGTATATTTGTAAATATATTTACATATGCAATCTCAAAATAAATGTCATCATTTACTGTCCACTTACTTTTGGACCACCCTATATATGTATATATTTAATTGTCAATGTAATTATTGTATTCGTAAATATAATTGTATATGTAATCTAAAAAATGTCATCATTTACTGTACACCTGGTTTTGGACTACCATATATATATATATATATATATATATATATATATATATATATATATATATATATATGTCCATGTAATAAGTGTATTATTAAATATAATTGTATATGTAATCTCTAAATAAATGTCATCATTTACTGTCCATTTTAATTTTGGAACTCCTTGCATAAGAACACATTTTACCGAATTTGCGGAAAAAACCTATTATTTTTTTTCATAGAATACGTGCTTCTGCTTTTCCATTTTTGTACATG
Source organism: Ascarosepion bandense (assembly GCA_037127315.1). Classification (NCBI taxonomy): domain Eukaryota; kingdom Metazoa; phylum Mollusca; class Cephalopoda; order Sepiida; family Sepiidae; genus Ascarosepion; species Ascarosepion bandense. The sequence continues at coordinate 303,907 of JBBBDQ010001765.1, read as the reverse complement.
CCGTGTCCTTTTATGCACATAGGAGATCATGTCTCTACACAATTTTCAGTCCTTTGCGGGTTTTAATAAATGTTGTTTTGTAATCTCTCAGAAACCTTGTTCCACTTTTAATTTACTCAAGCTTACTAGGTAGGTTAAACATTCTTTTATTCTTGCATTTATTATTTCATGTGAGTATCACATTTTCCAGGACCTTGTCCTCGTTATTTATCCTCGAAATGTCAACTGATATTAAGTATAATTATCCGTTGTGTTTCTATTTTCCCTAAAACACTCTCATTTTTCAAGTGTATGGCAAATAGTATTTTCAGCATGTTTCTGTAGAAACACATTTCTGTTACATCAAATCTCTTCTCCTATTTAAAGAAATTGTCCAGCATTCTCCGCCATATAAGAAAACTGATATAACGAAACAGTTCAATATTTATTTGCTTTGTTTCTAATTAATTTTTTTCTGTTTCTTAATATTTCGCTTGGCTTTCGGATGGCATCTTTGTCTATCGCAACGACGTTCATGGATTTCAGTGTGGCTCTTTCTGTTAAAAAGACTTTGCATATAATTAAATCGTTGCAGTGTGTGGGCAGTGAAAAGAAGGCAAAATGATAAAAAGCGCTGCTGAATCTTTTAAGATGATAGAAACAGAAACTTGTATGGAACCATTTTTTTTGTATGGAACCATTTTTTTCTTCATAATCTTTTGAAACAATGTTCTGGCAAGAGAGAGAAACGTACGGGGAGAAGCTGATGGATTCTCAAGGACACACTGCCGTACAACTTCCAACAGTGCGCACACTACGGTTAAGACCTCTTCTCATGAAATCGCCGACTAAAACCAAGCTATTAAGTTCCGAATCATGTTATTGCTCTGACATTAAAATGTTATTAGTAATTTATCTAAGTTTGTATAAGTGATATTTCGCTGGAATGGAAAAACTCAATAGATGTTACTAGTTTCTGAACATATACGCAATCATTTCAATCTCCGAATTAACTTATAATCTGCTACAAAAAATAAGTAGATAAAAAATAAATAAAACAAATGATTGAAAACAAACTATGCCTTTTTCAAACCGTTCAGATTTTCATTCGATATTTTATTGATTTTCGTAGCTAATCGTACGGATTTATCTCTCTTTATTTATTAAACTTAGAGTTTATTTATTAACTTAGAGTTTTCCTTCTCTTAAACAGATTTACTACTGAAGGCTAGAGATACGACTCTATACTACAAATTTATCTACACATGTTTTAATCAAGTACGAATTAATCACAACACCTACACTTGAAACATTTGATTGAAGACGTTAACGGGTTTTAATATATAACGGATAAGAAATAGGTTATAATATATAACATATATTAACAAGCAGTTATTTGTCTTTATATATAACATCCCTGATCTAAAAACTTAATTTTGCAATTATCTTTTTCAGTAAAGGAATGATAGTTTCAATGAAGATATAATGTAAAGGAAAACATGAGAAAACTATTTCAAAGTACTTTATTCCTAAAACATAATGCACTCTTTAAAGAAATAGGTCTATACCAAAAAGGTATAACAACAATAATGGACAATCTACAAGCTGTATAACTTTAAAACATACACTTCGGGCCATAAATATTAGGCCACCCCAGTGTTTTTAAAGAAATATGTACTTCATACTATTTTTAATATTTATTGCCAAGGGAATAATTGTAAATGAAAATAGAATGGCTGTTTTGTTAATATTATACAATAACATGTGCATCAAATGAATTTATAAATATTTAATAATTAACTATATTGCAGTTTCATCAATGAAAGAATGAAGAAAATTTAGGGTGATTCGGACGAGTTTATCTTTGCTTCCTTGCCCTGTAAAATTTCGCAAAGTAATGATAGCAAATATGATATTTTCATTTAGCAATAAATGCTAACAATAGTATGAAATACATCATTTGTTTAAAAAAAACCTGAGGTTGCCTAATAATTATGGCCGGTAGTATACATTTACCCTGAAATTATAAAATGTAAAATGTATCTTTAGTTGAACGCACATAATTACATACAAAATATTTAGGATTCAGCATTAAATAACCAATAGTGATTTACATGCCTTTAAAAAACAACCAAACAACCGGAGAACGCATTTTATTTTTTTTGCAAGAAGTATTTTTTATATTTTATTATTATCTTTCATCCTTTATAATAATAATATTTAATTGATTACATCAATATAATATGAATAATAGTACGCCATCGACCCCATTGTAGTTCGATCGGAGTCGAGATTATTGATGTATTGTGATCTCCATGTCCTTGTTAACGGCTGGTTGCCAACGAGTAATAGAAAATACAACTGTCCTTTTATTTAATCCGTAGCTGGTAGAAGAAGAGATGTTTCTTTTTATACTTTTCGCAAAAATATTTGCGCGAAAGTAAACGTAGCAAACACTAATAGAATTCGAACTCAGTTCCCAGATTTCTCTTTCTGTTAACCATTACACAAACGGCATATTCTAATACAGAATGATCTATTTATGTAGTTAGAAATTATTTTTATATAATTCAATTGATTTCGCCCATATTTTGTTTGTTAATGCGTCTGTAATGCTTTGCAAATACCTTCATAAATAATGGATTATTTTATTTTGATCTATCGAAAAGACGGAAATGATATATCAGATGCTCACTTGACAAAAAAAAAAAAACACACACACACAGAGAATGAGAGAGAGAGAGAGATAGAGAATGAGAGAGAGAATGAGAGAAAATGAATTTGTCTCTGGTTTCATGATTTTTTTTCTTCATGTTTTGACTGTCAGTGTTGTAATTTATTTTTGTGTTGTTTTGAATAAAAGCGTTCATCCTCAGCCCTCCCATGTTCAGCGCGGCTGGAATTCGTGTAGCCATCGATCTATTGAAAAAAAAATTAACACTCCATTTCATCTGTCAAGTAATGTGAGGTTGATAGCAGGAGAGATATGTTTGATGTACAGGGCCTCTCTAATTGCGATATGTTTCTGATGTCAATTTTGAAAGTGCAGGTGGTCAATTAAATAAAAGCAACATTTGCTATTTTTGAGAGATCAAGTATGTTCTAATTAAATAGTTTGACCTTCTTTCTTATTGCTGGTAAACTGGTTAAAACAGTTCCAAATTTTTTGCTAAAAAGGTAAAATGTCTCATTGGAAAAAAAATTCAGTCGCATACATCTGTGCAAACTAATTGATAATTTACAACAAGCAGCAATCAAACTTCTTTTTCTTTTCATCTAAAATAAATATCGGACGAAAACAACTTTGCCATTACATTTCTGGTTCTCTTCAATAAACACCGTGTAATATAATCGGTGAGATGTAATTTGACTCTGAAATACACCTGCTTTCTTTTGTAAATTAATTCTCTTCATTGATTCGTTGTCTACTTATAATGGAGTAAAGTCTAGTGAACTCTTTCAGTAGAAAAGTAAATAAGTGTAAGGATAACGCTCGGAAGCTTTCTTTTAAACAAACGACGCAAAATGTATCACCGAAACCCGAAGCCACATTGGACTAGCTAAATTTACTTTCCAAAAGTTATGCCAAGAATTTCTTAAGAAACGACAAAAAGATTACGTAAGTGCTAAGTAATATTGGTCCTCTCGTATGGCAGTAAATACTGTATCGTCTCGTCAAAGATTAAGAAATGACTTGCGGTAACAGAGTTTAATTGCTACAAAAAGATGCTGAGAAGACCGTGGACTGAATATGTGAGCAAGATGCAATCTTTAGATAAAATGGGAACAAGACTGAAGATTACATTTAGAATAAGTAAGAGGCATCTGAAATTTATGGAAACATATTGAGGAAATATAGCTTAGCGAATTAAAGTTTTCAAATAAATGGATGGAAACATAGAGAATTGGAAAATGGTAAAAAGACAAGCCTTAATAGGAGGATAGAGAGGATAGAAAAATGTGGAAAGCTGTTATCAGCGACGACCTGAAGTGACACTGCATACAGACTAGAAGGAAACGTTGATACCTGCGCTAGCTTAATTCCACCTGTAAAACTGTCTGCAAGGTTTGCATTCAGAGGGAGAAAATGCTTATCAAGCAGGCCATGCTTTATACATCTGAATTGTTATAATAAGTTGCGATATCTAAAAGTAAAAAAAAATCTAATATAGATATTATTCTAGATGTTACTAAAATATTATTAACAAATTTATTTTTGAAATATTTTTACATGTACTCTAAAATATATTATTGTAAATATTTCCGCTAAAACGAGAAATCCATTGGCGTAAAATGTACTGAACATTTGGTTCACTGTACGATTATAATTCGGAAAATATTGACATTCGTATGAACGCATAATAAATCAGGTTTGTTGAAATGTTATTCCGTTTTAAAATTGGTATGACTCTTATAAAAAGTAGACGAAGTTTTTATAAAAAGATAAATGATGTCCAATAATTGTAATTATCTCAGAATTGGGATAACCTAGCAAGTTACCAGGAGAGATATATGAAATGATATACGTCCACATTGTCGACGACCTTGTGATTTACAAATTCTGAATATTATGCTGAGCCTGAAAGGTATTGTTCTAAAAATTAACAAATTATTATTTATTCAAATTTTCTTCGTTTATTATTGTGGATAAATAATGAGGGAATAGGGCTTAGAGAAACAGACACTCACAAGACACATTGAAGGCAAGATAAACAAAGCATACCAGTTTATAACGTAGTAATGTCATGAGATTTTGTAAAATTCTAGCAGAACATAGATTAGCAGAGATAGTGAAAACACAAAGCTTATTAAGAGCTACAGGTCACCAACAACCGGAAAAGACATGGCACATGGGTAAAGATGAACGACATTTAGGAAGTATGAAATTAGTTATGAACATAATATGAGTCTTTTATAATTGTCCGTGATTTTTTTAAAAGGTTTGTTATGCGAAAAAGGGAATAGTTTAGTAAAGTGTAACTACACACTACCTTTTCCCGGATTTGAACTCACAATTATATATCACCAAATTCATGTAGAAACTCTGCAATTCACTAAGATATTTAGTCCTCTGAATTGCTGGGCCGCGTGTATATGAAATCAGTGGAAGCGGGACAAGCAATATTAAAAATAAGAACTGAACACGGTATATTTAGATATATGGAGTGTAGCTAGAACAGACTACCTCCGTAGATTAAAGGAAAAAAGGAATTCCTTGTCTGTTACGCGGATCGACACACACCTAATGAAAGTCGAAGGCTGAAACTATCGCAAAGCAGAAAAGAAAAAGATTAAGACAATAATGAACGAAATGTCAATAATCCTTATCTTAGAAAAGGAGACATTTTTAGAATTGTCCTAATTTACACCGCATTTTTGTTTTCTTAAGTAATAATCCTTCAGATCTCCGGTCCTAGTAATTTTATCTCTTTAGCGTACATCTTTGTCAATGGTTGGTTTTCTATTGACAAAAAAATAACAAAAAAAAAAAAAAAACACGTTAAGTAGGCTACTCGCAATATTTCCCGCTTCTCTTTCCTTCAGTCTTGAGTAATGCAATTTACAAACAACTTTAATTTCTTCAATATAGCTGATTTCTTTCATTCATTATTGCGTAGATTTTCTACCAGCAAAACATTTTCTGGCAATATTATTTGCAGAACGGAAAGCAATAGACATAATTTTTATCAACAGTGAATAATGACGATTTTACACACACACACACACACACACACACACACACACACACACACACACACACAAACACACAGACACACATACACACACACACACACACACACATTTGGGTGTGTGTTCAGGTATAGAGAGAAAGCGTAGGAAATAGAGGTAACATATAATAGTGGTAGATTCTTTTCTGTTTGAGAACACACGTAGATTATTAAACTCGAAATATATATATATATAATCGAAAATCTAAGAGCGAGCCAACAACCTACCACGGTTTCGCTTAAATGCTCGTCAGCGAAACCGTGGTAGGTGATGGGCTCACTCTTAGATTTTCGATTTTGTTTGCTCTACTTTCGCTTTGAGTGCTTTGTGTACTCCGCTTTCGTATTGAGCTCTTTATTGTTAAAGTTTTCGTCTTAGGGGTTTTGTTCTTTCTTTCAAATGCTTGAAAGATACTTTGTTTGTTTCAGGTACTTTGTTTGTTTCTTTTTTTCTTCCCCTTCCTTTCCCTCCGGGTTCGTTCCCGGTGGGTTTCAAGACAATTTCATTTGTAGTTTAATTATTGCTAGTCTTGACAGAATTAGTTCTGTTAATATTGGTAATATTACTATAATTAATATTACTATATATATATATATATATATATATATATATATATATATATATATATATATATATTCAAGTGAAGAAAGAACGAAGAAAGTAGTAACAACGTTCAAAACATTAATTTAATTATTTACTGTTGATTAATATTATAATTGTGATTTTGACTTTCTTTTATATGAAGACTTGTTATTTGTCAATTTAGTTATTTACATAGTTCTATTAATATATGTATTTAATTTTTTGTTTTTAGGGCGTTGGTTATCTTGTATATTTCGTTTTGTATAAAACGATACATACAAATTACCAAAAAATAGCATAGTCATATCTAGCCAAAATACAACACACATGGCCTGAAGCATAAAAAAAATTATAATCACTTGGTGTTGACCTAGACGTCCAATTTATAAACTAGCCGTATAACCCGGCGTTGCTAGGGTGTAATGAAAGCTTTAAAACTAATCTATGGTCCTGGAGCACAGACTCTTTAGACGTTGGCACGAAAGACTAAAAAGGAATAGTTGTTTCCAGTTAAAGCGCAACCGTAGACTGGAAGAAAAATGAATAGATATAAGTCAAATTGTGATTTCCTGGTATCGGTATCAAATAGTTTTTTTCGTCGTAAACTGAATTTTGAGTAAATGGTATCATGGCTGAGACTAAGAACTACAATTATACCTATTTAGAGCCAAACTCGAAGCAAAACTAAAAGGGTTGAAAAAAATACAGACATACAGGCAGATAAAGAGATACACACAAACATCTTGCCTTATATATATATATATATATATATATATATATATATATATATATATATATATATATTTATATATATATTATCGATTTTCTGCACTATTGTAAGAACTGCAACCTTGAAACTTCTGAATATCATTTCTTATGTCTTTGTTTATGAGTGTATCAAATTTGATTAACATCGGACCACTCTTTCTATAACCCGATTGTTTCGATTATCGATTTTCGATATTTATAGGGGGTACCTCAACACACATCCTAACTAAGAACACTCGCAGACGCTTATAGTACAACTGTGTAAATTTTCAAGAAAATTGGTTCAGCCGTTTCGGCGTCTATAGGTAACGGACACACACACACACACACACACAGACAAAGTTCCATTTATAAATAAGTTTACATATATAGAGAGAGAGACAGAGAGTACCAACTGCAGACAGTACTGTTTTGCTTTATCGCTGTCTATATCATTACATCCTCCAGAAATTTCTAGTGTCTACTTCTGATTTTAATAAGGACTCGTAAAACTCTAATAAAAGTTTGTCCAGTCTTAACTGCGCATAGAGTATAATATATTTTTTAGCAGTTCAGCACTTTTTTCTTAGTTATAACGATATTTGTTTATCTATTAATCAATTATATATGTGTCCTATACGTAATCCGCGCTTTAGCGATCATCTCTTTTTCTATTCATTGATTCTCGCTTAATAATTAATTTCAGAGAAGCGACATTCCTCACAATGTGGAATTCCTCTGTCAAATAGTCCATCATCTTCTATCACATATACACGATAATAGCATTTTCCTTTCCGCGTCATTTTAATATTTCTAGTATCCTGTTCATACGAAGAAATGGTTTAACTGTTGACAAATCTTCATTTGTCTTCTTACAGTAATTTCTTTTATTTTTTGTTTTCTCTTTGCCCTTTTTATAATATTTATGTTTATGATCAGAATTCCTTCACTTGACAAAGATGTACACTAAAATGTAGAAATACATATTTTTTCGATGTTTATTGTAGTTCCAAGCAGCGTTTATTACCTTGCTCGGTGCTTCTTTCTTTCCCTCCTTAATTATGTGTTGCGGCCGGGTTAGGGGGCAGCAATAATGACACAAAGACCGAATAGGGTTAAACAAATATATTAACAAAGTAACACTAGTAAAACAGATGCAACATGAGAAGATCTCCAGTTTGATTGTATGGATACGGCTGTCAAAACTATCTGCTGAAAAAGACCTCTCTCTCTCTCTCTCTCTCTCTCTCTCTCTCTCTCACTTTCCCACAGCACAAAGCAGAAATTGCTGCTTGTTTATAGTTTGAAAGATTTCATTGCGTGCTTTGTTAAATTACCACAACATCATGTTCTGTAAATATTAAATTATCTAACTTCCATTTCCTCATCCTGTATGCCCGAAAACGTGACTTTTAGTTCTCTTTATCTTACTCGTTGTTCATATGTTCACTCTAGTGTAGGTACCTCGACCAAATCACTGACAAAGAAGCATAGTAAGAAAAAAACGGTGCCAAATTTCAAATCTGTAAGAAGGTTGACTTGTTTCGACCATTGGGATAAGCAATTAAGATTAAAACTGAAAAAATGCGAATGAAAACTGTTTGATAACTTATGAAAACGTTTAAATATGACGAAATCTTGCTCGTTCTGTAGAAATATTGCTTGAATTTAAAATGCACTTTGTGACACCGGTTTCAATTGATGTTAGATCTTAAAAAAGTGTAATGAAATATAGACAACGGATTGCAAAGGCATATATTTCTATGCAGCATGTAAATGTTCTCTCGGAACTAATTTCTGAAATTACAGATGTTACGTTGCCTGCGCCATGACAGTTCGCCTAAAGGGATCCGTGAAATAACAGAAATAAATAGGGACTGTTTGAAAGAAAGAAACTTTAAAGAGAGAATAAGAATTTTCAGAAAGAACAGAACAAAAAGATTAAAAAAAAGCGTTGTAATTCGTCAATAGAAAAGAAAATCAGTTTTTATTAGAAAAGAAGGATGAAACCTCTGATTGCAAATGTCATTCAGTGTTTGACCAGGGAGTTAGCGAAGAGATTGTTTCTAAATAGAGTCCAGACCGGTCACCTTCAGGCACGTTCATTTCTAATCAAGAAACCCAAATTGATAAAATCTTCTACAAATAATGCAAGAATCCAAGGCGGGATTATTTTTATAAATTCCTTCGATGAAATATTGTATATCGGCATCGAAATCTGAGAAACTATTTTAGTTACTGAATTTGAATAATTTTAAATATTTATAAAAACAAAATATTTTTTTAAAGTTGCTAAAACTGCTTGCATAGGCACAATGCCAAACAAAGTATAAGTGAAAGTTCAAATAACGTTGTTGAAATTCAAGGAAAATTATTTAATGTCAGAATATTTTTTTGATTATATATAAAAAAAAGAAAGCTGAAAACACAGCTGCGTATTTTCACTGCATATGTATAAAAGTATATATATATATATATATATGAGAACTAAACTTTAAACTATTATGTACGTATACAGATATACACATGCAGAAACGCACACATATATATATAAAGTGCGATAGATAGACATTTAAAGTAAAACAAACTATGAAAATCTGAAACATCTTTCGTGTGATGTGCTTCCTCATTAAGGCTCACATCGAGTCAATGTAACGTTCACGTCTATGCCACTACACATGTTCGCAAAAACCGCTAGACGCTGAAAATTGGCCTATCCCCGATATTATCACACACACACAGAGGGTGAGATGGATAAAACGTTACCATTTAATATTTTCAATTTGCGTTTTTTGTTTTCGAATGTTTCTGCTGTTATAGTTTGATCAGTTAGTCACCGTCTATGAAAAAATGAGCTCAATGATATAATGATATAATTCACTATTAGTGACAGTTTCAGGGAGAGAGCACTTTATCTAGCATGAACAACAACAATATATATATATATATATATATATATATATATATATATGGCCAGTAATCTTTCACTTGAACATGTTTCTTTAAAAACGACCGACAAGGAAAAATTAATTATTTTTTTATGAAATCTTTCCATTGTTTTAAATATTTCTTTTTTGTTGGAGATAAAGAATCTAAAATTGTTTGATAATTTTCGATATCCAAGCGCTTTCAGTCACTTCAATGGCCATTTTCAAAATTGTTACTTTTCCAATGTTGATATTTTTTGTCATGTTTGATTGTAACGTAATTCCCTGTTGCAATGTACATAATTCATAACTACATAATTATATTAATATCTATAATATTCATTATATTGAGCACTGTTCATAATAAAATAAATGCCAGAGCATTCAAAATAATAAAAAATACTTTGAGTTCTCTTCACCTGGAATTATATATATATAGAATGAAATTCTTTGTCTGAGTGCCTCGTAATGATGTGAATATGGAATGACAATGCTTATTTAAAACTTCATATTAAATCATATTAAAAAGATAGTAAATTTTTCTCTTTGGGGGTGCGGGTTTCAGGGCAATATTAGCTCATGTTTCCCGCTATTTGATTACATCCTCAAATATAGGCAGAACAGATGTTTCTGTTTAATCTGCAATGGACTTAAAATGTTTTGCACAAATGTGGCAAGGTCGGGTGACCTTAGCATTAGTTTATTTTGACACTACATATCCCCGCACAGACAGAATTTTGTCTCGACTTCATGATTATATATTTTCTTCTAATCCACGTCAGCATCTGAGTAATAACCTTCAGGCTGAGTTGAGCTCAGAGCTTCTATGAAATACTGACGCTGTATTCTCGGTGAAACCTCGGTATATTCCGGTATCTCTCTATGGCAGGGGTATATGTATACTTTAAACGAATCTATGTTCCTGAAAAAAAGGAGACCCCACATCAGTAAGATACATTGTAAAATAAATATTTTTTCACTCTAGCTTCATTTGTTACATATATGCCTGCATGGCTGTTAACCCTACGTGCACATCTTAAACCCATCTGGATCAACCAGGTATTTAGTTTAGCTGATGATATTCTTCCGAGGATGTGCGTTGTGGTGCATTGGATATCGGCTCGGAACGAGAAACCGGGGAGCGGAGTTCGAATTCCAGCCGAATTCATTGCATTCACTTACGCGCAAATACCCTTGGGAAAGGTATTAATCCGTCTATTCCTTCCAGTTATGGGTTAAATAACAGGACAGACTGGGTTCTATAGCTTTGGTCGGCAAGCAGTCTACCGCAGAAAACAATGGCAACCTACTGCGGGATAATCTTCTGCCCAGTCAGTCATGTCTCGAAAAAGACATGATCGCCCAAGCGTGTGTCACGTATGGCACTTAACTGACTGACTGATGATATTCCTTGAAGCTCAGATTTGCACTGGATAGCTAGGAGGTTTTCTCGCCTGTCAACTAAGGACTAAATAAGCCAATTCTGACTTTCTCTTGGGAAAGACAAAACTGCAAACATTCTAAACTTCAGTTGGGAAAAGATCGAAAGGAAAGCGGTTCGATTTTCACAACGTCAGGCTCATTACCAGAGAAAACATCATAGTCGCAAATTCCGTTAATTACAACAACTCCTCTCATATCCGGGGATTTGTAATAGTTAATCATGAAAGCTTAAGCGTGAAGGGACTTATTATCTTCGACTAATGACGGATAGAGCGTGCAGCATAATTAGACGCAAAATAGGACATTAATTTTGCGATTTCCTTTGAGAAATTCAAAGAAGGACTGCGATATTTATGATTAGAACAAATGCAGAAGGAGGTATACAAAATTTTATAAATTACGCAACAGCTTTTAATAAAATACGTCATAAAGAATTGTTGAAACTGTTATGGGAATTATATTACAATTACCCCAAAATTATACTGGGAGTAAACGCTTGCATACTGACAGAATTCATAAATATACAAAAATAGAAAGTGACTTAAAACAAGAATCTGACTTCTCACGGAACTTACACTGCGTGCCAGAATTATATGCAAAACAATTTTTTGTTCTAACTCCGACAGTTTTTAATTAATTATATGACAACACTAACACATTGTGGCATGCAGTTTATATCAACCTTTGAAGTAATCCTGAGAATGTCAGGAGTCATCTCAGTATATCATTTGACACAATGAACGTAGAAATCTGCAAAGGTATCCCGTTGGCATTGATTCTCAGACGAGAAATGACATGGATAAACAACATGTGGTTCCATTTAAGATCAAGTTCTACAAATCTCTGGTTATATCCCTCCTCTTCTACGGGTGTAAGACGTGAACACTCTTAGTTTTTTCTATAATCATATCACCCCAAACAAGGCAGTTTACTGCCACTGTTGCGCAGGGGGTTACATAGGAGGAATTTTATAAGAAAGAGCGGCAGGTTATAATGAGTGTCAGGAAGTGGGTAAGAGAAGGATGAGAATACTAATAAGTTTTTCTTTTATAATCATATGGCCCCAAGAAAGGCATTTTACTGTCACTCTTTTGCAGGGGGTTACATAGGAGGAAAGTTATGAGAATGGGTGATAGGTTATGGGGGTGTCAGGAAGTGGATAAGAGAAGGATGGAAATACTGATGAGAATGGAGTGGACGGAGAAAGAAGCATGGGAGAGAGGATGCAAATCACTGAGATAGGAGATGACTGTTGACTTTAAATTTAAATTCTTGGAGATTGTAGCTGTCGGGGAAACAAATAAACGGAAAGGAATTTTATAAGCTCGAAGTGCGAGAAAAGAAGCTTGTGAAATAGAATTTGCGTCTACATTTTATTGGTTTCACAGCAAAAGGGTGGGACTTAGTTGATTTAGTGAATTCGTACATAGGGGCACAGTTCATTGGAGCAGAATCCGTGAAAGAAGAGACACAGGTAGGCCACATTACGCTGGTGAGAAAGTGACGCTATCTGAGCTGTCACGTGAGGATTCGATCACATTACATATTCTCCGTTGAGTGTTGTCAAGGACCACTAGGTAAATAGCAGGGGCATCCGACTGGATATGGCAGCAGAATTCAAAGCACGAGTGGATGGTAGATTTGTATTTGTGCAGAATGGTTTTACACAGAGAACCGACCTTTCTCAGCAGCGGAAGTTCGATAACAAATGTTTGAGAAACTCCCCCGCATCTCTTACTGGAAGCATGAAACAAGAGTATGAGCAATGGCAAACGTCCTGTGAGCGGACATGGATCTATTTTCGACACTATTATGTGTGAGAAGACGTCGTGGTTTGCCCATGTCACGGATCAAAACAGCTTCTGCGCGACCGCAACTTAAAAGCTTTTCAGATATTTTCAAACAATGAACTAACACGACTATAGCGGATCTGCAACCAACAGTTAATCCTGGAGACGTTTGACTTTTTCTTCTGGGTTTAGGTACCCCCTCCAAAAAAAAAAACCCTCAGGTTTGAAGCAATAACTTTGGATTGATAATGATTAGCATTTATTATTGGGGGCCGTAGTCGTATAAGCAGTTAAATATTACATATTACAATTCATAAAATCACCTATACAAAGTCAGTCAGAAAGCTTCTGAAGGTGTATCAATCCTAATTAGGGAAGACATACCTGAACACCAAATAACCATTGACAGGGTACTCCAAATAATTGCTGTCAAAACAACATTGCAAATAGCAATAAGCATCTAATAAATTTAATAAAAAAAATCCCTAAACCTTACATAATATTAGGTGACCGTAACAGTCATACTAACATAAGAGGGTGTCTTAGAACTAACCGAAAAGGTAAGTATTTGGAAAAAATAACTAATTGCAATAACCTCTGCATCTTGAATGATAAATCTCCAACACATCTTGATCCATATACCAGCTCCTATTCTGCTACCGACATCACTCTATCTGATCCTTCAAACTACATGGATTATACGTGGAAGTTTCATGATGATCCTTGTGGCAGTGACCGTATACCCATCATAACAGAAATTACTCAACCTATCAGTGATAATAACAGACCTCCCTGCTGGAAAACAATTTAAGCCGACTGGCAACAACTTAAAACATTGTGCAATACAAGACTGGTTCAAAATTCAAAAATATAGACGCAATAAAACACTTTACACAAACACTAATTGCAATAGCAAATGAAACCATACCAAAAACTTCTTCATCAAATAAACGCAACACACCCTGATTTAATAATGATGTAAAATAGCAATCCGGCTGCTAAAGGCTGCCCTCTGCAAATTCAATAAAATATCCTCTACTTGTAACCCAATCTCATTCAAATTGCTTAGAGCAAAGAACTGGAAAACAATTAAGATATCCAAAAACACTAGTTCGAAAAACTATGTAAATCAAATTTATTCTTTTACCACAACTACCACAGTATAGAAAATGATCCGTAAAACTGCTGGGGAAAAAACTAATACTTCCAAACACTTCATTAAAAATAATGAAGAGGTCGCAAATATTAAAGATATTGCCGATAAACTTGGCTGAAACCTTCTCGGAAAATTCTGTCTCTGACAACACTAACACAGAATTTTACAACAAAAGCAACACTGAAAACTATAATGTATACTTCACATTACCAGAGCTAAAGGAAGCATTACAAAAATCTCATAGCACTGCAGTTGACCTAAATGAAATCCATTATGAATATCTTAAACAACTTCGTCCAAAATTATATCTGGTATCTCAGAATCACGAACATTAGCAATCATCATCCACTTACATAAACAGGGGAATATCAATCTCTATCTAACAAATTATCGTCTAATAGCACTGACCAGTTGTCGGTGCAAAACTATGCAACTTGTTGTGAATAAAAGGTTAATTTGGTACATTGAATCGAATAATCTATTCAACAACTCCCAATGCGGCTTCGGAAATCAAAGATCTACAATGGATTAGGTAGTTTGGTTGAAAACCTCCATGGGAGAAGCAAACGTTGAAAAGCAACAACTTTTAGCCATTTGTTTGATCTGGAAAAGGTATACAAGACCAATTGGAGGTATGGGATTATGAAAGGTGTACATGACATGTGAATGAAAGGCAGACTACCAAACTTCATACAAATCTTTTCTTTTGAACAGGAAATTCCCAGTCCAAATAGATTCAACCCAGTCGGACATTCAAAATCAAGATGAGGGTGTCCCTCAGAGGTGTATACTGTCGGTAACTTTCTTCAACATCAAAATTAATAGCATTACCAACTGCCTTGATCCTGGAGTTGATAACTATTGTATGTTGATGACTTCTGTATTACCTCCACGTCCAGATATTCAACAGAGGGTTAACTACAACAGGGCACCAACAAAATAAACAAATGGTCTACCATAAACGGCATCAGGATCTCTAAAACAAAACTCAATGCGTGCATTTTTGTCATTTAAGAAAAATGCATAGCAACCCAAAACTGAAGCTAGACAGAAGAGAAATTCCGATAGTTGACCAGTATAAATTCATGGGAAATATTTTTGACAAAAAAACTTTCATTCCACAGATACAATATCTGAAAAAGAAATGCAACAAAACCCTAAAACTACTTTGTGTAATAGCCCACAAAGATTGGGGTGCAGATCAGCAAACCCTATTAAAACTATATAGAACATTAATCTTATCAAAACTTGATTATGTCTGTTACATATATTGGGCAACCAGAACATTTTACCTGAAAACACTAAATAAAGTTCAACATGAATATTTAAGACTTATCTTAAGGGCATTTTGCAAATCCTTAGAAAATAGCCATTATTCTGAATCCTTGGAACCACCACTAAAACTTACATTCTAAAAATTAGGTCTGCAGAACTACTATAAAAAGAAAATGCCATATAACCTTTTGGCTCCCGTAGTGGAAAACACACATATTTCGATCACAATCATCCATGATTCCGTTCGACTAAACTCACCACTCTGATTACTTAAGCAGCCTTGATTATTCTTGATGCAAACAAGCTCCCTAAAAATAAAACCTACCAAGAAAAACTATTCAATCTTCAGGAGAAATACCCAAACTGCTTGCACCTTTACACATATGGCTCCAAAAACAGCAATAGAACTGGATGTGAAGCAAAAACAAAATGATAAAAAAAATGCCTTCCAAAGGAAGCCTGCATATTTTTTGCAGAAATCTATGCAATAAAATAACTCTTAAGATAGTTTTCACAAGCAACTAATGCCGGAAATATGGGATACTAGGTGACTTAACTTATGAGTAATAAAAATTGTTATCGGTGTTATTCAAATGTGAGAAATAAGCCAATCCCGACTTTATGTACAGATTAATATTTTTGTATTTTGAATGACTCGTAATATAAAATGTTAGACACAGAAAGAAAGAAAAGAATGAAAAGTTTGTTTTTTTCTATAAAAATTTCACCGAATGCGACGATAGTAAGACCATTTGAAGTAGATAATGAGGGGTGAGCATTAATACATTTTCCGTAGATAGCGAGTAGATTTTTTTATAAAAGACAGGTATGTGCCAAAACCTACAGATTAAATATTTTTCAGTGTTATAAATTTATCAAATATGTGTTCCGATATACTTCAAAACTCTTTGAACGTTTTCGTGGAGTGTAATAAAGTTTTGACCTCTAAAAAAGAAAAAGAAAATATATTATTAATAAATTTTGAAAAGTAATGTATACTTCAGGGAAGAAAAATGTGTACGTGTGGTATATATAATTTAGGCTATATTCCATTTGGAAAATTATTTTAGAAGCCACATGTGATATACACACTTTGAATTAAACTGGAACTTGTAACAGTCTATAAAACCAATTTGTTAACCCTTTTTCCAAGGTAAAATCTAATCTGAAAAGAGGGATGTCAGAGCCAAATTGATTTAATGACACATACATCTATTTTTTCATAATTTTTATCAACTTTTCATGGTTCTGACAATAGTATCTCATCTACTGGCAAGTATTTAATGTTTTCACCAATCGAATTAAATAAAATATTTGAGCAAATTTGTCAAAAAAGTTAATGAAAAAATTGTTATACAAATTTCAGTCATTACAGAATTTTGCTTATTGCATCTAGAATATTCTTCCAAGCAAAAATAACTTAGCACAGTTGTTAGAAGCTTCTAAATTTATAGAAAACCCAACCCAAATGTCACCATTTCATTTCTTACTGTCTAGATGAGAAAAATATTTAAAAGTTTGGAACCAGAAGAATTAGTCTATTTTACTTACTACTGAAAAGTCACATTTTATCATCTAGACATGTCACTTTTTAATTTTGTCTGGGTAAAATGCATAGTGGCACGTTAGATTTTTAAATGAAAAGACAATAACTTTTATCAGAATATTGGATTTTAGTTTTTTTTTTATTATTGAACGATAGAATTTATTTAAGTACTATCTATGAGTGAAGAGGATAGGAAGTTTAAGTCAGAATTAGGAATAAAAAATTGTAGTATTCTTTGTTATATTGTGTTTAGAACAACAATTTAGTTTTTAGTGGGTCTTAAAACGTAATATTCATCTTTTATGTTAGAGTATAAGTTATAAATGAAACATAGTTCTCAAATTGTAAAAATACATTTCCTCCAACCGCTACTCCCTACTTTCTAAATAACCATGAATTCATGTTATATTTTCACAAAGTAAATCATTTTCACCATTTATTTTAGCATATTACCTGAAAAGGAACAGGTTGTTTCGAAACATGAAAATTTTTTTGTCGTGATATTATGCTTTTATAAACCATTGTAATAAGAAAATTACAATATTAAGTTCTGTGTATAAAAATAAATGCTTGAACAATGGGTTTTTAATCTACATGATCTTTCAGGTTCTTGTAATATATATATATATATATATATATATATATATATGTACTATTTTAAAAACAAGGAATTTATTAATAGTCTCCAGAGCTCTTTCGTGCAACATCTGATCAGGAGAAAATCGTTGGAATTAATTACTTTAAATGTGAATCATTTTTACAACCAACATTGCCTGATAATGATATTTTATCTCGGAACATAGCAACATGTGTTGTAATGTATTTTTCATTCATATTTATATGATTATATATTAGTCATTCACGTACAAGCCTGTTTTGCTTTATCATAGCTTATTAGTGCGGTTAGACATCAACTTGCTCCCAGCCGAGATCGAAACTCGACCGGTTTGGTGTCAGTAAGCCCTAGAACGGAGGAAATTTTAGCGTATTATATATACGCGGTGCAGAAACACGATAGTTTTAATCACTTCACCCCAAGTAAGGCAATAAAGCCACGAAGACGCAAGGTATTAACGAGCGTGAGAAAAATAAAACTTTATTAAGAAGAGAGAACAATAAAAGAACTGGTTTCAAGAATGCAGGAGGTAACGATTAACATTGCATTTAACTCTTTTTTCAGAATTAGCTATGCATTTATATGCATTTATATGCATTTATACACATTTATATGCATATATATATTTTGTAAAGGCATTAATGTTTTTCACTTACATTCAGACATTATTTCTTATTAGTTTGAATTTTAAATCATATATTTGCTCGACAAGTACATGTGGAGACATTCCAGTTCATTGAACAATGTAAATACATGTTAGATGTGTCTTCTTATACATATACGTCCATTCAATATAGTATTTAAAATAATAATAAATAAGGGTCGTTGTTCATACTGTTGAATTTTGTAAGAAAATCCGAAATTACACACACCTATACCTTTCCATCAGTTAATGAATAAGGATATGCATTTATACATTTACAAATAGAAAAGCTTCTCTCATAATACAATTAGTTCACTAAATTTTACAATGTGCTGATGTTTGCAAAAACAAAAATCTTAAAAGGTGATCCGATTTTATTTTTTACTACCTTATAAATACGCGTAATTTTGCTTTTACTTTCAGGGGTTCTCAGGTCGTCTAATGGACGCCAAATCCAGGCGACCTGCATTTTCTTAATCTTTTACCTTCTCTTTCGTACTGCATTCACTGATTCTCCTTCGTCCTGTACTGTCAACAAAGATAAAGAAAATTAAACAGTCACAGGTGGTCAACCGGATGTCTTATCTACATGATACGCCTTTTTCACACTGCAATAATTGATTTTTCCTCTTTCCTCAATTAATTATCTGCAACAAAAACATCATTTTCATTCAGACTCAATACGAACTTTCACCTACTGCCATTGTCCAATTCACTGACATCAGATTTGTCTTTTCTTCTCAAGTCAATTTCATCCGTGTTTAAGAAAACTGAAATCATATTACATTAATTCAATTGGAAGTGTTGCACATGACTTGAAATCTCCATAGACTAGATACAGTTGATTTTTGTCTGTTGTGTCCAACTCAAAGATGAATTGTGATGCTTTATTATTTTCTTTAATCATTTAATCCCAAGCGGGACCTCCACTCGTGCTGAGGGGGGTTGTAATGAGAGAAAAACTGAGTACAGTGGATATTGGGGAAGAGATGAAAGATGAATAGGATTCGAGAAAATAAAAGATACCAATTGATGTTGCATTTAATTTTTTGCAGATTGTAGATATCGGGGAAGCAAGCAAAAAGAAACACAGACGGGAAGTGCGATAAAATACACTGTTAGATTAGAAGTGATGGTTACATTTAGTTATGTCATCAGTAAAAGGGGGGGACCTAAATGCCAATCTACTAGCACGTAGACGAGGCACCAGGGAAAAAAGCCCATCAGATCAGTTCCCATGAATATATTTGTAAAAAAGACATGATTGTGAGAAATCGATATGCCAAGTCAGGACTGATTACATTGCAAATCAGTTTTTGGATTTTGTCAAACACATTAGTCCTTATCTGTTCCTTCTATGTTGCAAGTAGTCAAGTGCTTTCCTGTCGAATAGGATATTTGATAGGCCTCTGGTGAACATTTTAGCTGAAAAAAGAATTCAAATTACTGTTCTGATGATAATAATGTAACTATTATTGCAGAATTTCGTTTTTTTTTCTTCCTTTTGTTTGTGCTGAAGAGTACGCTAGTCTTGGACTATTTACACAAGCACTCTTCACAAAGGCTGCTGCCGGACGCACTTTACGGTCATACACAGGCCCAACTAAGATTTTTAACTACTAGTTATTCAAAATACAAAAACATAGTTGGAACCCGTTTAGCTTATTCACAAATAAAATTACTAACCGTTTAAATTACGAGTCATTCGAAATACAAAAAAAAAATAATATATATTATATTCTTCTTAAAAATAAAACCACTAAATGTGGTTTTAATTTTGATTAATG
Organism: Ascarosepion bandense; assembly: GCA_037127315.1. NCBI lineage: Eukaryota > Metazoa > Mollusca > Cephalopoda > Sepiida > Sepiidae > Ascarosepion > Ascarosepion bandense. The sequence continues at coordinate 283,686 of JBBBDQ010001765.1, read as the reverse complement.
GATTCGAAAAAACCGAATCTATTAATGAATGAGCCCCCACTACCCCAAACGTTGCACCTATCAATCTGTGCTCTTAGCATCCGGCCTATAGAACGAATTCCTACAGTATTCTAACTCTTAATGCTTGAAGCCATAGATCTGACCGTTACTCCATCAGGGTTTACCCACTAGACACATTCATTTTATGCGCTTTTATACTGAAGATTATTTTTAATAATAAAGAAAGGACAAATGCTCCAAGACCTGGAATCGAAACCGCATCGAAATAGAAGTTACTTAGCAGCATACCACTGAGCCTTTAACGACGAATCGTTAGCTATTTCTTTGATATTCAAATATTTATGAAAAAATTGAATAGGCTATTATCCATCATGCCACCACATGATCATGTCTTTGTTTGGAATACTTAAAAAGTAAAAAAACCTAACAAGTCATTAACAAATACTGAAAGAATTTGATACTTCAAGAAAAAAGATGTTTACATGTGGTATATATATTTTAGGCTATATAAAATTTGTAAAATTATTTTACAAGCCACAACCACATGTGATATACACACTTTGGATCAAACTCAAACTAGCAATTGTCCTTAAAAACAATTTGTTAATCGTTGTCCCATGTCAAAATCTAATATGACAAGAGGGATGTCCCTTGGGAAATGTATTAATCCGTCTTTTCTCGCCAGTTATGCGTTAAATAATAGGACAGAATAGGTTCTATATCCATGGATAGCAACCCACTGGGGGATAATCTTCTACCCTGTCAGTCATGTCTCGAATGTGCCATGATCGCCGAAAGCGTGTATCACGTGTGGTACTTAAGTGATTGACATCTTTTATAATTTTTATCAACTTTTGATAATTCTAAAAAATGTTTCTCATCTACTGGCAAGTATTTAACATTTTCACAAATGAAATGAAATAAAATTTTTGTCAGCCAATTTAAAAAAAAAGATGATATTTAGAAAAGTTATAACTTTAGTTTGCAAAATAAAACTAAATAATACAGGAATTAGTTTCACGTTTTTGATAATGACTGCAATATAACCATAACAAACGTCATACCGTGCCCACATGGACAAGGTCCACGCTAGCACCCAGGATACGTTTAATTAACTAGAAAACACCTCTAGCATGCTGGTCTCAGTATGCTGAATAGACAAAATATTCGCTAGATAGCGCACTAGCATCAGTTTTGCAATGTGGATCGTAGCCACTTCTACCTCGTAAAGCAAGCAGTCTATTCGCATTCACGCTGGCTTGCTTGACAGATATTTTTCAAGCCGGGTCCTTAAACGTAAAGTTGACTGAAGTCTGCGTGTTTCAGGACCCACACTTTCAAATTTCTACCTGTGTTGCGAATTACTGATCACCCAGGAGGCCTTGGGAAAATTCTATAGATCTTCAGTGCTTTCTTCATCGACAACGGATATTTTTCAGAGAACCCTCCTCTGCGAAGAAAGGTATTTCTCTAGGGTCCGTCTCTCCACCGCACAATGTTTTTCATTGTTAAAACACATTTCACAGTTTCTTTTTTTCCTTTCTTTTTCCACAGCATAGCTGGGGTAGAATATGAGGGATGGGTACTCCCGCCTTGTTGACCACATAATGCATCTCGTCAACTGCTCCAAACTGTAAAAAAAAAACATATTGTCTCTCGAACTGTCCAGTGGTACATTTTGCACGCCAATCCGGGTACGATGCGTGCCCATATACTAGGTTTGCGGCCTAACATTTTTAGAGGTTAGTATGCTGCATGACAGAGTCTTCATCTCCTCTTCTAAGAAGCACGTCTCACATGGCACGGGAGCGCTTGGCCAGAATTTTTGAATCTTCAATGTCTCTTCCATCATCTCCCCTTTTAATACCAATTAATTTCCACGTCTTCACGTCGGGTGTAAGTAGATTGTCTTTACTGACACCGCATTTAGTGCCTCTGGAACAGACACAAGTTCGTTGTCCTTGAACTTTACACGCATCTGGTCATAATAAACTGTTGTTTTTGCCGAATTATTATCCCAGTAAGTCGATTTTTGTAAGGATTTTCAAATTTAATGTCTTTTTATTCAATAGTAATATTACGTAAACATGGTCTGAATTGCAGACAGAAAACTAAAAAAAAAATTAATTGATATTTCGAACGTGATAGAAACAATTCTTCTGTGTCATGTCCCTTCAAGACGTAGGAGATCATGTCCTTCCACGTCACCCTATCACTGGCAGGGTGACGCTTTCTCTGGTACCACAACCAAGCCCAGATCAGGCCCCTCAAATATGTTATATATATATATATATATATATATATATATATATATATATATATACTGATCATACTCTCCTTTTAGATTTTATATATATATATATATATATATATATATATATACACACAAACTCACTACCCGCCATTATTATTAGGCCAGCCCAATTTCTTTAAAATTAAATGATGATTTAATACTATCTTTAGTATTTATTGCTAAGTGGCTAATTCTAAATCAAAATAGATTTATTCTTTTGTAAATACTGCACAATAAAATCTGCATCAAATGAACTTTTCTGGTGTCCAGTTTTGTGAAGACATCTCCATGCTAGTCTCTTCTTATTGGCTAGCCGAAGCAACACTTTTCTGCCTGCCTTTTGAAATTTTGCAAGTTAATAAAAGAACCATTCTATTTTCATTTTCACTTGGCAACAAATACTAAAAATAGTATGAAATATATTTTTTTAATTGGGGTGGCCTGATAATTATGGGCGGTAGTGTATATATATATATATATATATATATATATATATTTTCAAAATGATTTAATTACCACGCCTAATTTTTTTTTAATGACCCACGAGACTGGAAACAACTCAAATATTAGAATAAATTTACATTTATTCATGGGGAAAATAAAATGATGTTTCTTCCGGGAGTAAAGTGCAAACATTGAGACCTTGCCGAGGCGTGTACATATGACTGGGCCTCCAAAAATAAATGTAGCTTGTTTTTCCCGCCATGTTGTAAAATTCTGTGCTAGCGTTTTCAGAGACGCATTTTTCCGAGAAGGTCTCAAACAAGTTTATCGGCAATATCTTTAATATTTGCCACCTCTTCATTATTTTGAATGATGTGTTTGACCGTAGTAGGTTGTTTTTTTTCCAAGGAATTATCCGATTCATTTTTCGTACTGTGGTAGTTTTGGTAGAAGAATAAATTTGATTTACATAGTTTTGCCAACTAGTGTTTTTGGATATCTTAATTCTTTTACAGGTCTTTGCTTTGAGCAGTTTGAATGAGATTAGGTAACATGTAGTGGGCATTTTATTGAATTTGCAGAGAGCAGCCTTTCGCAGTTGGATGACTATTTTACATCATTATTAAATCAGGGTGTGTTGCGTCTGTTTGATGAATACGTTTTGGGTATGGTTTCATTAGTTTTGCAATTAGTGTTTGTGTAAAGTGTTTTATTGGGTCTATATTTTTGAATTTTGAACCAGTCTTGTTTTTGCACAATGTTTTAAATTGTTGTGAGTCGGCTTTAATTGATTTCCAGCAGGGAAATCTGTTATTATCACTGATAGGTTGAGTAATTTCTGTTATGATGGGGATACGGTCACTGCCTCAAGGAACATCATGAAACTGCCACGTATAATCAATGTAGTTTGAAGGATCAGATAGAGTGATGTCGGTGCCAGAATAGGAGTGGTATATGGATTGAAATGTGTTGGAGATTTATCATTCAAGATGCAGAGGTTATTCCTATTGGTTATTCTTTTCCAAATCCTTACCCTTTATGTTAGTTTTCAGACACTCCCATATGGTATTATAATTGTTAAGGTCACCTAATAATAGGTGGAGTTTAGGGATTTGTTTTGTTAACTTGTTAAATTTAATATAATTAATGGGATCATGTGGTGGAATATCAATTGCGCAGATATTTATTCTTTTTTTTCAAAGTTGTTTAACAGCTATTATTTGGAGTTCCCTGTCAATTGTTATTTATGCTTGAGGTATGTCTTTCCTAACTAGGATTGATACACCTACAGACGCATTCTGTCAGTCTTTGTGCGGGTGACTTTATAAATTGTATAAAATTGTATAAATTTGTAATATTTAAATGGTCGGTGTTCTTGAGGAATGTTTCTTGAAAGCATACAACGTTACGGTTATATTTATCAAGGGGTATTAGAAGTTCTTCATGGTTGGCTCATTGTAGAATTGAATTATTTTGCAGTTTAATTATGTTAAATTAGGTTTGTTTTTCCTAGATTTGTTTATATTGTACGGCTTTTCCGTCTCCATTTTTTCTATAGTGCTAAATCAATATTAGATATCATTCATTGATGTTGATGCTTCTGTAGATTGACTTTTTAAGATCGACAATTGTAAACGTTCTCGTGAGGATGAAGTTAGAGTATTGTCTATTTTGGATTGTGGGGAATGTTCTGCCTTATCATTGTTTGGTTAGGGGTTTGATGGTTGAATTTTCCCAAGGTTGTCAGTTTTAGAAGTAGGAGGACAGCTTGATGATCTCTGTGACTTTTGTTTCTTAAGAAAGTGGTTAGTGTCTGCGGTGTGGGTTTTGAAGTTGTTTTAGTGAAGGAGTACTTTGGGTAGTTAGTGTTTCTGAAAATGTAATTGTATTATTTTTATCAAGTTCAAGCAAGGCTTTTATCTTATTCATAAAACTATTTCAGTCACCCACATTTAGCTGAATTAGTGTTTTGACAAATATTTTGTTTTTTTTTTCTTTTGGACTGATTGGAAATAGGTGGTAGTGTTAGAACTTACTACTATCCTCCGTGCTTTTTTTGTAAGGAATGTTATATTTATTCTTTGAGAGAATTTCCTTTTCACTTCTTTTTTTCACTGGGGAATCTAGCAAAAACAAAATATTAAAATATCTAGCAAATGTTTTAACATAGAACGGAAACTGTTTTATATTAAAAAACTGTTTGTGTGTTGATGACGCATGATCCTTTCCCAAAGCTACGCAAAGTATTACAAAAAAGAAAAAATTAATTAGAGAAAAAAGAATAATGAAATGTTATATATTGATATTCATTTTATACTGCCGTCAATGCATGACATTCTTCTTAGATGAAAAAACGCAATGTCTTCCTAGTGAAGAATGCTTAGAATAACAGAGGAAAAATACGAGCAACGAGAAATGTTTAAAAATGTAAACAGAAACACTTATAATTAACTTCTAGTGTCCATAATAAGGAAAGAAGGTTAAGAAAATTTGACACACTCAGAGCATATAAAATTTAAAGGAAAAGAGAAAAACAGAGCTCGACTCACATAACAAAATTTTTGGCAAACAATAAATAGCAAAAAAAGAAAATTATTAAGAGAAATCCGGCAAAACACAATTAATTTGATTGAATAATGATCGGACACGTGCTTAAGTGACACGGCGCAACAAACAAGAAGATATTCGCTTTATCGTTTCAATATAGAAACGTTTCGTCATTATGCCTTATATTTTCGTCGAAAAGGCACTGACTTAATATAATGATCACAAGAAAAATTTTATTTTTATGTTTTTTCTTATGTTTGCCTGGAAACTTATTTAGTTTTCAACATCGTAATAATTACTAATACAATTTACAACCAACTTTCATTCCTTTCATGCAGATGATTTCTTTCATCCAGTATTGTGCAGATTTGCTACCAGCGAAACATTTTCTGGCAATATTATTTCTTAAACGTAAAGCAATAAACATAATTTTTCTCAGCAGCGAATAATGAACGTTTTACAGACACACACACACACACACACACACACACACACACACACACACACACTTACATATGAGCTGTGATACAGCGAAACAGATCTGTCTGCGGATATATATATATATATATATATATATATATACAGTACTGTGCAAAAGTATTAGGACAAGAACTATTTTATATTTTATGAGGCATCAAAATAAAGTTCAAAATCACCTCTATCCTAGCACTTTTGAACACTACCGGTAGTGTCCAAAAGTATTAGGTCAGGGTTGATTTTCCTAAATACCTCACTAAAATTCAAATACAGGGTGAAAAGCCATGTAAATTGTTAATAAATAGTGTTTATTTAAAAGTAGGTGTAAAAGAAATGTATTAAAAAGAAGTTATATTTAATTTTTCCTATTTTCTATTATCTTTGGACATGACTGACTTTTTTTTATTCGCTCCTCTCGAATTAATAAATCTAATTACCTCGCAAGGCGAACCTTGGGAACAAATACAATCTGCTTGACAGAAGATACAATTAAATACACTGAAGGAGCGTGGTATGTCAATGCCTGACAGAATAAAGGCTGTGATCAAAGCAAATGGCTATTATACTAAATATTACATTTTTTTCTAACAAGTATTTTCTCTTGTTAAAGCATTTGTTGAGTAAAATTGTTTATTTTCTGTCAATATGCCTCATAAAAGATAAAATAGTTCTTGTCTTAATACTTTTGTAAAGTATTGTATATAAATGGTAACTAAATTTTAGAATATTTATGAAAACTTTGCGAGCGATTTCCTCACACGAAAACAAACACAAGAGCCCATATATACATTTGTCCACAAATACTTCGTTTTCCAGGTGATGCGTTTTTGAGTTAATTTCTATAAATAAAGTTTACTGTAGATGGCACTGTGACGCTATATACAAGTGATTAAATCTGTCATTCGGGTACATTTGTGGCTAGTCTGTCTTCAAAGTAAAATGTGTTTAGTACATTAACTAGAACTTTAGTACGTAATTGAGAAGTATTCTGTTTAACAGTGGCATGATTTTTATGTCGTAAGCCGACAGATACAGTTTTTACATGTGTCCACGCGAATGGTAATGAACACGACGTTGCCAGGCTGCATCGGATTGCGTTTCTAGACCGAAGGCAGCCGAGTCATTCAGCTTTTATTGTTGCTTATCGTCGCATGGCTGAGGCAGAAAAACATCCCTAGGCACTGAATTATTGCAATAATAAACACTACATATATATATATATATATAGACGTTCGCAGACAGTCCTGTTTCACTGTATCACAGCTCATCAGTATGATTAGACATCCGATTACTTCTAGCTAGAAATGAAACTGGTCAAAATTGACATCTGACGGTGATTTTACCACTAAGCTATGGGCGCTCAGAAGATGGAGTGTAGCGTGTTATATACACAATTTAATCACACGCCAGTAGCTGAGAGTGTTCGAATTCATTGCTGAATGAACGATGCGTAAATAGCGGTGAATAGGTACAGTTTTTAAAATCAATCAGTTCTCAATAGTGCTCAAACGGCGTACGAAAGATCGAATATATATAATTTTCTTTTGTAGTTTCTTTATCAATCAGGCAGATGTTTATCACGTTAAACGTTTTTTGTCGATATTCAAATTTGAATAGACGCTCTATCTTTTTTATTTAACTGTATATTTATTTGTTTTCGTCTACTCATTTGAATTTTCAAGATGATAAAGAAAACCATGAGCTCTTTTTGAGGATATGAAGCTTTGTCCTTCTGGGTAGAGGTTCAAATTGCGCACAAAGTGGCCTTGACAATTCAGACTGTGAGATGAAAATGAATAAATATATAGTTTACTTAATAAACAAAAGAAATCTACTCAGATACAAGTATCCACTAAAAATAATGTTTTAAGTGATAAAAATATATAATTTAATTTCAATATTTTAATTGACTTATATTTTATTTATTTATTGGAGTCTTATTAATTTTACAAAAAAACAAAAAAAAAACCAAAAAAAAAACCAAAGAAACATTTGATTGCCATCTAACATTCATGGCTGTGGAATACTGATTTTTTTATTTCAGATATGAAGGCTTGTGAAGTTTTTTCGATCCGATATAATTTCAAGAAAAATAACAGTAACAAAATTTAGGTAGGTAAAAATAATCAAGACATTTGTAAATAATAGTAGTAGTAGTTTTAGTAGTAATAATAATAAAGTACTCTTTAAGATCTTCAAAAATCTATTTAAATACAAAGAAGTCGAAATTTCAAAAATGTTACATGAGGATATCAGTAATCCCAGTTGTAGTTAGAGAAAAAATAGACCATCTAATATCAGGCTGTTCTGTTCAAATGAATATAAATATCGTCACGATAGAGTGGGGCAATATTTACAATATTTACATTGGACAATGTGCAAACATTATGGAAAATCTGCAAACAAACACTGGTATGAACATCACCCAACACCGGTTACAGAAATAGAAGATGTCACCATTCTATGGGATTACACCATCTACACAGACAGAAAAACTGAAGCAAATAGGCCAGACATTATTGTTAAAAACCAGAAAGAGAAAACTTGTCTATTAATTGATATGGCTTGTCCAGCGGATTGTAACATAGCAATCAAAGAATTGCTTGGAACTTGGAATTTGAAAAACTGTCAAAATATAAAGACCTGGAAATTGAAACAGAAAAAAATGTGGAAATTGAAAACAAGTGTTGTGCCAGTGATAGTAGGTGAACTTGGAATGATAAAAAATGGAACAAAACAACACATTGAACGAATCCCTGGAAACCCCAGCTTAAGAGATATACAAAAAATTGTCATATTAAGTACAACCCACACACTAAGGAAAACGTTTCCCTTAGTGTGTGGGTTGTACTGAATATGACAATTTTTTGTATATCTCGGGATGATAGGGAAGATAGAAAAAACATGAAATGGAGCCATAACAACACTCCACAACCTGCCTTAAGTCTTCCCGCAGACTTGGTTGGTAGTGCGACCATAGCAGAAATATAATATAATGAAAAATGACATAATAATAATAATAATAATAATAATAATAATAATACTAATAATAATAATAATAATAATAAAAAAAATAAAAAAAAAGGTTTAAATTCGTCTATGCGTTTTTGTTAATGATGAAATTGTTTTCTACCCTACAACGTCTTTCTCGTAGACAAAATGTTCAAAACTTTTCGCTCTGCTTGAATTATTTAAATAAAAAATCTTCAGACAGGTTAGATTTTTTAGTTCCATCAGCGCTAAATTTCTGATCTCAGGATCGCCACACCGTGTACACAATCCAGGGAAATAATAGTAATAATAATAATAATAATAATAATAATAATAATAATATATTCTTTCTTAGAAAGAATATGTAATAATTTATTTATATTTGTTCGTTCATTTTATATATTTATTTATTTTTCGATAATCTTATTCTCGTTGGATTTAATGAAAGAATAACACAGAATACAGTGGGCGAACAAATTATTATTTTTAAATGTTACGGTAGTAAACACAAAGGTATGTCCACTTTTTCTTTCCTATTAAATTTTGAATTTTTTTTTTTTGCAAGGACAAAGGTTAATAGTAGCAACAATTGTTTTTTATTTTAACAATACTCTCTAAGTGCAGTGATGTTTTTTTTTCCGTTGAACGGCCGTTACGTCCAAGTTTGTTTGTTTTTTCAACCAGCGTCTCTCTCTTTGAATTTATCTTTTTCTCAATATGAAATTCTGTTTTAATATAAACAGGATTTTTTCTTTAGATATTATCGAAATTTTTTTTTTTATGAAATTCTGTTTTATTTTAATTTATCTGTTTGTTCTTTAAATGAACCTAAATAAAATCATCCGTATTATATTTCCTTTAGCTGTCAATATTTCGTAAATTTTTTTTTTTTTTTTAACTATTATAATTTTCTTAAAAACAAAACAAAACAAGAAAATAAATTAAATCCGATGAAAAACAATTTATACGGTATTATTTTATAGAAAGTCTACGTATTTATTGATATATTTATTTTTATTTATTTATTGATTTAATTTACTTATTTAATTTATCTTATTCTGATAACCCTATTTTTGACCAACGACTTTATTGAAAAAATAAATGATAAAGTGGACGAACAAATTATTACATTTTTTTTTCCGTTGAACAACCGTTACGTCCAAGTATGTTTGCTTTTTTTTCAACCAGCGTCTCTCTATTGGAATTTTTCCTTTTCTCAATATGAAATTCTGTTTTAATATAAACAGGATTATTTTTTCTTTAGATATTATCGAATTTTTTTTTCTGTTTGCTCTTTAAATGAACCTAAATAAAATCATCCGTACTATATTTCCTTTAGTTGTCGATATTTCGTAAAATTTTTTTTTTTTTTGATGTTGTGTTTCGTTGAGCCGTTGCTACGCCAAAGGTTTTTTTTTTTTAACCAGCGTCTTTCTCCTTGAATTCCAATCGCGTCTATGTCAGATGTTGCTTGGCAGCCCATTTAGGAGAAGGAAAACTCCGAACAACAACCCGCAACTCAAGGTGTTAATCGTGCCGAGGAGTGAATGGCTACTGTGTTATGAGGTCACAAACGATCCCCTACAGGCTTCGGGACCCTGTTTGTAAAAGACCGTTACCCAACGTGCCGGGCAACTTTGGGTGGACTTTTGGACCCGTGCGTCACTCGTGGGAAAAACATGAAAAATACAAATAGAAATAAAAAGTCCAGTATGGCTCTTCCAGTGGATAAACAGGGAGCCCGTCCTTCAGGAGGGAACCTACCTGAGGTCGAAAAATCTGCCATAGGAACAAACTCCTACACAAAGAATAAATCTTCAGGTCCCCACAACCAGGATAATCCTAATGATGGTCCTGAAAATTCACCAGCTAGATCTACAACCGTATATTTAAAGAAAGAAAAAATAAAATGGTCTCGTGAGGAGTACAAAGTCGTTATGACTGCATTTCATGAAGCGTTACTCAAACCTCAAAAAAACATGACTCGCCGAACATATGACATTTGGCGTGAAAAAGTTGGTCAAGCAAATAGAAAGTATATTGACGAAAATAAATTAGCCAATGTACGTAGGTACATTATTCGTAATAACCAACTGACAGAGGCTGAAATTAATGAAATTAAAAGAATTGTAACAAGAAGAGACGAATCAACAAAATATGAAAAGGAACCGGAATCAGAAATAAAAAGTAATAACATCAAACAAGCCACAAGTCATAATGTAGAAACCGTGAAACAAGCAAATCACTGCAAAGATAATGCTGTAAGTTTAAAAGTGCTGGAAAGGTGTGATCTGAGTCAGTTAAAAGACAAAAATAAAACGAGTTCAGAACACATCGAAGATAATTATTTGACGGAAAATAAGAACAATATACAGGAAGCCAAGATAGAAATAAAAAAACATCTAAGTCAAATACAAAATATTACAATGGAGGAACGTGAACAGCTCCCAAAATTACAACCAACAAAACATAACCTCCGAACTATTAAAATCTACAATGCAGCACTGAAATCAATACTGGATGAAGACCCTCATACAAATCTTAACGAAGTAATATATGCATCAGCAACAGCAGCAACAAAAAATTGAATATCAAAATAAAAACAAGGCAGTCTCGCAGGCGTGAAGATCCACCTTGGAAAAGAAAAATAGAAAAAGGAATCGAACAACTTAGAAGTGAACTATCAGTACTGGATGAACTGAGTAGAGGAATAAATTTAAGAACTAGGAAAAGCAGAAGAGCCGAAAGAAAATATAACATCAGGAATGTAAATGAAGTCTTATCAAATAAAGAAAAAATAAAGCAAAAAATCCAACTGAAGGCTCAAAGAATAAGACGCTATGAAAAAAGAGTAAGATTTTACAGACAAAACAAGATTTTTCAGACTGATACAAAGAGATTTTACAGGGAAATAGGTAAAAAAAGAATTGAAGTGACAGTACCCACCAGAATGGAAGAAGTCACACAGTTCTGGGAAAAGATATGGGCTTGCCCTAAAGAACTTAGCAAGGAAGTACATTGGATTACGCAAGAGATAGAACGAATGAAAAATAAACCCGAACAGACATGGTCTGGAATTACAGAAGATGATGTTAAATTTGCACTAAAAAAAGCACACAATTGGAAATTCCCAGGTATAGATAAAATTCCAAACTTTTGGCTATATTATTTAAATGCAGCACATAAAAAACTAGCCAAAGAACTTCAAGAAATGGTTGACGATCGCACTAAAATTCCTGCATGGATGACCAAAGGAATTACATTTCTTCTACCCAAGAATGGTGACACAAACAACCCGAAAATCTACAGACCAATTACATGTCTTCCGACAACATATAAACTATTAACATCTATTTTAACAAAACAGACATATTTATTCTTAGAAAGAAATGACATGATACCGCTTGAACAAAAAGGGTGCAAACGTGGCTGTTATGGTTGTAAAGACCAATTGCTAATTAACAAAATGATCCTGGAAAACTGCTACAGTACAAAGAAAAATCTTAGTACTGCCTGGATAGATTATCGAAAGGCATTCGATAGTGTGCCACATTCCTGGATTCTAAAGACTTTAAATATATACAAGATATCGCCCGTCATCATCAATTTCATCAAACAGTGCATGTCTATATGGAAAACAACCCTTTACCTCAATCATATAAATGGAACCTATAAGTCTGATGAAATAAACATCAAAAGAGGTATATTTCAAGGTGATTCTTTATCTCCCTTACTATTCTGCATATCATTAATAGCACTAACCAGTCAACTTAATAAGACAGAATGTGGTTATAAAATAGGCCAAAATAAAATAAGCCATCTATTTTACATGGATGACTTAAAGTTATATGCTAAGAATGATAATGAGCTGGAAGGTCTTCTGCAAACTGTAAAATGCTTCAGCGAAGACATTGGAATGAAATTTAATTTGAATAAATGTGCTAAAGCTACAGTTTTACGTGGATCAATATAAGAAACATCCTCAATTAGCTTAGACCCTGCTGTAACAATAAAAGAATTGAAACCAGAAGAAGCTTATAAATACCTAGGTGTAAATGAGAGTGAAAACATTCACCATAAAAAAATGAAAGAAATAGTGCGTAAAGAGTACTATAGAAGGCTACGAATGATATTAAAAACTGAATTAAATTCACAGAACAGAATTATGGCCATTAATAGCCTTGCAATTCCAGTTGTCCAATATAGCTTTAACATCTTAAACTGGACTCTAAACGACATCAGGCGAATGGATGCTAAAACAAGAAAGCTTCTTTATAAGCATAAGATGCATCATCCAAAGGCTGATGTAGACCGTCTATACATACCCCGTAAAGAAGGTGGAAGAGGTCTTATTCAGCTGGAATTGTCATACAAGACAACAACTATTGGCTTACTAACATACATAGAAAGAACAAAGGATTGGATGATACAATTAGTAAGGCAACATGAAGAAAGAAAGAAAAAATATTCAATAATAAAAGAAGGCAGTAAATACAAACAAGATTTACAGTTAGTAGATTCTGTAGAAAAGCAAAACAGAAGCCAAGAACCAACTATTGCGGCAAAAAATATGAAAATGAAAGCCAAAGATAAAGCTCTTGAAAAGATGAAACAGCGCTGGCAAGACAAACCTCTGCATGGCCAATATCCAGAACGTGCCAATAAATCCAATGTTGACAAAGTTAATACTCATCGATGGTTACGTGCATCTGGATTAAAGTCTGAAACTGAAGGCTTTATTCTTGCAGCACAAGACCAAAGTCTTTTCACTAGAAACTTTCAGGCAAATATTATGCATAATAATATGGATCCAAAATGCAGGTTTTGTGATAAACACCAAGAAACAATAGACCACCTAATCTCAGGCTGTTCTGTGCTTGCCCCCAAATGAATATAAAAATCGCCACGATAGAGTTGGGCAATATTTACATTGGGCAATGTGCAAACATTATGGAAAAGCTGTAAACAAACACTGGTATGAACATCACCCAGCACCGCTTACAGAAATAGAAGATGTAACCATTCTACGGGATTACACCATCTACACAGACAGAAAAATTGAAGCAAACAGGCCAGACATTATTGTTAAAAACCAGAAGGAGAAAACTTGTCTATTAATTGATATGGCTTGTCCAGCGGATTGTAACATAGCAATCAAGGAATTTGAAAAACTGTCAAAATATAAAGACCTGGAAATTGAAATAGAAAAAATGTGGAAATTGAAAACAAGAGTTGTGCCAGTGCACTTGGAATGATAAAAAATGGAACAAAACAACACATTGAACGAATCCCTGGAAACCCCAACTTAAGAGATATACAAAGAATTGTCTTATTAAGTACAGCCCACACACTAAGGAAAACTTTATCTATGTAATGCTGGGGATGATAGGGAAGATAGAAAAACATGAAATGGAGCCATAACAACACGCCACTACCTGCCTTAGGTCTCCCCGCAGACTTGGTTGGTAGTGAGACCAAAGCAGAAATCGAAATATGATGAAAAATGACATGATAATAATAATAATGGAAACTGCAATAGAAAAAATGTGAAAATTGAAAACAAGAGTCGTGCCAGTGATAGTAGGTGCACTTGGAATGATAAAAATGGAACAAAACAACACATTGAAAGAATCCCTGGAAACCCCAGCGTAAGAGAGATACAAAACATTGTTTTTTTAGTACAGCCCACACACTAAGGAGAACTTTGTCTATGTAACGCTAGGGATGATAGGGAAGATAGAAAAAACATGAAATGTAGCCATAACAACACACCACGACCTGCTTTAGGTCTTCTCGCAGACTTGGTAGGTAGTGCGACCATAGCAAAAATCAAAATATGATGCAAAATGACAAAATAATAATAATAATAATAATAATTATTATTATTATTATTATTATAAATATATTGCAGACAATGATTCCACTAGAATTCTCATAGAAAATGCCAACAATTATATGTTGTACTTATTTTTAAGTTTAGAAATTTTGATGTTACAACTCGTAATGCATCATGAAAAGATAAAATCTTTATTACGTATTAAAACCAGACCAAAAAAATGCAAGAGAATTCCAGTTAAATCTTGAAAATGGCTCTGATTTAGATAAAACTGCCTAGAATCCGTAATAAAAACGAAACAAGAATCGAAAAGCTTCGGCCAAACGCAAATAGAACAAAGCTGGAGCAAAAAATACCTTTTACACAGCCGGTTCATTCTGTGAAGCAAAATGCAGATATAGATATATTCGCAACTCACCAGCGGCAAATGTCTGTTCACTATTTAATGATGAGATTGAAGTGTTTATTTTTGCTGCACAGGATTGGTTTTGTCTTCTACACAACTACTAACTAACTTGCATAATAGGAAATACCCGAAATGTAGGTTTTATGACCAAGAAATATTTTATTTTAGTAGATCCAATTCGGTGTCAATCCTATGTGCATAACTTTAGCTTCAGTGACGGTACTATAAATATTATGCTGATGTTTTCTACTTTATTTCTCTCTAAATCTATCGTTGCAGCTTTTAGACTAAAATGTTCTTTCTGTTTTCTTATTTCATACTCAAGTCGACCATTATTGCCTGAGAAAACCACATCGCACTTGCTTTAAGACATTTCTGTATTTAATAGAAAATGATCAATTTTTCATATATTGTATAAAGATTCTCCACTATACAACAGAATAGATATTGACATTATCGAGAATTTTCTATCCTCTATCATTTTTGAAGTGTACAAGGTTTAATGATTATATCTGGAACAGGGATATCAATAAAGCTTAGTTTAAATTCCGGTTGAGTTCATTACATTCATTTTCGTAGAAATATTCTTTGGAAATGTAGTAATCTATTTCTTCTCCCTAATATCTACCATATAAATAGCTGAGCACTATGTGCTTTACAACTAATAAATCGAGAAGGACAATTCTGAATACAAAACCGGGTTTAAATTTGGAGTAGCATACACTATTCAGCCAACAAAAAGGTTTATAAATATCACAGTGACTCTATGATCCCGAAAGCGAACTGTCGGAACAGATACATATTGAATACTTTACTGAATTTCTGAAAGGGTTTTTACAGTATTTAATGCGTTTTCTGATTTTACATCACAGTTTCTAAAATTTAAGCTACAAAATAGAGATGTCAAAATAAAAACGAATATGAAAATTTGTAAAAAAATATGATCATTCATAATAGAGACAGTCTAAAATGTTAGCCACAAATTGGGAATATCGAAATCAAGTAAGTAGAAAAATTCCATAAAAATATGATCATTAATAAAAGAGAGTCTAAAATGTTAGCCACAAATTAGGAATATCGAAATCAAGTAAGTAGAAAAATGCATAAAAATATGATCATTAATAAAAGAGACAGTCTAAAATGTTGGCTACAAATTGGAAATAAGTAGAAAAAATTACAAAAAATATCGTCATCAGCATAAGAAACAAATTATATTGTGAGCTGCAAACTGGAGATATTAAAATCAAGGAAGTACAAAACATTAAATGACATGAAAATCTTAAGTCAATTTCTAAAAGTTAAACAAAGCATTAAGGACCAGGAATATTTAATTAGAAGCAACAAGTAAATGTGAAACTGTTATATGATATCGGTCCCCTTTTATGGAAATGAATAACGTACAAACTCATCAGATATGATAAGAAAACTTGAAACAATAAAAACGATATTCTCCACAACGATGCGGAGAATAAATTCAACTGAACATATGAGCAACAAGGAATGTTTAGGAAAATTAAAACAAAATGTATGCTTATATATAAAAAGGAAAAGAAATTCTTTTTTAGAACACAGTGAAGAAAGACGACCTGGAGAAATGGATGCTCACAGGACATTAAAATCAGATGGGGAAAAAGGAAAGCAAGGAATAAATGAATTTGTCAGAATAAAAAAATATTTTTCGCATATTAGGAAGGCGTGTCCTGTTCATTAGCGCAAGATCCCTGACTTTGTACAGATTTAGCCGGACATAACGCGTATATACATTTTAATTAACGAAACGTTTAAAATGTCAGAAACTTCAACATATTAAGCTATAAATAACATAATCAATAAAGTAAATAATAATACTAATAACTGTCCAAACTCAGGAGTCTGTTTTATACCTTCTCGATTTTATACATTTTCAATATTATGGACAGTACGTTTTGTTTAAATCGAGGAACTTCTACGTGGTGTCATGGTTAACAATTTTATTTTGCCAAATACAGAATCCTTGCCTATCCGCTTAGTCTATGTATATTATGAAGGTTAGAAATTAGGTACATTGTGAAAAGTCGATAAAAAATAGAATATAGATTAGATGAGTTAGAAATTCGTGGAGGTTTAGTTGTGACACTTTGCCTCAAGAATAGGCTTTATTTGACTGCATCAATTATTACTTTGTGTGGAACTGTACATACCCAAATAACCTTCTTAATCTAAACGAAATGTGCATAGATAATACTCTTACTGGGTCTATTTTACTTCAGTTAAGTGTCATACGTGATACACGCTTTGGGCGATTATGTCTCGAAAGAAACATAACACACTGGGAAGATTATGCCACAGAAGGTTGCCATTGCTTTCTGCGGTAGACTGTTTACCGACCAAGGCTATAGAACCCAATCTGTTCTATTATTTAAACCATAACTGGAGGGAAGAGACGGATTAATACCTTTCCTAAAGGTATTTGTGCAAGGATGCAAGGAATTAAACTGGAATTCGAACTCGGCTTTTTGATTTGTCGTTCCGAGTTGATATCCACTGCACCACATCGCACATCCATTTCACTTACAGATCTGAAATGTGACGAGATGATTGGGCACAAAATTACTCTCTGTGAAGATCATACCAAATAATAATAATAATAATAATAATACTAATGACAACGACAACCCGCAACTCAAGGCATTGATCGTGCCAAGAAGTGAACGGCTACTGCGAATGATCCACTAGAGGTTTCGGAAAGGTGTTTGTAAAAGACCGTTGCCTAATGTGCCAGGCAACTTTGGATGAACATTTGGACTCATGCCTCTACCTTCGCCGTATTTTTCTACTTCCCCTTGTGCTACGAGGGAACTTCTTGTAACCTTACCTTAAGGGGGTGGCTTGTTTCTCCTTTATATTTCTTTTCACAGCTTTATGGAATCCTTTGTCATGTCCTCCTCTGTTGTGGGGTCTTAGTCGGAAGAGGTACGTTGGAAGTGTAGAACCACTTCTGAAGATCGTTCAGGCGTTATATGGACAACAAATCTTTTGTATTTTATCCGATAACCCCTTCACATAGGGTAGGCAGACAGAGACTGTTTTCTGAGCGTTGTTATCCTCATGCACCCTCCCTTCCATGTATATTGGATTTGTTGTCATGTGCCCTGGA
Organism: Ascarosepion bandense; assembly: GCA_037127315.1. Lineage (NCBI taxonomy): Eukaryota > Metazoa > Mollusca > Cephalopoda > Sepiida > Sepiidae > Ascarosepion > Ascarosepion bandense. The sequence goes on along the minus strand of JBBBDQ010001765.1, from coordinate 265,556 downwards.
TAATTGTTTCGTTGTTGGGTACTGCTTATATTGAAAATTGATAGACGTTGGTTTGTTCCTGTGACTTGACCCAAAAGTTGTGAGTTGAATACCAGGCTACAGCAGTGATGAACAAATAACTTATAGGGTTAGGGGAGATAACTCATGAATACCAATAGAGGCTCTAAGCAAATGACCGGAGTTCATATAGGATTAGAGATAACTCATGAATACCAATAGAGGCTCTAAGCAAATGACCGGAGTTCATATAGGGTTAGAGATAACTCATGAATACCAATAGAGGCTCTAAGCAAATGACCGGAGTTCATATAGGGTTAGAGATAACTCATGAATACCAATAGAGGCTCTAAGCAAATGACCGGAGTTCATATAGGGTTAGAGATAACTCATGAATACCAATAGAGGCTCTAAGCAAATGACCGGAGTTCATATACCCCAGTGATTGTAATAAAGGGTTCGGTTCGAAATTCCTAGCACCTGATGAAGGCCGAAGCGTACAACGGCCGAAACGTCGTACAAATTGCAACGAACATAAGGACAATAAGCCGAATAATGTAAATACTGTAAGGTCAAAGTTATAACAGTTTTCATTAGTGCTCATATTACGTTGAATAGCAAACTTGAAAAACACATAAAGAAAACAGAAATCGTTTACTCAAAATAACTGTTAAAGAAAGGAAGTATCTCAGGAATGGTAAAAAAAAATTGCCAGAAAAAATGAATGATATCTAAAGCGGTTGAAATGAGAAAATATTAATTTTTATTCGAAGGACGTGCGTTGTGGTGCAGTGCATATCGACTCGGAACGACAAATCGCGAAGCCAAGTTCGAATTCCACTTAAATTCATTGCATTCACTAACTCACAAATACCCTTGGAAAAGTAATTACTCCACCTCTTCCATCTATTTATGATTTAAATAACAGGATAGATTGGGTTCTATCACCTTGGCTGGCAACCAGTCTACCGCAGAATGCAATGGCATCTTACTGCGGGATAATCGTCTGCCGGTTCAGTCATGTCTCCATAGAGACATGATCGCTCAAAGCGTGTATCACATAAGGCACTTAATTGACTTATTCGAACTATTGTCATCATTCTTTTGTCGTTCTCAAAATGTTTCAGTCGTTGTGATCTTCGATCTTCTTCAGGAGTTTATCGATCTGGGGTAACCTACATAGACTTCTGAACTGAAACCTTGCTTTAAAAATGATGGTAGACTTTTGACGTTTCAATACCGCCTAAATTTAACAAAATATAAGCCTACCAACAGCTATGACACCGTCAGTCACTTAATTGCGATACATGATACACGCTTGGGAAATCATGTCTTAAAAGAGACATGACTAACTAGACAGAAGATTTTTCTGCAGTAGATTGCCATTTCTTCCCGCGATTGATTGGTTACCAACTAAAGCTATAGAATCCAATCTGAACTGCTATTTAATCCATAGCTGGCGGTAAGAGATGGGTTCATACTGTTCCAAAGAATATTTGAATGTAACTGAATGCAAATAATTCAAATGGAAATCGAACTCTGTTCTCCGATTTCTCATTCCATGCCGATAACCACAACGAACATGATACCTGAGCTCTTTTAAGAAGGTTCCTTTTTGATATCATTCATTCAAAGCAGCACAAATGTACAAACATTCCTCAAAGATCCCTCTCGGGAGCGTTTTCAATTTTGGCACGGCTTTGTTTTTGTTCTCTTGCACGGTTTCAAAACATCTCACTTTGATTTTAATTTTCGGAAAAATCCAGAAACTCTTGGAATTAATATGTCGTCGGTGGCAGGTAAGATATATATCTGCAGGCGGCACACTCGATGTACAGTCAAAATACTGAAAAACTTATGGATACTTTCAAGTCCGACTAAGTAGGTGCTACAGTTTGTAATGGGATCGTTTGATAACTACGATGAAAAAAGCTTTGTTGCGAGATGTTGATGCTAATGCTACCCAGCAAGCCATCATGGATCTTAAGGATGACAGTTTCCCACACTCCACGTACTCTCCAACTGTTATTCTAATTGCACAGGCGAGAGATTTGTCAAGAGAAGTCGATGGGAGTCAGTGGGTGATAAATAATATAGCGATAAGAATTCTACTTACTGTGATGAGATATACAGGGGAATGCAAAAGTAAGTAGACAAAAATGAAACATAAGCTACTACCTGATGCCCTGTTCACGTGAATTCCCACCTTTTTACTGCGAAAGTATTTAAATGCAAGCGACACTTCGACTCGAAGTTTTTCTTTTCTTGCACGTTCCGCCTGTGGATCTCCTTTTTCGGAAAGGAAATGACTATGAATCAGAAATCAAATGAAATATACTACTACTACTACAATTACTCCTACTATTAATACTAATTATATTGGCTAGTAGTCAGTCAGTTGAGTGCCATACGTGATACACGCTTGGGCGATCATGTCTCTGTCGAGACATGATTGACTGGGCAGAAGATTAGCCCGCAGTAGGTTGCCATTGCTTTCTGCGGTAGACTGGTTGCCGGCCCAGGCTATAGAACCCAATTTGTCCTGCTACTTAACCCATAACTGGAAGGAATAGGCGGATTAATACTTTTCCCAAGGGTATTTGCACGTAAGTGAATGCAATGAATTCAGCTGGAATTCGAACTCGGCTCCCCGATTTCTCGTTCCTAGCCGATATCCAATGCACCACAACGCACATCCTGACGAGTAGTACCGGTAAAATAATCACAATTTCCCTGTTTTAATGGTCTGTTGAATCATAATTCTTAAGTTAATAATTGAATACTCTCATTGCGAAATCTACGTAGTAAAAGATATTCATGGAGAAACCTCTATTGCATTGTTAAACATCTGAGCTTAACAACTTTATGAAATATTGACATAGAAAAGTATGAATGCAGGTCATTATTGAAAAAATGAGGAAATTAAATTAGAAATTTAAATTTGAAATTGAAAAATGTTATCTATTTCACAGGAACAAGAATTAATCATACACCAGAATCATCGCCTATTCTATATTTACTTTCCACCTGGGTCTGAAATAAACTACATCCAGCAGCAAGGCCACTGACCGGGATGCATTTTTGGGGTAATAGGGTAGGTTGATTTTTCACTTTTTTAAAAATATTAAAAAATCTCACTTACCGAAATTTGTGTATGGACCTATTAAGTACTGATACAAAATATTAGATCAAATACTTCAACGGTTTTTTGAGCGTTTGGCATCAAAGATCGCAGACAAAAATATACTGAAAATTCCTCGTTTTTGCAAGATTTGGCTTGAATATTAGTCAGAAAACCAAATAATTTTAGTATTTAAATCAGGGAATGTCATTTTATTTTATAAAAATGATATTATTTAAAGAAATAATGACTAAACTTCAAATTGAAAATCTACCCTCCCGCATTTTCAGTATCTGCTTTAAAAGAACATTATGAATTAAGCAGTGATATTTAAATACCTGAAATGATTTTTTCTGTTATAAGTGAAAATATAAGAAACAAACAAATAACATTATTTTAATAGTGCATAATATATAGCCAAATTGCTCCATATAAGAGCCCTTATACAAAAATGCTGGTCTCAATTTTTGACTCAAAATTTTGGCTGTAATATGTTGATGCCTTGCTTCAAAACCGTATACAGTTTGCAATGCTTTTGTTGTTAACTTGACTGCCCATTCCATGCTTTGGGAATGTGAGGGCAAATTTGGCAAGTCAAGCTTGGTTCCATTTAACAATAATTCCTGAAGTTCAGATTCAGAAAAATTTTCCGTCATTGGTGGTTCAAAAATGCCACTATGATAAATCTATCAATTGTGTCCAGTGTGTGGCATTAAAATTAATGGTTGGTATTCCTTTTAACCTATTCTTGGTTGACTCCCCACTCCTGAAAGAATATAAAACTTATTGATTCTTTTAACAACTTCCAGTCTCTACTATAAAAATTATGGTGAAATTAGATAAAATCTTTAAAATGATTCTATAAATTGCAATAAATAATTGAGTCATTGATATATAAATAAATATTTACTTACCTGATGGCTAAAACTCTTTTTAAAGCTTGTTCTCTTACTTTAACTTCAGATTTGACTATGGAGTATAGATTTTCAGACAGTAAACAAAATGTACTTCCTTGTGTATTTCTTAAAGTGATCTGTTGGATTTCATGAGGCTGCTTTTTGATATTCTGGATCATATAAAAATGTGCACTTGCTGATTGTGGAACTTATTATTTCTTAATTTCAAACCAATTTTAAGTGGCATACACATTTACAATAAAACTTATTAAACTGTGGAGTTTTGTTGGTTAACTTTGGCCATCAGGCTTATGCGTTTATTGAGTCGTGGCACATAGCTTTTGTGCCTATGTGCCACGACTCAATAAACGCATAAGCCTGATGGCCAAAGTTAACCAACTTGCTTGGTTTAAAGGACCAATTTTCCAGGAGGCATATCTAGAGTCAACCGTAACTCTAAAAATATTCGCTGTGTATCCATAGAAGAGTCTTTGGTCATACCTAAGATCATGTATTTCATCAATTTTCAAAATTGAATGCAGAGGACTGCTAATAGTGGAAAATGATATTTGTGGTAAATTATGGCAATCATTTGAGCATAAGTTCCCCAGAGGACCACTGAATGCTGTAGGGCCTTTTGTGCAACCATCTATGTTTTTGAAAAGAGCTCTGAGATGTAGTTCATTATGGTGCAAATAGCAAGCAATTGCATGAAGATTTTTTTTCTAAAATTGCAGCCATTCCACTTTCACAACCTGTGTTGGCATTAGTGTTGTCAACAAGGATAGCCTTGATAGTGTTCTCACTGTTGAATTCATGGAAAACATCCACTACTTGCTCTGCATGAACAACACCTGTTGCACCACTATTAGGGAGAACTCTATGTATCAGATATTGAGTTTCATGTGGTGCCTCCTTTGTAAAAGTTAAATGGTGTTCTGGTTCCTTAGTTTTCTCATAGTTTTCTGTCCATCTTCCTCCACAATTTCCTCATGCAGCAATGCGTCCTTATTCATTCTCCCATCAACTGCAATACATATAAAGTTTTCCAAACTTTCAACATGTTTTTGTTGGGCAGTTGTTTTCACTTTAGACTTTGCCCTATCAACTTTGCATTTATTTATAATATCTTTCATATTAATATTTGGTATAAGAAGGCTCATAGCAAGGCATTCACAAGTCTGGCTCTAAGATTAAAAGATATGTACCCCCTAACTAACTTGAAAGCATAACTTGGAAATTATAAGGACCTTTTGGATGTCTCCTTGGCTGCAAATATTCTTCTTCTGGTTTTTCACTTGGAGAAGATCAGTAGGAGGGGGAAGAAACATTTGATGTTGAAGCTGTTGGTGATGAAACTAATTTTTTTTTAACCTCTCTTTTTCTTTTACTTTTTTATAGCACTTTTATCAACAGCTCCAAGCAGAAAAGTGCACTTAGACCCTGATTTGCCCCCTCTGATCCTTTTAGTTATTCACAACCCTGAAATACCTAAAGAAAACATATATGTACTATCAGAAATAAAATTTCACAAATATTTTGAAAATAAATCTGATAAAATTTGAAATAAATACATTAAAATCAGAGTAATGTTTACTTACCTTAAAGTAGAGTTACTTCCGAGATTAGCTCGTAAATAGGCTTTTTAATAAATAAATATTAACTTTAAAAATATAAACAAATCAGAATAATTATAAAAGTTGAATTTTTCATTAAAATAATATTTAACAATTAAAAAAATACGGGAGATATTCGTGATAATTAAAAGCGTGAAAAAATAAACAAAGAGGTAATTTCAACAGGTGAATACCATAAAAAATAACAATAAATAAAACTGCATACGTAAATAGTTATTTGTATATTAAACTAAATATCATAGTGTTTTTATTTGTTTTAATTTTGATGTGTTCATTTAGTTTCTTAAAAAAGAAGAATACTAAACATTAAAATATCTATTATTAAGCGTACTGTATTTTTTCTTTTTGTTAAAACTCGGGTTTTATTTAAGCGACACATGTTTCTGCTGACGCCTATATAGCTATAAAAATCCCAATTTATTTCGTCTTTAAGTTTAAATGCTCAAAAAATACAAAATTTTGAAGAAAAAAGTTTATTGTGGTAACTCTTGACATTATTTTGCAACTTTCTTTAAGTGCGATTTTTACAGCTCCAAAATCGACCTACCCTACTGAATAAATAGTAAGCCTCATTTATCGTTTTGATATAAAACACAACTCACAGTTCAACAATCAAAAGTGACGACATGAGATTTGGCGTAGAGAACATTTTCATGAATAGAAGCTGAAACAAAACTGAGAAATACCTACGGCGTGCGGTCATGCGAAACATAGATGAGCATGGGCAAGAAGATCTAAACAATCAGATTTAAAGATATGAGGAGGTTGTCAACAATAGCGATTTGTCAAAATCTGAAGAAATAATTGCTGAAAGCATTAGGCCAAAACGTTAAATGAAAAACCGCAATGACCTTGCTAGAATTTGCATGTTATTCTCTTCCTAAGAAGTTCATGCAACGACATGATCTCTAAAAAATTATTTAACGCGCTGATTTTTATTGCATGTGCCCAAATTCTGGGGTAAAAATATAGTGTTTTATCAAGCGCTGCTCGTTTTATTGGGTGGGTATTGGGTGCTAGAAGCTGAATCCCACCCCGATAAAATATTAGAGATAAAGAGATGAGCAGTGGATATCGGCTCGGAACGAGAAACCGGGGAGCCGAGTTCGAATTCCAGTTGAGTCCATTGTATTCACTTACGCGCAATTACCCTTGGGAAAGGTATCAATCCGTCTCTTCCTTCCAGTTATGGGTTAAGTAGCAGCACAGATTGGGTTCTATAGCCTTGGTCGGCAACCAGTCTACCGCAGAAAGCAATGGCAATCTACTGCGGGATAATCTTCTGCCCAGTCAGTCATGTCTCTTTCGAGACATGATCGCCCAAGCGTATATCACGTATGGCACTTAACTGACTGACTGACCTATCGAACGTTGTATCATCCGCATATATATTTACTAAGGATCTAAGGTAGGATGCTAATATCAAGCAAACAAAGAGTAGAAGAAATGAGCTAGACCTCGTGGTGCCAGCGCTGGTCACATATGCATAAGGAGACAGTATATTAAACACTGCATTTATAGGAAAGCATTGATAATTTAGACGGTGATTCTAAAGAATCCATAGCTGTATTATTAGTGTAGTAATATTTTCATGCCACACTTGTCACATGCCTTCTAAATTTTTAAGGTAATCGCATTCCGATATATTTATTATCAAACATATTGCTGGTCATGAACATACTTTGACTTTATCAACAACTTTTTTTGATAATAGCTTCAATAGATGATGTAAGTAACGGGGCTGGAGAGACATTATTGTATCGGAAATGAGATCTCACCATCTTTAATTGAAACTTAGCCTATTTACTCGGGATACGAAAAATGCGTCCTTAGCAAATGACTAAAGTGCTCTAACAAGTTTCAAGATTGTTAGTGACCCTTCAATATCATGGATCGAGCATGTGAGCAATGATGAGGTCTTAGAAATGATGGGAAAGAAAGGGAAATTAATACTGAGCATCAGGAAGAGACAGCTAAAGTTTCTGAAACATGCAATGAGAAAGGAGGGCTTGAAGAACCTGATACTAACAGTCAAGATAGAAGGGAAATGAAACAGGGGAAAGCAACGGATAAATATTTGAAGGACCTAATCAGGTGGATGATGGAACAAGGGTTGCGTGGTGTAATAGGAGAAGGCGTGCTAAGAGCCACCAGGGATAGGAAGACGTAGAAAGCCACATCGCCTATGTCCTGAAGGGACAGGGCACATAGAAGAAGTGACCCTTCGCATTTAGTGCTCTCTATTCAATAATCTCAGGATCAAGTGGTATTCTCTTCTAATTAGACTACTTCGTGAATCTTTGCGGATGCATCAAATATTATCAAACTAATTATCAGTAAAAATTATTGAACATACAGTTACATGTGTGGGGTCCGAAATTCTGATTGAAATAACTTAGTAATAATAGGCAACTACACTTGCCAAACATTTCCTTATTTCCAGCAATCATATTGTCAATTACCGATCATATGTTAGTTTGGCACAATGTCTCAAATATACAGCACTTAGCGATGATCGAACTAAAATCAGGCGTAATTTTCAATTATATTTAATCTTATTGTACCTTACTAATCTGTGTTTGTAACGAGTCGACACCAATATGGGACATCCGGTAAATAGGAGCACCCGGTGAGGATTGAACTCACTAATCTGTACTATATGAACTCACTAATCTGTACTATATGACCATTGCACCATTTTGAGGCACTTATTATTCAGTCTTTTTAAACATTTTTGAACATTTATTTCTCAGTATTAATGGTTCGTAGATTTATTTTTATTTTTGCTTCCATTGTTTGTATATTTCTGGTTGATTCTTTATGGCCTTTTTTTTCCTCTGGAATCTTCACGCTCTTATTCGCTGGAATAGCCAAATTAATATGTTCCCCTGTTATTATATGTAGTGATACTAATTCTAACAACTCAAAGACTTTGACACGTTTTATACATTGCCTAGAATATGGACTGACACGTAATGGATAAAAGTGAAAGTAAATTTATTGCGGGGTGTTAGCGTTCTATTATACCTATATTTATAAATATGTATCGGTTTTATTTATTAAAGAACGGATTTACAATCTCGAATATTTTCTCTATTTGCTATTTTCTACGTATTGCCAATATTTTCTTTAAATATCAATATTACCACTAATACTACTAATGACTTCTTCAATGTGCTGTTTGCCGTTTAGATGCGTTTTTGGTCAGTCTTCACAAATTCTTTCAAGTAGGTGGCCTTCTGCCTCAATTTATTCTTTGATTAAAGCCGTCAAATAATAGAATCAGCTATGAAGAATGTATTAATGTCCAAAAATGTTGATAAAAAACAATTTATTCATGCTTTAAGAATTACATAACCATGACATTACAACATTAAAAATATTCGGTTTTGCCTACTTTTTATATTTTAATGAACGCTAAGCAATTTGTCAACCGTTACATTTGAAGCAAGAAGAAAATTTTCAATAATTTTTTGCAAAACAATTTTGCTGTTATTTTTGTTACCACAACTCACACCCATGAAGATAATCTCGTAAAGAGATTGAAAGTACTTGGGAAGTCGAGAAATGAATACTAATATTATCTGTCAATGTTACAGATCATTTCTTACATATTTCAATTATAACGCGAATGATTATCCATAAGTATGAACGGATTTAATTAGAAATAAGCAGACACAATGTTTGGAACTTATTTAATGTGATATATATATAGTAACTATGAGCTCTATGGCGAAGTCGTAGACTTTTGAAACAGTAGGTACTCACCGGTATTAAATTATCGTTCCTTCAGAAATGAATTTGAACACTCTTGGCTACTGGCGTGTGTTTACATTGTGTATATAACACGCCAAAATCTGCCTTCCCATGGCTTAGGGGGAGAATCGCCGACTGATGTCGATTTGGTCGGATTTCAATCCTGGCTAGAAGCAATCGGATGTCTAGCCGTACTTATGAGCAGTGATACAGCGAAACAGGACTGTCTGCGGGTGAATATTTACGCCCTGGGACTCCGACTGAGCAGTATGGTGAAACCGTAGACTTTAAAAATAGCAGCTACTTACCGCTAATTACGTATCGGTCATTCAGTAATGAATTAGTCATTCAGTTTGAGTTTTGTTTAACGGCATATCAACACCTCTGAGGGTTATTTAATGCTAAAAAGGTGGGATTTCAAGGAATTTTTTAAAATGTTTGGTTAGAGTGAGAAGGTTTATTTAGTCAGATTTTGATAAAATTATTTACATTTTTTTAAATTTATTTTATAAAACTGAAGATGTCTTCTAGTTTTGTAGGTGTTTGATTTCTTTTTATTATTTTTATTATGTTGACTTTTTAGCTCGCATCATTGGGTGTCCACTTATTTGCTTTATATTTAGTTCTTGTCACTTTGGTGAAAGTAGACTTTATAACGCACCTTTGAAAACACTTCAGTTTAAAACGCAAAGAGGGACCTGCAAGCAAGATATTCTATCAAAAATCCTACAATCAATACTGGTCACTTAGTCTTGAGATCATCTTACCTTATGCACAGAACGCAAGGCTTGATTGTCTTTTTCAAAACGAGTATCTGGAATATCCACACCGTACTTTCGACACTCTAACAAATGCTATATTACTGGAATTTACAGGCACAATTATTTTTTCTTGTGCAAATATTTGCCATTCACAGCTCCGGTAGGAATTTATGTTTAAATTTCCAACATCTATTTATTAAAACTGTTCTCTGAAAAGCAGTTTCATTAAACCTATTAACTTTTCTTCCTTTTATCAGTATTTATAGGAGTTTCCTTCCTAAACATTTGTTCGAAGTAGTGTGCAATGTCAACAATTTGATTATGTCAATTTATTCTCATCGGGTTTTATATTATTATCCATTTTAGTTGTTGATGAGGATGGAAAACGATTCCATTTCTGTTATTTTTATAGTTCTTAATTTGTGATGCTGTAGCGCCAATGCATAATGGTAAAAGAAGTATGGTGCTCACAAAGACAAAAAAACTGATTAGACATTTCTGAACGAGAATCATCCGTAGCATCCATATGAACATCGATTTGACGTTTCAGGTTAAACGTTTTGGTTTTTGTATCAATTTTAAGTGACGGATAAAACACGGTCTCTTCTATGCTCAGTTTGTTTATGTTTTTAATAAATTCCTTATAATTCAGGGAAACACTAGTATTTGAAGTGTTTAGTAGTTGCTAATCCCACATAGTGAATTGTTGTTATTAGATTCTGTGCCATCACAGCTTTCATTCTAATTCCTCATCATAGTTTCAGTTTTGGGACGCTGTATATTGAGCTCTGTTTCTTGGGACATTTTTTTCCATCGTTTCAATCTAAGCAAGATGGGATGCCCACAAATTCACAGGGTGAAAAAAAAACGAGGGTAAAGACTGTGTACATGGGTATTTAGTAATGGTTAAATATGAATAGGATTCAAGAAGATAGAAGATAACAATTGTTGCATTTAAATTTGTAGAGATTGTGTCTATCAGGGAAGGGATGTACACAGGCGGGAAGTGTGAGAAAAGAAGCTATTTGAGTAGACGAGATGGTTACATTTAACTATTTCAACGGCAAAAAGCTGCGACCTAGATGCCCATCTTGAAGCCCGCTTAAATTCGCTTAGTAGAGGGTTTTGATTTTTTCATTCAAGATCATTCTTATCCTAATTATGAATACCTGTATCATCAATAGTCTTGAAAGAGACATGATCGCCCAAAGCGTGTATTATGGCACTTAACTGACTGATATCATCAATAGAACGAATTTCATTAGTATATTAGCCAAGAATCATATTTACTAATATTGCTTAGTTAATACTAATTTTATTACGTTGATATTTCATAATATCCGATATAATGTAAAAAGATTGTATTTCATTTGTACCACGGCACAAGGGCTAATACGTTGCTATTATCCATTTAACATCATCTATAATTTGTCTGGTGATAGGATCGCATTTTCCCGACAATATCGTGAAAATTATAGTAAATTAATTCCTCAGAGTTTCCATATTTTAATCCAGTGAAACATCAAAGGCTAATAAATAAAAACCGCTTTAGAAGTTTTATTGTTTGTAACTAAGCGCCATGTTTCTCACCATTTGTTGTTCTCTTTTTTTCTTTTTTTTTTTGTCTGATCATGAAACACTTTTTTCTTCTCGTATTCTCTTTTTGTAAGTTTCAGTGTCAGATATTCTCTCTTTCACTTATTAGTACAATCTCTCGCTCTCACACCCTTACATTATCTGTCTTTGTCTTTGTTTTTATCGTTCATTCTCTCTCAGTTTTTTCTCAATATCAGAATCATATAATCACCCTCACTTTTTTACTATCATACACTCTTTCTCTCTTTCCCCTCTCTAAATATCAGTCTATCCCTTTGCCAGACGTCCACATTTAACTTCCACATCATTATGAATTTCTTTTTTTCTATCACTTTATGACATTTTCTCTCTTTGGTCCTTTATTTTCACTTTTTCTTTCTCATTCTTTGTCTCTTTCAAAATTCCAGAATCATCCTAATTTCTTACCATAATATTCTTCTATCTCTCCTTGTCAGTATATATATATATATATATATATATATATATATATATATTTGTCTATATTACTGAGATGAGTTATTGTAATTATGTACACGATTTATCCGGATTGTTGTTCTCATCTTTGTTGCCATATTCACAACGTTTTATCCGTTGTAAGCTCCGTTTTTGTTCACATGACTGGAATATCGAACTGAAACATTTATCTCGTTCACCTGGATAGATTGTTCTAGTTCTACGCATAGCTGGTCATATATGGAGAGAAAAAATGATCATCGCCCCCCACCACTTCTACTGTGCGATGAAGATAAATGGAAAAATGGAAGATGGAAAAAAAGAAAAGTTAAAGAATTAGCGCATATGATAGAGCAGAAAAGTCTCCTAAGCTGGCCAAGTATGGAAATGAATAAAATATAGGAACACGGAATGCTAGGAAAAAAAAAAACAGCTAAAACAACAATATTAGCTCTGATAAAAAATTATTAATGAGACATTAGGTTTATAACTCCCAAAAATTCATACGCTGACGTCCTAAAGGACACATGACCCACTGGATAAAGCTGTTGGTTGGATGCAGTGACTTGACTCAAAGAGCTACAATGGAGGTGAACAAAGAACTTTGAGTTGAAGGGAGATAACTGATAGTTAAACGTATGACAAAGACATGACGCATGGAACGAGAACAATCTATTTGGTGAGCAAAAAAACGGGTTCAGTTCAAAATTTCAATCACTTAAAGAAGAAGTCCAGAGAGTACAACGGCCGAAACGTCATGAATATATATATATATATATATATATATAAAAGCGATAGACATTCTTTTCATTATTTGTTTCCCTGTTAACAGTTCTGACGAGAGGAGACGAAACCGGTTGAATGGACTGTTTTTTTTTTGTTGTTTTAAAATTTATTATTGGCTATAGTAAAAAGATTTCTTGTCTTTAACACCAAAAGATATATATATATATAAATATATATAATGATCTGATACCAAAGAAAAGGAATACGGATTTAAACAAACAATTTCATGTTCATTTTTTAAATTACTAAATTACGGTATTAACTTAGCATACAACCGTCATATATATATATATATATATATATATATATATATATATATATATATATGACGGTTGTATTTTAAGTTCATACCGTAAGTAGTATTTCATGTTTCATCACGTTGGAACAGGTGAGATTTATCGAAAGGTGGCAAGTCAAGAATTGTCGACAGTAAAAATGTTGTTTTCTATATGGATACTGGCGGACCTCACGTTTCTTTGACGTCCCGGCAAAAATTATTGCAACTTGGATGGGATATGTTACCCCAACCGCCATGTTTATCAGAAATTGCTCTTTAGGTTTTTTATTTATTCAGGTCTTTTCAAAATAATTTCAATGGTAAAAAGTTTAATTCTTTGGTTGAACTAAAAAAATATTTTAATGGGTTATCGGCCGATAAATCACCGAGAATCTTTGATTTGAAGGAAAAATGGAGATAATTTGTACAATAGAATGGTCCCTATTTAGTTTAATAAATATTTAATGGCATATTTTTGTTTTGTGTTTGAATTTACCTTAACAATCTGCATGAACTTTAATTTCCTTTAAAAATCTGAATGAAATTCTCGGACGACCCAGTACTTTGTTTGTTTCAATCATTCATAATTGCACCACCAAACCCTTTATATATATATATATTGTCACGGTAGGGATGGACTTATATTTTCAATTCAATTATCTTTATTGTTAATAGCTTAAATGTTCTATGTTTACTGTGTGTTATTATTTACTCTTTGATAATGGCTTATGTGAGCCGAAAGCTTAGACCCGATAAAAAATTCAACAAATACTGTGATTTTTTGTTGTCTTTTAACGACATCACCATCAAGTATATCAGACGGTATGAACGGATCCTACACAAAATTAATAGACAAAACTTGTCTATATTATTCAATGAAACCTGCATTAATATATATATATATATATATATATATATATATATATATATATCAGTCTCACAATCATATCTTCGTTATCGAACACGCACTCTTCCCCTATGTCTGTCTCATTCTCTTTTCCTCCACATCATTACACCATTCTCCATCTCTGCCTCTCTATTTGTCTATTTCATTTCCATATATCGCTAAGGTATTTTTACCTTCTATGACATTAATATTCCATCCTTGGATCTTATACGTCCTGATAATGAGATTATATGAAGTTTTTTTTTCATTCTTTTTATAAATATCTCTTTTATATGTGGATCTTATTCTTTAAATATTTGTTCCTACTTTTTCTTTTCTTTTTGTCCTGCATTTTTTGTATGTTATTTGTGCATAGACTTATATTATCTGCCGTATCTTTCCATTATTTAAAAAATATCTATCTATCTATCTATCTATCTATCTATCTATCTATCTATCTATCTATCTACTATCTATCTATCTATCTATTCTATCTATCTATCTATCTATCTATCTATCTATCTATCTATCTATCTATCTAAGACTGATTCTTTCTATCTATCTATCTATCTATCTATCTATCTATCTATCTATCTATCTATCTATCTAAGACTGATTCTATCTATCTATCTATCTATCTATCTATCTATCTATCTAGACTGATTCTATCTATCTATCTATCTATCTATCTATCTATCTATCTATCTAAGACTGATTCTATCTATCTATCTATCTATCTCATCTATCTATCTCAGTCTGTTCATATCTATCTATCTATCTATCTATCTTTCTATCTATCTATCTATCTATCTATCTGTTCATATCTATCTATCTATCAATCTATCTATCTATCTCAGTCTGTTCATATCTATCTATCTATCTATCTATCTATCTATCTATCTATCTATCTGTTCATATCTATCTATCTATCTATCTATCTATCTATCTATCTATCTGTTCATATCTATCTATCTATCTATCTATCTATCTATCTATCTATCATATCTATCTATCTATCTATCTATCTATCTATCTCAGTCTGTTCATATCTATCTATCTATCTATCTATCTCAGTCTGTTCATATCTATCTATCTATCTATCTATCTCTCTATCTATCTATCTTCTTCATTTGAAGTTTATCTATCTATCTATCTATCTATCTATCTATCTATCTATCTATCTATCTAAGACTGATTCTATCTATCTATCTATCTATCTATCTTCTTGTATATTAATCCATTAACTCTCTTAACTGATTTTCTATTCGTCATTTTCCGTTCAACTCTTTCTCACTAATTTCTTCTCCCTATTCGTATATAATTTCTTTCTTCATTTCTTTTCTCTTAATTACTCTCTCTTTCCTTCCCTTTTTCTCATACTATCTTTTTCAATTTGGATTGTTCCCTCTCTTTTCCACTCACTCTATAATTTCTTTTATCTATTTTTCGTCATATATAAACACCTGTTTGCTTAATTCTTTTCTTTTACCTTCTCTTCAGTAGCCGCCTTTACCTGTTGACTTTCACTTTCTTATCACAATTCTTTTGGCTCATATCTTTGCTTCTATCTTTTTATTATTTGACTATTTTTTAAGGATTTCCATTCATATAGCAATCTTTCTACATTATTATATCTCCTTTTTCTTTTTTTTATCTTTTTCTCATTTTCTACCTTTCTGCATATCTTTCTTTCTCCCTCGCATGATTCTTCTTCGGGCGGCGACAAATTGTAGCCTATCGTGTTTCTATAGATTGGCTTTTCCTGGTAATAAGGATTCTAACACATGCTCTCCGCAATCATCAATCCGTACACAGACGTGAAGTGCTTTCATTCTGCACTTTCGAAATCGACTTGCATGAGAAGTACTTCAAAGACTTTCGCCGCCAACACTTACACTGCCATTAATCTCATCCAAAATTCTTTCACTAGTGGCTCCAAGAAGTCAACAAGGATTTCTCACACTTAGAATTGCACATCGTTTTAAACGTTTTTTCTTCTATTCTGCACGTAAATTTCATCATCACGAAAAAGTTACAAGAGAGGAAAAAATACGTATGCATTGAACGTTTAACCAAAATTTTCCAATTATTTTCTGCGAAAGAATGGCCCATTTCAATCGTCTATAAAGATCTGTACGTGTTTTTACCTATATTCGAAAACCTAAGAAAAAAATTAAATTCTCATTAGCTTATATTTAATCTTCTACCTGTCTTCGAGCGCACCCAAAGACACAAATGCACACAGCCTCTCCAAAAATACGAACCCCTAATCGTGAACGTTTGTGGCTTTATATTACACTAATTATTCACTAATAATTATAATAACACTAATTTCAAAGATAATAACAAAAGCTTTTTCTTATCAACTGGTGTATCAAAAAAAATTTTACAATCTTTGGGAATGCGTTCCCACTCAAAAGCTCATATAAACACATGTCCACAAATCCTTCGTTTTTGAGTTGTTAAGATTAAAGAAAATTAGGGTAAATGTTATATTGTTGTGTAGACTAGTATAACATTGTCATTCGTGTAAATTTGTGGCTAGTTTGTCTTCGATGTTTAACTTGTGTAGTAGTGAGTTAATTGAGAAGTGTTACTTTAAACAATAGCATGATATTGCTATCCTGAGCAGGCAGATATATTTTTAATACAGCCGCGTAAATATAACGGACATGAGGCTCTCTGGTTATATCAGATTGCCCTTCCAGACCGAATGCATCTCAGTCAACATTTGCTGCTGTTTATCGCCATGCAACTGACGCATGGTCCGTGCCACCATAAACTATGGATTCAGGAAGACGAGATCTGTCCGAAGACGATGCATGTAACAGCACACGTCAAGTGGCTAAAGTAAGCATGTCGTCCATCTTATAGTACAACATGGTCGCTACTTCAAGTGTAATGCCTGTATCCGTATCATTTGCAACATGTACAGGGTCTTTCGTTCTCTAATCACTCCCCACGCAAGAGCCTTTGACGATCGTTTATTGCACAAAGTGCCTATCCAGTGTTTTTCTCTTCACTCTTGTTTTCGGATGATGCAATATTTGAAAAAGATGGAATAACAAATATAGAAAATCAACATTTTTAGGCGAATCGGAATCTCCCATGGTACAATACAGACTGGACACCGACATCAGTTTACGATTAATATATGGGCTAGAATTTTAGGTGACTATCCAGTAGGACCATATGTTATTTTAGAACGTTTTAAGATCTGTCTACAGGGAAATTATTTTGAAATCATTTCCAAACCTGCTAGACGATGCACCCCTCCTAAAACGAATAAAGCTTGTGGTTCATGCATGATAGAGCACCAGCACATTTTAGTCAATTTGTTCACAAGGAACAGGCTGATATTTACCATTAAAGTTGGATAGGTATTCGGAGGACCGGTTCTATGGCCTGCACGTACCCTGACTAAAGATGTTTGAATTTTTATCTATGGGGCTTTCTAAAACAACTGGTATATATAGCAGAAATTAATAAAGCATAGACGCCTTGAATTTTTATCTGAAAAGATCCAACGGGTGCAGGGCGTGTGTAGAAGCAAGAAGAGAACATTATGAATATTTCTTATAAGTTGCTGTGTTGAGAGAGAACTATGAACTAGAGGACGTGTTTGTATTGACAGTTTACCTTGCTTTGGTATCAAGAACTTGTCCTATGGTTTGTTGAATTATTTTTTTTATTGTATCTTGAATTATACATTTAATAGAATCTACCGTAAACCTTATACTTAATAACTTCTAAAACCAAAGAATTTGCGGATATATATGTCTATATGAACTTTTGTCCTTGTTTTGGTGTGTGGAATCCACCTCGAAAGTTTGTAAAGTATTTTTGATACACACTGTATAAGCTGCTTCCCTTCATGGCGTTGATTTGTTTTTTCTTCTACCCGAAGATAAAGTTTGTACACATGTGAAATATTAATGAATTCATAGAAATACGAAGTATTATGTTGGATGTAATAATAATGATAATTAAGAATGTGTGGTTTTGGTCTAAAGAACATTGTGTTATGTTTGAGTCAGTGATTGTGTCTAGCTAAATTTGATTATAAAACAGAATAAGACCTGTCTTCCCATATCGCCTTTCTGGCTTAGTATTACGTTTTTGCATTTTTAAGAACATAAATATTGTTTTCCCCATCCTCCCAGGTTTAGTAGTCCTTAAGCAACTCTCTGATCTGCAATACATTTACACTAGATCATTAGTTAGATTACTTAATGTTTCCCGTTTGCCTTCACTAAGTTCTAAGAATTTCAAGTTTACAAAATCCTAATCCTCATTGTGTCCCTTAAAAGAAACCAAAAAAAAAAAAAAAAAAAAGCATCAGCTTCTCTTTTTGGTTCTATGCACGTGTGTCTTTTTTGTTTTCATTTTCAAACGCCATCTTTACTCACAAACAACTTCTTTAGCATTCTGAGCACCCTGTTGTAAGACTATTTTTCTGGCCTCATGTATCCACGTTGAGGAAGTTGCCGACCATACACTGTTGAATAAGGGACACTTGACTCCAGTCTTTTCTACATCACCCCGTATATCCTGTTCCTTTTTTCTCTCTATCTTTCGCAACTGTCTTCACTCCTATGTTCCCATCCTTATCTTGCCCGAATACCAGGTGCTGTAAGCGTTTAGTGAGGGATGAGCGTTGTGCTGCAGTGGATATCGGCTCGGAAAGAGAAATCGGTGAACCGGGTTTGAATTCCAGTTGAATACCTTGCATTCACTTAAACACTGGTACCCTTGGAAAAGGTATTAATCCGTCCCTTCCATCCAGTTATGGGTTAAATAACAAGGGTAGGACTTGGGGACCCTGCCCTTAAAAACAAATCCCAATGAATCTTGATACTCGAAAAGAAAAAGTATTACTAGACACAAAACTTATATAAAAACAACAATAAATTGCTGAAAGAAAAAGTTATTACTAGCAATAAAGAAATAAAATTTAGTTGGCAATAAATGAGCCGCCGAGGTTGATATGATATAAAAACAAAACAACCAACAATTATCTTGCCTTTTCTCTGACACCCTCTGTAGCTGGTTCAACTTTCTCTCTACTTTCCTCCTATCTAATCTTTTTCTCTTATGTAGCCCCATGAGCATCAGTGGCGGTACCGCATTGTTTGTGGTGAAACGATAAAAAAACAAACCTTGACATGGTGCAGTGGTTAGTAAATTTGACTTGCTGGAATGATTACGACTCAGAAATGAGTTAAATCCTCATTAGGTTCATCATGAATCTTGCCTTGTGCACTTACAAAATTTACTATGTTCTCCCAAGTAAAATGGTTGATTCTAAATAGCAATTCAGAACTTTTTATTTTTGTAAATCATCTTCAATATCACTTTCTACATTGTTTAGCTTTTTGTATAAATTATTACAAAGTACTTACTGATTTAGATATCACGTTATCCGTCGTCTGATATGACTTAAGATTTGCCTATTGGTTTAGCTTGCAGGAAAGTATAAACGAAGCATTCTATTCTAACAAGTACGTTATTACTCTTACATTTGTACAACGGTGGGAGGGATGAGGATGATTCGACTCCCGTTAAAACAGAACAGCAGTCTGTATTTTTCCAGCTCTAAAGATATGAACTTGTTAAACTTTACGCTATGTTTCAAAATCGCCCTTAGATCTTTTTTTTTATGAAACCGCAGCCATAAGATTCTAATACTTGCTTGGCCGAAAATCCTGTCTAACTTAGGAAACGGGAAGAAAACAAGAAATTTTGATCCATCTTTGTTGGCTTTTCAAAGACGTAACACATTTGCAGTTTGTTCCAAACGGTCGCGCCATCAATGCTAAACTGTGTATTGCAGGTAGACAACGTCTACGGCAAACTAAAGAAAGAATATCCTGTTTTTGTTAATCGAGGTCGGGGAACGACAATGCGAAGTCACATACTTCTAGGTTGACTCAGGACAAGTTTAAACAAATGGACGGTGTTGAGATTCTTCTGTATTCACAATTCAGTCCCGACGTTGTTCCGAGTTACTATGGCCTATTCCATTCAATGGCTAACTTCCTTCTCAACCAGTATCGATGAAACAAAGAAGCTTGTTCCCAGTGTTTCATTCAAAGCCACTGGAATAATTTCTGGGATAAATTCGGATGCTGGCTGATTGCTGCTGGAGGAAGATCGTTAAGAGCGATTGACTTTATTTTTGAAGAAAAAAAATTGTTTTTGCTCCATAAAATGTTGGTGTTTTTTTTCCCGCTTACTAAGTGAGTCAGGACTTTCTGGTCAGCAGAATATTTCACATAAGGTGATCTTCAAAAGTGTACGCAAGTGAATTTATATATAGGCTCATAAGATTTGCTAGATAAAAATTATTTCAGGAAGTTACTTCTAAGACTCCACTACAAGACATGCCTCAGGGCTCTTCTTGCTTACTAAACTGTCGCGTTACCTGCGCAAAGCCTCAGAAGTACTCGGTTATGACGACGTGCGGATACTAACACATATTTTTCCACCGCAATCTGCCCTCGGCTATATTGTAACTGGTGTTGTGTTTATCTGTACGATTGGATAGTCGACAGACCCAAAGCCAAATCCCAAGGTCATTTCTATAATAACACAAAACATTTATTTGATGATTGCTAATAAATACCATCATTTTTCCAACTAGAGCAACCGCTAGATTATAAACCAGAATTACCTAAGTTTTTCCCGTTAGGGAATCTTTGAAATAATTCAGTGAATCGCTTTATGAAAATTATTATATACCATTATTAATATCTGTCTCTTTTATATTTGTATGATAGTTCACTGATAAACGTAATATATGATCACCGAGCACGTGTCCTGTACTGCGGTAAGTCTTGATTGAAGCCTGAATCCGTCATATAAAGGTACTGACTATGAAAGAGTAAAGGCAGTTTAACACTGACGCAATATAAACATCGCTAAATACATTCGCTATGATTATTATAATTTTAAATAATATAAGAATTTGATACATTTATTATTATAATAACTAAGAATTTTCAAACGATATGCTATTGGTTTATAGTATAATTGTGCAATATTAAATTAAACAAAAATTACTCCGAAATGCATTAGTCTACAGGATGCGATTGATAAATTGTAACCTAACTTACGCAAAAATGAAAATAACACTGATATCTCATTATAACATATATATATTTTAAAATAACTCAAAAATATATTGAAATAACTAAACCATATTCAATAAAATCGCTATTGAATGGCCTTCAGACTCTTTCGGAATCTCTTTCATCTCTTCGGAATAACCTCATTGTTTAAGTTGGTGAATATTACCATATTTCTTGATATCGGTTCATCTTTGGTATTACAAGGAGCTTTGTTGGTCAACTGCGCCCAACACTTAATAAAAAATGTGGTTGCATTTTTGGAGTTAAGTGGTTAGATGTAAGGGGTGTGGTGGAGACAGAGATTATCTGGCAACTATGACTAGCATCTCCTGCTTTTGTGGCATGGTGCAGAATCCTGTTGCCAGACATTAGGTCTTCCAGCAGCCACTCTCTTTACGCAGAGCATTATTACGTCCTCAATATACTTGATGTAAGCCTCGGTACTGTATTTGATGGCTTTACAAATTCAGGAGTTCTCTTTTTATTATAGTTTTCAAGCGGTCGTACCTTCGTATTCGTTCATGTAACTCGTGAGGAATGTAGATCCGTATCTATAAACTCAGGGAACAAGATATTTGGTATTTTCCAAAGTAGCGTCGGCCGATTATTTGAGGAAATAATCTGATAAATTTTGCTGGCTCGGGAATTTTTAGGAGTTTATCGCAAGCATCCTCTCTAATATTATCAATCTCCCGACCTAGAGGCAAAAGAAACAAGTAACCCTCACCCTCCATGAATGAGCTGTCGACCCATTTTGCTGCAACTTTGATTTTTACTCCTCATAACCAATTTAGCATTCTTTCAGGTAACTTAGCGACACTCATCTGCTATCCAAGCACTTTATCAACAGCCGAAACTAAGAAATATTGTGTTGGTCGCCGTCAGCGCGTAGTCTAAGCGACGCCCTCGGGTTTTAGAATTCTCCTAGACAGTTTGCTACTAAAGAATACAGGACAGAGTCTGTCCGTTTATTTGCCCATAGATGGGACAGACAAACGACACTTTTCAGGTTTTCAATTCAGAGTTTTTCTTTTCTAGAATGGTTGACACTCAAGGCTATATGACTTAGTCTGTCTTGCTATGTATCCATAGGTGAGTGGGAAAAGAGATGGATTCATATATTTCTTAAGTGTATTAACACATACGTGAATGTATCGAACTTGGCTGGAATTCGAACTCGTCTCCTCGATTCATCCAATAATTCCACCGTACACCCACATTTAATTAGGAATACTGGATTCGATTCTCAACATTTCCAACTCAAATCTTTGATCAAACGCATTTTCGTTAAGAAAAAGGGTGAGCCCAAATTGTAAATAACAAATGGGAGATACCATAATCAAGCAAGCACAAAAATGTAAGTATCTGGGAAGTGTTTTAATAGAGGTCGGAAATTGCGACACTTAAAGCCGAAACCATATGGCGATAACCGAAGCCGACTACTAAGAAATAGAAAAATGAGGTTTACCGAAGGGCGCTGGCGAAACCATGGACGGAATATATGAGCAATGACGAGTTTTTATAGAAAACGGAAACAAAAAGGAAATCTATACTAAACATCAGGAAAAGAGAAACATTGCAAGGAATATAATGAGGAATGAGGGCTTCGAAATTCTGATTCTCATAGGACAGATTGAAAACAACGCTTACCGTACATAGTAAGCATGAGTAAACGGATGACATAAAACGGTAGGAGAAATATCAAACAGTCTAAATTTATTAAGATCTCCGAAACACAGGAAATTGCGTGGAATTATGATAGCTTACACCCTGAAAGTACTCGACACAAGAGAAAGAAAAAACTTTGCGTTTTGTTTGGTTTATTTTTGCATCATAATCTTTGCAGCTTGATATAACCCCAGATATTCTTACATTTATTTAGTATAACTAATTTTCATCCACTACCCCCCCAGCTTAATATATCTTCATAAACACTTATATTTATTTCGGATAACTAATTTGTTAGCTCCAAGCATGAATCATTATTCATACACTAGTAGATTATCGCCCTAAAACATAATTAATATTTGAAGACTGGGCTATTTGAAGATTGGTCGCTACGTTGCCTAAGCAAGAATGAATAATCGGCGGTCTACGTGTAAGCAATATAGATTCTGGATGATTCGGTGCATGTAAAAACATTATGGAGTTCGTGTCATTCGATCATTTGAGACCGTCATATCTAGGACGTATCATGCTACTTAAATGCAGTCAAATCTCCCATGTTTACAGCTGCGCCATTTTCTTTTTTCACAAAATATTTTATTTTAATTCTATTTCTTCGTTCAGTCGTTTTTTTCATCCATTCATTCTTTTCTGCGTTTGTTTGTTTCTTTACTTCATACATATTTTCGTTTCTTTCTATCTTTCTTTCAGGAATTCTTTCTTTTATTTTATTACCTTCTTTCTTTCTTTATTCGAATATAAAATTTTATTTTTTCTATCTTTCACTTTAGTTGTTCTTTTTTATTTGTTTTTCTTTGATTTTTTCATTGATAATATTTTCTTTTCTTTCTATTTTCCCTTCAGAAATTTTTCATTCATTTTTTCTTTTGATTTCTTTCTTTGTTTTTTTCATACGTTTTCTTTCTTTTTTCATTCGTATTCTTTCATTCGTTTTCTTTCTTTCTTTTTTCATATGTTTTCTTTCATTCGTTTTCTTTCTTTCTTTTTTTGCCTTCTTTTCTCATTCGTTTTCTTTCTTTCTTTTTTCATTCGTTTTCATTTATACGTTTTCTTTCATTCGTTTTCTTTCTTTCTTTTCTCATTCGTTTTCTTTCTTTCTTTTCTCATTCGTTTTCTTTCTTTTTTTTTCATTCGTTTTCTTTCTTTCTTTCTTTCGTTTTCTTTCTTTTTCTTTCATTCTATTTTCATTCGTTTTCTTTCATTCTATTTTCATTCATTTTCTTTCATTCGTTTTCATTCGTTTTCTTTCATTCGTTTTCACTCGTTTTCTTTCATTCGTATTCATTCGTTTTCTTTCATTCGTTTTCATTCGTTTACACTCGTTTTCTTTCTTTCCTTCTTTCCTCATATAATTCCTTCGGTGGAAGAAAGTAGATTATAACGTGTTACATACACAGTGTAACCACACGCCAGTAGCCGAGAGTGATCAAATTCATTACTGTTTGAACGATCCGTAAATGGCGTTGAGTAGCGTTTTTTTTTTTAATCAACGATTACTCTAGAGGGCTCCATCGACGGGCGTGTGCGTAAATAATAATCCGCAGATGGTCCTGTTTCACTATATCACAGCACATCAGTACGGTTAGACATCTTATTAATTCCAGCCAGAATTAAAAGCCGATTGATTTGACATCAGTCGAAGATTCTAACTCTAAGCTATGGGAATGCAAATTTTGGCGTGTTATATACACGACGTACTCACTATTCAGTAGCCAAGAGTGTTCAAATTCATTACAGAATGAACGATGAAATTATATATTTATACATATTTACCGGATTATATACCCTAACTATATGTATCTCTGTTTGCATATTATTATGTACAGCAAATTAATTATAAAATCTTTGTTGTCAATACATTCTTTTTTTTAAAGAATAATGAAACATTAAAAAAATAAACGAAGCCTTAAGAAATAATGAAGCTTAGCCTTTCGGAGAAAAATAAGACAGTAACCCACTTTCAGTAATTCGTCCTCGCAATAAATATCGCTGTTATATGTTGCCTGATCCCATTGATATATACATGGAGATGTTCGGCAAAATCCAAACGTTGGTCAGCAATGTTATCATCGCTGAATAGTAATCTTGACTTCGTCACTTTCTGACATAGCTTCTTTATTTCCTTTCTATAAATATTTTCAAGGCTATTGTTCTAATCAACTTTCCTTCTTGGTATCTCGACTGCACGAATTTAGCAATACTACAAGATTTACAAGTTTATGCATTTCATTATATTTATAATTTATTCTTTCGTGTTTCTCACGTGTGGAACTCTTTTCCGATTTCTCGCTTTGCTAACTCTTAAGATCTTCAAACATTTAAATGTCATATCAATGGCTATCTCTATTTAAAATGTTTTCGGTTTTTATTGTACTTTAACATTGCACTAACATCTTCTTTATCTTTCATTCTTGCGTCTTAGTGACATTATCGCCTTACTTCAGGTTAAGCGATTAAAAATAATTAAAGAAAAGATAGCATAAAGCAGATTTTGGTAATGACCCATGCTTTCGGTTAGATAAACAATTTGGATCATGAAAAAATATTATATGAGGAGGGTTATGTACAACTACCAGTATAGTGTAGAATCGTGTAATGAAAGCTTTAAAACTAATCCATGGTCCTGGAGCTCAGACTCTTTGGACGTTGACAGGAAAGACTAAAAACCAATAGTTGTTTCCAGTTAAAGCGAAACCGTAGACTGAAAGAAAAATAAATGGATGTAAGTCAAATTTTGATTTCCTGGCATCGATATCAAAAACGTTTTTTTCGTCGTTAACTGAATTTTGAAGGCTAAATAAGTCCTCTGAATAAATGGTATCATGGCTGTGACTAAGAACTACAATTATACCTACTTAGCGACAAACCCAAAGCAAAACTAAAATAAAAAGGGCTGAAAAAATACAGACATACAGGCAGAAAAACAGACACATACACAAACATCTTGCCTTTTATATATATATTATCGATTTTCTGCACTATTGTAAGAACTGATACCTTGAAACTTCTGAATATGGTTTCTTATGTCTTTGTCTATGAGTGTATCACATTTGATTAAAATCGGACCACTCCTTCTATAACCCTGATAAATTTTTTCGATTATCGATTTTCGATATTTATCGGGGGTACCTCGACACAAAACCTAGCTAAGAACACTCGCAGACTCTTATAGTACAATTGTCTAAATTCTCAAGAAAATCGGTTCAGCCGTTTCGGAGTCTATAGGTAATGGACACACACACACAGAGACAAATCTCCCTTTATAAATAAGTTAATATTAGATTGTATTCGACTGATGGTGCTGTCCCAGAAGATATTCCAATATTTTTTTCTTTTTGACGGCGGGCCACAGTTTGAAAACAAGCGAAATCGAAAAATTGTATTGGCAAACGATGTTTTTTAGCCTTAATGGAAGGATATTTTGAAATAGATAGGAATTCAATTATAATGACTATCATATTAAGGCGGCTAAGTAATCCCTGCTGCAGGCGCATATTCCGGCAGATTTGTGCTTATTCAGCACCCACAGACCTACCTGTGATTTATAATGCAACTATGCTAAGCGAGTATTAGGTACAGTTTCTGGACGAGAGCCTATAATCTGTGGTAATCCTCAGTCTGAACAGGGCTAGTACGCTCAAACCCTCGGTTACGATGACTTGTGACTTCTTTTCGTCTTAATATAGCGACGATTCCTAAATTCTTCCGTCTCCCAAATTTCATTCATAAAGCTTGTGTCAACCCGTCGAATAGAATTTAAAAGACTTTCAAAAGACATCAATAGAAGTCATCAATAAGTTCTTCTCTTTTTAAATCGACCATGGTTAGATTTAAAATCATGTGTCCATCGACATCAAACAAGTGGAAATTAAAGATACAATTGAATCATTCCATACTATTGCGTTCTTGGACTGTTAATAGATAACTTGAGATTTGTGAAGAATTAAGATTTTATATTTATTCAGTTCTACGCAACAACCATAAAACATCTCGTATGAAAATGAAAATAGATTGAACAACATCAATACTACTACTACTGCTACTACTACTACTACTACTACTACTACTAATAATAATAATAATAATAATAATAATACAAATGAAACAACGCTGGCAATTCAAACCTGTGCATGGCCAATATCCAGAACGTGTTAATCAACCCAATGTTGTTAAAGTTAAATATTCATCGATGGTCACGTGCATCAGGATAAAAATCTGAAACTGAAGGCTTCATTGTTGCTGCGGAAGATCAAACATTTTACTAGAAGCTTTCAGGCATATATCATACATAATAATGTGGATCCAAAATGCAGGTCCTGTGGAAATACTAATACACAATAGACCATCTAATCTCAGGATGTTCTGTACTCTGTACTTGCTCCAAATGAATATAAAAGTCGTAACGATAGATTGGGGCAATATTTACACTCGACAATGTGCTAACACTATGGAAAATATGTAAACAAACACTGGAATGAGCATCACCCAGCATCGGTTACAGAAATAAAAGATGTCACTATTCTGTTGGATTAGACCATCTATACAAACAGAAAAATTGAAGCAAATAGACCGAGCCTTATTCTTAAAAAGTAAAAGAAAAAAACTTGCATATTAATTAATCAAGCGGATTGTAACATACCAACCAAGGAATTCGAAAAACTGTCAAAATAAAACAACCTGGAACTTAAAAGAGAAAAATGTGGAAATTGAAAACAAGTATCGTACCAGTGTTAAGGGATGCACTTGGAATGATAAAAAATGGAACAAAAACACAGTGAAAGGATCCCTGGAAATTGTCTTGTTAAGAACAGCCCACACACTAAGGAGAACTGTGTCTATGTAACGCTAGGGATGTTAGGGAGATATGAAGAGCATGAAATGGAGCCATAATAACACACTACAACCTACCTTAGGTCTTCCTGCAGACTTGGTAGTTAATGTAACGATAGTAGAAATCTAAATATAATGAAAAATGACATAATAACAACAATAATAATAATAATAATAATAATATTCATTCGGAACATTCAGGTCACTATGTTTCTTGTTATCGGTTAGGCGTTGTGTTCTATACTTAAAAGTCTACATTGAGAAAACCGGAGTACAGAGCCCTGTACCCAATTGATTCAGTTGTATGTAATATTGACACTGTAAATATTATGCAATTGGTGCTTTCTGTCTGGGGCTGTTGCACTCGACGAATAATACTGAAGTTACAGGGAAATTGTTAATGTTTTTATTTGAATTGACCTTGTGTGAATCATAACCAAACTTCCTACAACTTACAGGCTTCATTCAGAATTATCAGAAGATTATCAGCAGGTGAATTTGTGGATGAGTCAAGTGTACATTTTGTATATTTAAATAGAAATATATTATTGGAAAAGAATAACATGAATTGGTAGAAGTTAATGTTCAAAGAGGAAACAGTATTGAAACGTTAAGTGTATCAAGAGTTCGTAGTAGTAACTTGCAAGGGTGAGTAGGCAGGAACGTATATATGTATGTATATATTAACGTTCATTGTTGGGTATGATTGTCTTTGAAAGTATCGCTCAGGGTGAATGGTGAAAAGAAAGGAGAAGAGAGATGAGAGGTGAGCGGGAAATAAAGAGACAATAAAAGCGGTCGCTTGACGTTTGTCAAGGGTACGAGATAATTACGCTCGTTACCTTAACTCTCTGGCGACTCTCTGGTTTTGTCCTGTCTTTTATATTGTTTGTAGGTCATTTGGGAATTCACTCCCGGTTGTGATTCTGTCCTTTCTATTTTGTTTTAAGATGTTTCTTAGTTTTCTATTGGCCGAAAACATTTCGCATCGAGATGTGAAATTTCGCGAGTTTTGTGTGTGTTAAGCCCAGTTTGAAAATTCGAGAAAATTCGTTTATTTCTAAAAAAAGTCAGTAATTAGCATTTGTAAATTTTAATTCTAGAACATGTTTGTTCACTAAAATAAGTGTTCTCCGATTAAAAATAAAAAAAAGCTATGCAACTGAAGAAACTGTAGCAATAATATTTACACTGATAAAATAATAATATTTGTGCAAATATATTTATTTTTTCATAACAGACAGTCTCACATGTTTTCCGGTAATGATTATCAACAAGATGAATAGTGTCAATATACGTGTTATGATAACATTAGTCATGGAATTACTGGAAACGAACAGTCATCGTTTTAGAAAAAATGATTAAACATTAAAGAAAAAAAAAGAAACACTTTTCGAAGTAATTGTCATGCTCTGTGCTACTTGATACTATTAAATAAAACCCATAAAATAGGTTATTTAGATTAAATTAAAAAACATCATATAATAAATATTCAAATATATCTTTTACTTTTTGCAAGAGCAGCAAAGACTTTACTACTATTTATAATAATAATAATAATTTTTAATCCTTATATGTATTTGAATGCAATCGTTCTCTTAAAGCGACAGTGAACAGGCAGAGACACTCATGGACACACACACGCATACACATGCACACACAAATAAATAAAATGAAAAATAAAAAATAAATATATAAACTCCGCGTCATGAATGAATGTAACATTATATCCAGTCAATAAATACTGGAGGGGCTTCAGTAGGTCAAGTTATAATGATGATCCTCTAAGCAAACAATGGCGACATTTTCATTTTAAATATTTATTTATTGAGAATGGAAATTAACCAGTGATCAATTTAATTCGTAAATTCGAACAGTAAAAAGTCATAGACATGCAAGTGACGCGACTAAGATTATTAGATAAACAAACCCAGAATATTTTAAAACAATATAAAAAGAAATCATTATTTTTTAAAGATTAAAAAGATATGTGGACTAAAGTATTGATTATTAACTTAAGGCCATGTTTGAATCAACATCATGTTTCTTTTCTCAGAAATCTAGAAATGAATACGTAGTTGAATAGTCTCCCACAAAATTCAAATGAAATAAAAGACGAAATGCTTTTGGACAAGATAATTAAAGGGTAACGGGATATTGTCCGGGTTAACCTGATTTATTTTCACATGAATAAAAGATACACATTTTAAAACAAACACTTATGAGATGAATGAAACAAATAGAGTTAGACAAGAATTCACTATAAAATGAAAGAAATAGTGCGTAAAGTGTAACAATACAAGGGTACGACTGATATTAAATACAAAAGAAGAAGAAGAAGAAGATGAAGAAAAAGAAGAAATCCTTACTCCGTGGAGGGAAATGATGAATGAAAGTGCATTAAAATATTAAGACAACAAATCGATGAGGCAATCTGGCGAGAGATATTCGCGTGTCGTTAGTCCAGAGATATTTGCAAAGAGTAAAGGTCGTTCATACAAACTACACAAAACGAAGCCTGATAAGAGCCAGAAAAACACAAAATGCCACTACTGAGAAGATTCAGATGTAAAAAATGAACCACAAAACCAGTGAATTTAGTAAATCTGGCACAATACAAAGAAAAACGAAGTCGTGATACCATGGCAACCGAGGTATTTAATAACTACATTATATTCGACTGTGGAGTTGTGTTAGACCTCATTCCCAAATATTTTGTGATTTCGACACTCGCATCAGTCAGTCATCGAATTTAAGAAAATTGACCGAATCTAATAGTGGGGCAGAGACAGACTACACGTGAACTTGTGTAAAAAAAATTTTCCGAGAGATGAGAAAGCTACGAAAACAAAAATAAAATCGTTTTTATAATCGGGGTATAGTTTGAATTATAAGAAGTGCGTTGTGGTGCAGGGAATATAGATTCGGAATGACAAATCGGGAAGCCGAGTTCGAATTCCAGTTGAATTTCTTGCATTCACTTACGCACAAATATCCTTGGGAAAAGTATTAATCCGTCTCTTTGCTTCAGTTATGGGTTAAATAACAGGGCAGATTAGGTTCTATAGCCTTGACAGGCAACCAGTCTACCGCAGAAAGCAATGACAACCTACTGCAAGATAATCTTCTGCCCAGTCAGTCATGTCTTTTTCGAGACATGATCGCCCAAAACGTGTACCACGTATGGCACTCAGCTGATTGATAGTTTGAATTAAGAAAAACGTTAGAATCGAGGTTGCTTAAGTTAGGAATTGTAGATCGAAATGGGTTTTGTACAACCACCGGTATTTCCAGGATTAAGGAGGGTCTCTTAGCCCTTCTTTTATCATCCTAATGACCCCCTAAAATCTGATACAGACCATCATATGCAGGAATACTACTAGAAGTAACTACTTCTACTACAAGCATTACTACTACTACTACTAAGAATAATAATAGTAATATGAATAAACAATTGTTCAGCACTTAGATAAAAGCGCGATTTAAGAAACGAAATGGAAGACAAAATACAATATTTAATAATGTTTAACGAGAGACATTGATATTTTTGTTTTTTATATACAAACACCTTCCTTTCATTCTGCATTTCATCTGTTTTTCTCGTTGATTAACTCTACAAACGTCTCTCTCCAGACAAGCGACTTTTGTAACTTTTTACATTTTTATACTTGTATGCAATTTTTGAAACATGACCTAAAGAAGCTTTATATTTTAGTTATGTTTACTTAAATCGCGATCATCTTTTAGTAAGAATAAAAATGAAGCGAAACAGCACATCATTCACACGATCAGCAAATTAATTTGCTGCACACATATGTCGGAAAAAGAAACGGCAACCAACATTTCATATGACAAAATATAATAAATATATTGTGGAAAAACACTTCATTGCAAAGATATTCAACGGAAAGACGAAAAACATCACAAATGTAAATGAGGTCGAATATGCAAAAGCTTTGGCAGCTACTGAAAAAGCTGGCCGACCTGTAGGACATTAACACCACCTGTAAATTTGTTTGTTGATTATTTTTTTTTTACTTTTTTCAGTGCAACTTTATCGATTATTGCATAAATGATTTTTTGGACAGTTTGTTTAAAATAATCCGTAAAAAAATGTTTCAAAGAAATAATTCCTTTTCTAATAAAATTTTTAAACATATTTTTGAAACGGTTTTTTTCATTAATTTCTTATAATTTAAAAAATAATAGGTCAACAACTCAAGGCGAGGCTTTCCAAAATAGAGAATCGCTTTTCTATAAGGTTGTATGAGAAACTGAGCCCCCGCAATTGTTTAAATATTGAAATTTTTCCGAATGGTTTTGATAATCGGAACGTTTAGAGTGTAATTGATAAGATTGCACTGAAAAAAGTAAAAAAAAAAGTATGATAATCAACAAATTTACAAGTGGTCGTAATGTCGTACAGGCGAGTGTTTCCAAAATGGAGGAACGATTTACTATAAGGTTGCATGAGAAACTGAGCCCCTCCCCACCTAAAAATGTTTAAATATTGAGATCTTTCCGTATATCTTTGATAATCGGAAAGTTTAGGGTGTAATCGATAAGACTGCACTGAAACAAGTAAAAACAAATGATAATCAACACATTTAAAGGCGGTGGTAATGGCGTACAAGTCCACCAAAAAGTTAATATGTGAATAAATAAGATATTAAATAACAGTTAAAAAAAGCCAAGTCGGAAGTCAAAAGTAAGCGAGAAATTGAGAAAATCAGATTGTTAATTATCAATATTAGATTAAATTTCAAATGCTCCAACACGGAACAGCAAGAAGATCAAATAAAAACATACAAATAAAATAAATAAAGTAAATGAAGTTCCACAATCAAAGAATTAAAGAAACTGCAATTGAAAGAACTGAGAAAAAAGTCGATAAGAAAAGCGTTATTTGTCCTACCGACAAAATAAAGTATGCCAAACGGGCATCAAGTAGTTGTACAGGGGAATTGGAAAAGCCGTTGTAGAAGTCGGAATGCTAACATCTACTGATGAAATGCAAACAATTTGAGAGAATTTTGGAAGCTATTCAAAGGACTATAATCTTAACGCAGAGTGTATCAAACGATAACAAGAAGCAATGAAGAAAAAACTGGACAGGAATGGGAAAATATAACAAAGAATAATATTAGACAACCTCAAACCAAATCTTTAAAATGGAAATCCCCAGGAAATGACAAAATATCCAACTTTTATCTCTATCATCTCTCATCAATCCAATGCAAATTAATAAACTAATAACATTCCAGAAAAGATCACTGAAGGTATTACATATCACTTAAAAAAATAGGTGAAACAGATAATCAAAAAAAAATTATAAGCCAATCACATGTCCGTGTTTCACGTATAGATTGATCAGACCTGTCCTGAAAAACTGTACTTACTCTTTTCTCGATGAAAACAACATTATTCCCATGAAAAAGGAGGGATGGTGAAGAGGTTCTCATATTTGCAAAGTTCAACTACTAGTAAATAACGATCTTTGAAAATGGCAAAAAAAAAGATAGGATTCTCAGCAGAGATTGGATAGAGTACCGTAAAGCCTTTAATAGTGTACTACATTTTTGGATCCTTAAGGGTTTAGAAATGTAAAAAGTTTCCTCGGCGATAGTAAATTTTCTTAAATCTAGCATGAATGTGTAGAAAATCACATTATACCTAAATCAGACCAAAGGTACTGCCACTTTAAATTGTTTGAATATCCGACGAGGAAGCTTTCAAGGAAACTTCATATCACCACCTTCTGATGTGTCTATCCTCCATTCCCCTTTCACATGATATAATCAGTAATAACTCTGGAAATAAAATAAGCAAGGAAGTATTTACTCACCTACTCTACATGGATGATATCAAACTCTTTATGACACTGAATTGAAAGGTATCCTCAATACTATAAAATGTTTCAGTGATGACATCAGTATGGATTTCTGAATAGATGAATGCGCCAAAGTAACATTCAAGGTAGGGAGAATTACAGAAACACACTCAGTAGATCTAGTATTTTTCACAAAGATTGGGGAACTGGAACAAGTAGCCTATAAATACCTAACAGTCAGCGAAGGTGATGGAATAAAGCATACGAAATGAAAAAAGGAAGTAAAAAAAAAAAAAGAAAGAATTGTAAGCCTGGTGTTAAATATCGAGATGAATTCACGAAACTAAATACCAGCCATAAACATATTGGCCTCTCCATGTAGCTCAATACAGTTTCAATATCTTTAATTGGACCATATCTGGCATCAAGCTAATGCATGTCAAAACGAGAAAGATTTTTCCTTCCTACTGTATGCATCACCTTAAGGCTGATATATATATATATATATATATATATATATATATATATATATATATATGGTAATTATTATGTTGTCATTTTTCATCATATCTCAATTTCTGCTATGGTCTCACTACTTACCAAATCTGCGGGAAGACCGAAGGCAGGTCGTTGTGAGTCCTTATGGCTCTGGTTCATGTTCTTTATATCTCTCCTATCATCCCTAAGTTCTCCTTAGTGTGTGGGCTATACTTAAAAAGACATTTTTTTGTATATCTCTTAAACTGGGGTTTCCAGGGATTCTTTCATTGTGTTGTTTTGTTCCATTTTTTAACATTCCAATTTCACCTACTATCACTGGTACGATTCTTGTCTTCAATTTCCACATTTTTTCTATTTCAATTCCCAGGTCTTTATATTTTGACAGTTTTTCGAATTTCTTGGTTGCTATTTTACAATCTGCTAGACATGCCATATCAATTAATAGGCAAGATTATTATTATTATTATTATTATTATTATTATTATTATTATTATTATAACATACTACAACGCAATAACTATAAAGTTTAGGTGTTAAAACACCATCATCAGGTAGTAAATTATGGCTAATTCTTTTGGCAATATATATATATATATATATATATATATATAGATTATGAGATTTAAACATAAAATAAAATATAAAAATAATAAAGTAAAAAACACATAATTTTAGGTTCATAGTAATAAACATATCTGCTGTAAAATGTATCGGAATATCAACATGTTACGGAAATTACCGAAATTTGAATGAATTTTAAGTGAATGCAAAGAATTCAACCGGAATTCGAACTCGGCATCTCGATCTTTCGTTCCGAGTCGATATCCACTGTATCACAACGGACATCCCGATCTAAAATTACGTATCTTAATTGTAATAAGAAAAAAAAGAGAGTTTTACTTTTAATCATTTCACCTCAAGCAAGGCAGAACTGCCACTGGTGCGAAGGGTGGCGTACATAAGAGATATGTGATGAGAAAGAGGAACAACTTATGGGGATTGATTGTCAGAGAAAGTGTAAGAGAAAGATGAGAACATTGGTGTGACGAGAGCTGCATGAGAGTAGAGTGGAAAGGAAGAATAACATGATACAAGGGTTGGGAGGGAAATGACGCGAGTTAAGAAGATAAGAGATGGCAATTGACATTGAATTTAAATCCTTGGAAATTGTAGCTACCAGGAAAGTAAATATACAGAAGGGAATTTCATAGGCGTTTTAGAGTAAAAAAAAAAAACAGAGGCGAGTTCAGGGGCATCTTTCTTCAGGACAATAATTGGGATTCCGTCACCCCTGCTCGCCTTATGGGGGTCAGGCTTTAAAATTATATTAGCAGCGAGAGAGTAATGTGAGCGTCACTCAGTTGAGCTTCAGTTCTGGGTGGGAAGTCAGGTGCAGGTACCTCAGACGAATTGAATGCGAAATTTGTATTCAGCCTTGCATTTGTAAGATGTGAGGACTACAAGAAAATTATGGAATTATTCAATAACTAACATGCCTTAAAGACGGTCATCGTAAATGACAATGCAACTGAATCAACTAAACTGAGAACAAATAATAATAAATAATAATAATAATAATAATAATAATAATAATAATAATAAAAAGAAAGAAAAAATATTCAATAATAAAAGAAGGCAGTAAATACAAACAAGATTTACAGTTAGTAGATTCTGTAGAAAAGCAAAACAGAAGCCAAGAACCAACTATTGCGGCAAAAAATATGAAAATGAAAGCCAAAGATAAAGCTCTTGAAAAGATGAAACAGCGCTGGCAAGACAAACCTCTGCACGGCCAATATCCAGTACGTGCCAATAAATCCAATGTTGACAAAGTTAAAACTCATCGATGGTTACGTGCATCTGGATTAAAGTCTGAAACTGAAGGATTTATACTTGCAGCACAAGACCAAAGTCTTTTCACGAGAAACTTTCAGGCAAATATTATGCATAATAATATGGATCCAAAATGCAGGTTTTGTGATAAACACCAAGAAACAATAGACCACCTAATCTCAGGCTGTTCTGTGCTTGCCCCAAACGAATATAAAAATCGCCACGATAGAGTTGGGCAATATTTACATTGGACAATGTGCAAACATTATGGAAAAGCTGTAAACAAACTCTGGTATGAACATCATCCAGCACCGGTTACAGAAATAGAAGATGTAACCATTCTATGGGATTACACCATCTACACAGACAGAAAAATTGAAGCAAACAGGCCAGACATTATTGTTAAAAACCAGAAGGAGGAAACTTGTCTATTAATTGATATGGCTTGTCCAGCGGATTGTAACATAGCAATCAAATAATTTGAAAAACTGTCAAAATATAAAGACCTGGAAATTGAAATAGAAAAAATGTGGAAATTGAAAACAAGAGTTGTGCCAGTGATAGTAGGTGCACTTGGAATGATAAAAAATGGAACAAAAAAACACATTGAAAGAATCCCTGGAAACCCCAGCTTAAGAGACATACAAAAAATTGTCTTATTAAGTACAGCCCACACACTAAGGAAAACTTTATCTATGTAATGTTGAGGATGATAAGGAAGATAGAAAAACATGAAATGGAGCCATAACAACACGCCACTACCTGCCTTAGGTCTCCCCGCAAACTTGGTTGGTAGTGAGACCAAAGCAGAAATCGAAATATGATGAAAAATGACATAATAATAATAATATGCAGAACAATCAAAGCTAATCGCCTAGACAACGTAAACAAAGATGACAAAAACAGAATGCGCCTTCTTGCCTTCTTATTGACATGTACTTTACTGCAGACACTAATCTGTCTTTTAAAAATCTTCAAAAAACACTCACAATATAAGTATAATTCTCAAAAATGAGGCACATATGTTGTAGATGGTGTCGTTGGTTTGATTGATAAATGTTCCGATAGACTCAATGAAGGCCCATGACGTAAAGAAATACAAATGATTGTACTCACAAGTAGAGATTACACTTTACGTATAGCTTTATCGAAGTAAAATGTGTGTGGTCTTAGGATACCTCATTCATTTATATTTAAAAATACGCAGTAAAATATCATGAAGGAATTTGTGACCTGAGGACTCTGGTTGGAACCCGGACAAATGCGTTCATAACATTAATGAAAAGAAATAATAATACCTAACAATACGGAGTGACTAACACTACGTTCTGTGGCCAATACACCAAAATAATTTATCACCTTCTTTAAGGATAGTCAGTCAGTTACGTGCCATGCGTGATACACGCTTGGGCGATCATGTCTCGAAAGAGACATAACTGACGGACAGAAGATTATCCCGCAGTAGATTGCCATTACTTTCTGCGGTGACTGGTTGCCGACCAAGGCTATAGAACCCAATCTCTCCTGTTATTTAAACCAAAACTGGAGAGAAGAGATGGAGTAATTCGTCAATCCAATTTGTCGTTCCGAGTCAAGCCCACTGCACCTAGACGCACTAAGGAGATTACTCACACTAAATGATTTCAGAGGCCATTATAACAGGGTAGGTCAATAGCTACATATGAAGATCTGTTGTCACTACGGAATAAAACCAGGTGGAATCTGTTATAAACGTCATCACGAATCTATTGTTGAGGCAAGAAATGTTATCATCTACTGGAATTATCCTATTAACAGGAATTGAACAATTCAAGCTAAACGCCGGGATATTATTATCAAGGACATAAAAGAAAAAATGTTTGCATTTTGATTGGCATGAGTGTACCAAGTGGAAATATATCTTTGACGGTTTTTGACAAACTCAGCAAAATAAAAAATATTGTAGATTAAATAGAGTAAAAAGTATCACTTAAAATTAAGTGACCGAGGCTTTGTCTCTGATAAAGCAAAAAAAAAAAAACAAAAAAAACTCGCCAACAAATCAATAAAGTTCCTCGTGCATCATGCCTGACGCTATGAAGTTTGGATATTTTTTTATTCGCATGCAACATACATCAACAAGTGTGTAACTCTAGACACACACACTCACACATACATTTTGTTACTTGCTACATTCTAATTGGTCAATGTATCATTGTTAATTTACATAAGACAATTTTAAAATCGCATTTAGAATGTTCTCGAACATTCTCTCAAGTAACGAAGTAGCTGATTGGTTAATTTTGACCAATCACCAACAAGGTAAGTAGATTATAACTTTCCCGCCATGTCGTTTCAGATTTTTTTTGTACCTATATAAATAGCTGGAATACTAATTCCACCTGTTGGATAGTTTGATTTTGTTTTCCACCTGATTTTCACTGTGTAATATCTACTCACATCTAAAACATGCACACACACTATCTATTCTGAACACTCAAAATTTTGGCGGCTTTATTCTTCTTTAATCTCATATCAATTTACTACAATGATGACCACAAAGAACATTACAATACATTCCACCAACCAAGCAAACTTTATTACAAACTTTTGTTCAACAAGCAACAAACTGTCTGAGACTTCAATTCCCTGCTGAATGTATTGCATGCCCTTTTTTCAACCAAAAACTATGTTATTAATATAGATTTCATTGTTGTTTCAAATGTCGTATTGTTGTCATTTCCTATTTCTGCAACAGAATTCTTGTATGTCATGTCGGATTACAAATATAAATATTTGTGGTGAATTTCGGAGGTATTTTCGAAGGCCCAGTCAGAGGGAAACTGGAAAATATTGGCTTCGTGCTAGACACAGTTGTCAGCTACAAGAATTTG
This sequence comes from Ascarosepion bandense, assembly GCA_037127315.1. Lineage (NCBI taxonomy): Eukaryota > Metazoa > Mollusca > Cephalopoda > Sepiida > Sepiidae > Ascarosepion > Ascarosepion bandense. The sequence goes on along the minus strand of JBBBDQ010001765.1, from coordinate 226,707 downwards.
TTCCAGTCTGACTGTAATTATCTGCCAAATCCGACACAACGTTATTCTATTTAATTAAGAGGAAACAATTTATCATTCGGTACATTATGTAAGAAATATAGGCAAAAAATATAATATCAATAATGACAGAGCAGCAAGTGAGGGTATGTGATCTTAACGATGTTGGATGTTGAAATCTATTATGATTTATTATTCTTTATTGTATTGTATCTCATCTCTTTGCTTGTTCAGTCCATGGTATTCTGAGCATCGTTATATAGAATATAGAAGTCTCCGAGGAAAGTGTCGAATTTTCACTGAAATATACGAGGATCGATATTACATAACATATCAGAAATATTTTTTGTTTCAGCATTATTTTCGTAATTTTGCGATAATTTATCCATCGCACCCAGTAAATTAACTGTTCAAGAAGTTTTGAACAGTCATATGACTGCAGTAACTCTCTGTTTATGCATATTTGGAGTAATCATTGGAAAGCTTTGAAGTCTCAGAAATAGTTGGAATCATGAATTCTTCTTTCCTGTCAGGTATTTATTCATGACATAGGCCTTTATGACTGTTACAAAATCTTACTCTTTAGAACTGTAAACATTAATTGCCTCCTTCTTATCTATCACACATCTTCGTCTCTTATCCATTTACACAAAGTAATTAGGGATTTTACCAGACTCATTTTCCCCGTCGTTCTTTCCTCCAGGAAGTGTGTAAGAGAAGGATGAGAATACTGATGAGAGTGGAGTGGACGGAGAAAAGAGCAAGAGAGAGAGAGAGAGAGAGAGAGAGAGAGAGAGAGGATGCGGATTAATAAGATAAGAGATGACTATTGACTTTATATTCTTTAAATTCTTGGAGATTGTAGCTGTCGGGAAAGCAAGGAAACGGAAGGGAATTTTACAGGCTGGAAGTGCTAGAAAAGAAGCTGATGGAGTAGAATTTGCGTTTACATTTTATTGGTTTCACAGTAAAAGGGTGAGACCTAGTTGTTAATCTTGTGGCTCGAGTAAATTCATATATAGGGGCACCAGTGAGTTAAGTCTATCGGAGCAGAAGCCGTGAAAGCATTTGAAGAAGAGACACAGGGAAGTCAAATTGTGCTGGTGAGAAAGCGTCTGTATCCGAGCTGCCAAGTCGGAATTGATCCAAAAGCTTGTGAGTTCAATACCTGCCCACAGTACGGTTGAATAAAAACTTGGAGAGTTAAGTGGCTAAAGAGAAGTGATTAAAACTAACATATTCAGAAAATGCATTACAGGTATAACTACAAAAATCTACCCCAATGGAGGAAATAAGCTTCGGTTTGAAAATTAAACGTACATCACTTGAAGAAGACCGGAGAGTGCAACAGTCTAAACGAACATGAAAATAAACATGAGGACAACAGACCGAACAATGTTAAGACGTCTTAACGTTGATTTAATATTCAAAGTACTGGATTGCTATGTGATGTTGGTTCTTCAATATGGCAGTGAATGTTGGACAATATATTCGAAGCTGAAGGAAATACTTGAAGTAGCTGAAATGTAGTGCTACAGAAGGATGCTGCGGATATCATGGATCGAGCATGTGAACAATGACCAGGTTTTGGAAAGGATGGAGACGAAAAGGAAATTAATACTAAGCATCAGGAATAGACAGCTAAAGTTCCTGGTGCATGCAATGAAGAAGGAAGCTTGGAGAACCTGATACTAACAGACCAGATAGAGGGGAAAAGAGACAGAGGAAAGCAGCGGATAAAATATTTGAAGGACCTGATCAGGTGGATGACGGAACGAGGGTTACATGGTGCAACAGAAGAAAGAGTGCTAAGAGCCATCAGGGACAGGGAGATGTGGAAAGCCATGATCGCCTACGTCACGACACATAAAAGAAGAAGAATATTTAAACAATTTTATCTAAATTATGTTTTTGATAAATTCTATGTTTCTGAATTGAAATATGCATGTCTTAATTTTTCCAATTTTTTTATACTTAAGTCCTCTCTCCATGTTATCATTGTTTAGTTTCCTTCTTCGGTTATTCACAAGCGTAGAGGAAGATTTATTTTACATAACTGTTTAGCAATGGTGTTATTTTTTCTGCTTTTGAAGGCGTTCACAAATAATGAGTAAGGTGCCAGAATATCTATGAAATTTGCTGTCACTTGATATGCAGGAAATTCACTAAATATAAAAGAAATAAGACCTCAGTGAATAACATGAAAAAGTCAACAAAGAAGGAATCAAATTAAAAGTAAAGACAAAATGAAGGCTAACAAAGAAAGAAACGTAACAGTAGAGAAAGGTGGAAGTAGGGGATCAAAATCGACAAGTATCGAATAAAAAAAATAGTTAATATTTGCTGCAATTTTTGAAATTTTAATTTCATTATCAAATCAATGGGGACATTTGGGAGGGAAGCGAAGCTTTGAAGACGATTTGACAATGTTTTTTGAAGCGTTTTGTTTTGGCACTTCCGCTCGTATCAAAATTCAATTTCAGTTTTCATCAGAATCCGAACGCCAATGCATTTGGAATTAATAGCATTTAATCAAAGCTCAGATGACAAAAACTTGCTCCTCGGCCAAAGGAGGTAAAGATGGGATCTTTAATCTTAGGTATTATCTTTTTGTTCTTTTGTTTCTCCTTTTTTTTTCCATTCTCTTTCTTTTTGTTTCTGTGAAGCGGGTCGATGATATTGAAGAGTGCGCGCGTGTGTTTTCTCCGCTTCACAACGAAAGAAGCTTAGATTTAACAGTTGATTTGAAAGAAAAAAAAAGGTTCTATTGAAAACATTCCTTAGCTTGCATGTCATTGACAATGTGCGTTGTGTTTCCGAACTCATCACAAACAGCAACCCCACCGACACATATAGCAGCTGCAAGCACACAACCAACACCACCACAATCACCACTAAAAGCTCCGCCACTATCAAAAAAATTACTTTCAAGAATTAAGTCACAGATTGATTTGAAAATGTCCAAAGCCCATAAACAGATCCAGCAATGATTTTAAAATGATTAAACAAAAAATGAATTTTATAACACAGACATCATTAAAAATAAATGAAATTAGTTAAATTTAATTTACATTATTAAGACGAAGATCATTTTTGTTGTTATCTCCTGATTTCGGTTGTTATTGCTTTTTTTTCGATATGTTTGCTATAAGCATTAAACACTTTTTGTCATTGCACAGGTAAGTGTTTGTAATTTCCTTTTCTATTTTTGTCTTTCCCTTAATTATTTAGTTATTTATTTGATTTTGATTATATTTAATGCTATTTAAATTTGTTTTTCGTGGTAGAGTTGTGTTTAATAGCTTTGTGAATAGATTGTATTAGCACACACACACACACACACACACACACACACACACATATATATATATATATATATATATATATATATATATATATATAAGTAATGAACTTAATCACAGTAAGTCAACACTAATAATAACAGACTAAATATCCGAAAATAATGCTAACTGACAGTAAATATAAGTCGTCTTCTAACTCGACGAGGACTACCACGTGGGTTAAATAAAGGGAGAGAAAAAAAAGAAACAAACAGCGCACAAGAACAATACGTCTAGTGCTCGTTTGAAAGAAAAAAAACCAAGACAAAACCTTAATAGCAAAGTGCTTGATACGAAAGTACGAATGTAGAGAAGAATACAATACAAAAATCTAGAATTGAGCCACCACCTACCGCGGTTTGACACGAACGTTTTCTTCAGTAGGTGAATTCTAGATTTTTGTATTGTATATATATATATATATATATATATATAAAGCATTCGGAGTGTAACCGTACTGATGAGCTGTGATACAGCGAAACAGATCTGTCTGCGGATGACTATATATATATATATATATAGTCATGCACAGACAGATCTGTTTCACTGTATGACAGTTCATCAGTACGGTTAGACATCCGATAGTTTCTAGCCAGGATTGAAACCTGACTTGTCGCCGATTCTACCTCTGAGCTATGGGCACTCGGTAGAGGAAGCTGACTGTTAGCATGTTTTATACAATGTTTACACACACACAATATATATATATATATATATATATCCTTTGTCGGGTAATTCTGCTACTTTCTGATCGACAGAGGAAGCAAAAGAATATCCCAGCCGAACCTTAAAGATAAAAGCGTTCTGCAAAATTCAGAAGCGGAGTCCAAAATACCGCTTTTCTTATTATAAAACTATATAATTTTCAAGGTTTCAACAACATGTCATTCAAGTTCGAATGCCTATAAATATTCCTATACCATCCTAGCGGAATATTTAGTATCAACGTCATCCGTATTCAAGAACTATATATCTTTCACATATTTTCTTTCATGGACAGTATTGAGGTCGTGTTTAATGTAATCACTCCAATCAGAACAAAACAAATCTTGCAAGAACTCGAGATAGAGGCGCGTGAGATCAAATGAATGTTGCCATAGGGCCAACTGTTCATCTATTTTCCGTACACGATCGATCGTCTATGTAAAAAGAATGTTACTGCTAACCTCCAGCTTTTAGAAGAATCTGGAATTTATACAATATTGTACGCAGGAATTTCGACTGAAATCAATACAATTTGCAAGCGGTTTAAAATATTTGTTCCCATTTGAAAACAAAAACATGGCAAAATGAACCGAGTACACAACATTGCCCTGGAATAACAAAACAAAACAAAACAATTATGCATAACTGGAAACTCTAAGTTGAAACATAGGCGTCATAAAGTAATTCGCTCAAAGTTATATTTTATACATATATATATATATATATATATATATATATATATATATATATCTTTTTTTCTCTCTCTCTCTCTCTATATATATATATATATAGTGTATCGAGGCAGCATATCTTGTAAAATTTAAGAGACAATGAATGTCTATTATGTTTAATCATGAGCCGTTTTAAACATCGTATTTTGTCTTTAATTTCAGTTGCAAATAAAGACAAAAATTCTCCATCATTTGGATAATTTTTATTAAGTTGGTTCTAAGCTTTCGGCTCACATGAGCCCTCTTCATAGAGGTTACAAGGACGTTAACATAAAAACATCCACAATCAGGGACGATTTTATCTTGTGTTGGCATAAAATTTTGCTAAGCAACGATAACAGTTTCCAAAACTAGCAAACGCAGTTCGTAAATTTGTAATGCGGTTCTATGGCGTCACACACGTGAGAGCTGGAAATGATAACAGAACCATATATTTGACTGCAATGTAATGTGCTATGACCAGATTTAAACGTGATTTTATTAAATGTGGATTTAATGTAGATGGCCTCCAATATCTGAAGGTTCTTTTTACTGTGTGTATGAGTGAGGATTATTCTATTGTTGACTAAAATTTGTCTGATAGATAGATAGATATATACTAAGGATATTTAGGATAGGTTCTTAGACTAGAATTGCCATTCTTTATATGAAATCTGCTTGTAGACAATTTTTTAATGACGCACCTTTATCGAGAGTCAAATGTATTGAGTGGAAATTTTTTCGTTTTTTAAAAGTATATTGCTTTGAGATATTTCCTTCTTTTTACATATGTAATTTTATATTTACTATAAAAATCTTATTTTTATGCCTTCATAGTATTTTGACCACATATTGGGGTTTAATGTTTTGTCCATATCTGGGACTAATAACAGGTGCCACAACCTCGGGTTAATATAGATCTGGGAACCACAGCAATGAAGACATGGTTCCACGCTCTTCATAATCTCCCGATCAGGGTTCGTAATGCCGGGTGTAGTTTATCCTCATCAGCAATAATTTCAGAGAATCTGAGGAAAATGTAGATGAATCAGAGGAAAGAAATGAATGAATCTAACGGTGATCACAAAGGAACGGCAGCTAAGAAAACCACTCGAATCGTTCTGAAAAGAAAAGAACTCCCGAGGTTTTTGGTGAGGGCTTCATACTCTATACGTATGTCTACATCAAGTGCTTGAGTGGGTAGTACTGCCCTGAATCAAAAGGGTGCTACAGGAAGAACTATTTATGGGAACAAGATTCTGCACCATTCCACAAAAAGAAGAACCCATTCATGGCTGTCAGACAACTTATACAACTGCATCACTATTTTCATCTCTTCATTTAACTCTGCAGACTGTAACCCCCTTGATTATTACGCGTGGGGCGCTGATTATGGCAGCATTCATCGTCAATAAAAGTTGAACACCATTCCGAAGTCGTCTGGAGGCACTGGTTAAAGCCAATGACGATTTCATTAGACAAATTTACTCTTCAGTATTTCAAGATAATTGTATGTAATTTTGACAAATATATATGTTAGAATGAGATATTTATCCATTGATCCCAGCATATATCATATAATAAAAATTGAATATAACATCTACAATTAAAGATGCTGGATTTAATTTTGATCCATCAATGACATGTGAGTATTGTTTTTCATAATTTTCTTTTTCTGTGTTTGAATATATTTTATATGACATACATTGAAATTTTAATCTACAAATTCTGCTTAATATTATTTTAAACAAAACATATTTGATAATTTTTAACAGAGCTAAATATATAATATATGATATATTGTCTCCTTTCTCTACTTTCCTCTTGTTTCCTTTTCTTTTTATATAACTTTCCCTTTCTTCACCATCTGAAGCCGGCATTCCTCAACATGGCTAATGAATATATGTATATTTTTATGTTTTATTTCTCCTTGCCTATTCCAGTTTACTTTTCCTTTTCTTCCACTTTTATTCCTGTGACATGGTTAAATTTTGATTTTTTATTCTTTAATACAACCGTAATCTAAGAGTCTTCTTCTAATATTGAGTATTGAATCTCTTTCTCTGCCTCTTTTTTATCTATGTTTGGACGACCAATTTTAAAAGAAAATTCATTTTTACTTAAGCCGCACTTTTTTTATAAACACTTTCTGTCTATGCATATGTTTTGGGCTCCTCCCGGTTGAAATCAAGCATTTTTGTTTTTGGTTGTTGCTGAAGAAGCGATATTTTCCTCGTTGAAATAGCTATACAACGTATGTAGGATTCGGAATTTCTATTATATATATATATATATATAATCTGGAAATTCATATTACATTTTGGACATAGCTATTTCAATATGACTATTCGATACATACAATATTCAAACTCAGTGAAATTTAAAATTTGGAAACATTTCGAAACAAGAATTAATCAGCATGTGCCTTTTAAAATAAGACCTGGGAAAATAGTTAACATGTGTTGCCTTCTCTTTACAAACATGTAATCGGCTATCGCTCACCATCTAGTATAGAATGTAGTCTGTTCCAAGTCGTATAAGAAAGAGAGGTTCAGAATTATACAAACTGGTTTCAGTAATCATTTAAAGATTTTGGTATCAGTCCTTATATCATTCCGGAAACATTCTCTCTGCCGGAAGAAGGATTTATTAAGTCTGTGAATTTGTTGGGGAATATTTTATTTTAGTTGTCCCGCGCTAATAGTTTACACGTGAATTCACCTCCACTCGTTAAAAGTATATATATATATATATATATATATATATATATATATATATATATATATATATATATTTATATGTATATTTAGTTTATCGTGTTTCCCTCTCTTTTGCTCTTTATTTTCGTCATTACTGTTCTTTTCGTTGAATTCATTTTCCAACGATTTTTCTCCTGATGAGATGTTCTTTGAGACTATCAATAAATTCCTTGTTTTTGAAATAGTATACAAATATTGTGCATTTGTTATATCTATCTATCTATCTATCTATCTATCTATCTATCTATCTATCTATCTATCTATCTATATATATATACATAAGCAGATTTGTCTGCGGATGACTATATATTATGACTATACATGAGGATTATTGCTTTTTGTATTCCTTTGTTCTGGTATCATAAATCCATAAATACTGCTGTAAAAAAAAAAAAAAAACTGAAAAAAATATGAATTGGTTTTAGTTCTCGTAAAACATAATCCCAGTATGATTTTGAAAAAAATTCAAGAAGCTTTACTTTTCCAATTTCTAATTGTGTAATTGGATAAAAATTATATATTTTAACACATTTAATAGTTTCTATATATACCATAACCTACAAACTTACAAAGAAATCAACATTGCAATCTCGCAGATACAACTAGAAACTTATATCTACAATTACGAAGGTCTATATACAGAAAAGGAATGCAAAATATCTAGCAAAATTATAGTATAAAATACAATAATTTTGTTTTGTCAAAAAAATGTAATTTGACTTTTCTCCACCTTTCTACAGGCGCCATAAAGCTACTTCCGGTACTTTGATTTGTTCTGGGAATTTCTAGTATTGATGTTTCTTGGTTCCAAATTTTTTCATATAGTTTAATGATTTTTTTTTTATGTGCCTGCAAGCTGCACTTTATTCAGTAAACTATTGATACGCTCATCTGTAAGAGATGAATCTACAAATTTCGGGGAGCATTTTTCTTATATTTTTCAGAAAGATAATTTCCGAAAGTGCTAGCATCACTCTAAAATTCTTTCTTGTATTAATTCTCTGGAAAAAGAAATATGCAGAAAACTTGATTTAACGAAAATGAAATTTTATATCATCACGTCATCTTGCTGTTTTATAAACCTCTACCATTGTTGAAATCCTTCTTGAGCAATTTACAAGTTCACGGATGAATGGATATTCGATGTTGGCAGATGTGTTGTTTCCTCCATGTTCATCATCCATTACTACGTGAAGCACTCCTTCAAGAACGTGATATTAGCCAATAAATTGTGGCTCTTCTAATTTCGTTTGAGCAAATAGTCTTTGTAACTGAATAACTCTCGCATTCGTGCATCTAGTCTTTATGTTCACAAAAATCATACATTATATTAATCCAAGAGAGAACATACTCCTTAACAACGGCACCCGATTATCAGTTGGTATGTATAATGCTTCTAACCTAACTTCTATTCTTTTATTCTTCAAAACAAGCAATTAATATTCCTTGCCATCAGTTCCTTTACCATCAAAATTTGATGAGCTATTTATGAAGTGTAGTGTTTTATACAAATTTTAGCTTTTTAATAGTAGATTTGTAGATCTCTCAACATCAATCCCTTACTGCTTTGCTTGTTCATAACTTTGAATATTTTTGGTTGTATATTTTATTTTGCTATACTTCTTTCCTATTTCTCGAGATTGTTTTTTACAGCATTCAGACTTGTCAAATTCACTCTCTGATTGAGTCTCTGCTTTATTCTTTGAGTTCACTCCAAAAACACTTCCTTCTTTAGGATGGATGAATAGTTTTAAAATTAGCAATGTTTTCAGTTGTCTCTCCTTTGCTTTCAATCTGAAGATGATATCCTCACGTCAAAAAAAATAAACGTTTTTTTTTTCAGATGTCGAAAAATTCATTCAAACTGTTATACTTTCTTCCTTTTACATATTTATTCTATGTGTTCAGTACTTGATCCAGGTTTGCTTGTACGACTTGGACTGACAAATTTTAGAAATTTAATTTCTTTTTCCAGAAACATGTCCAATATTTTAGTCATTTCCTTACTTTGATGGATTCTCCAAAGAAAAGATAATTCCTGCTTTTCTTTCATTGCGATTGTTCTAGTTGAACAGTTTTTGTCTTATGAGATTCTTGGAATTTTATAAGATTCTCCGCCCAGAATCTTTTTAATCTTTCCGTATTAGAAACAATTTGTATAAGAAATTGTGGTTAAAAATGAGTATTTTAAAATATTTCAGTAAATCAATCAGTGTTGTTAAACCAGGAAGATTACATACAACGAAAAAAAAAAAAAGAAATATCATCACAAACTGAACACAATTTTTACACTCATCTTATCTAAATAACAGCCCAACCGGAGCCATATCTTATATAGAATCACAGAATGTACATCATAAGTTTCCATATGATTCTTAAAGGGCCTAGGAATGTCTAGAAAGGTATAAATTCTAGAGGTTTTGTAATGGTCTAGAAGGTTGCTTAAAGTTCTAGAAGATTCCAGAAAGTTATAAAACTATCCAGAAATTACTACTGCTACTATTTCGTATTGGGTTGATTTTTCTTAAAAAATAAACTAGATGAAAACTTTCTGTATTATCTTTAATGTATAATTCATCAAATTATGATGTTAGTAAATCGTTATTTAATGTATGTGTGTATGCGCGTGCGCGCCTGTGTGTGTGTGAAAGAGAGAGAGAGAGACATAAAATAAAATATAATTTTATGATATGCTAACACGTCACTCAGTAAGTCCAGGTTGTCATTGCAACACTAATAAAAAATACAAATAATCTTTATGAAGTAATATCCTTCAAATTGTACGTGTAAAAAATTGGGTCCAATCGGTTTATTGGTTTACATATTTTAATTATTTAAGCGAAACTACTATTGCAAATTTTCAAATCAATGGAAAAATCTGAATTTTGTGTGTTGATAAAGCATTGTTTTCTCATGGGAAAATACTGTTCAAGCAAAGCAATGACTTGATAAGTTTATTCGGACTCTGTTCCGTCGGAAACAACGGTTAAGAGGTGGTATATTGACTTTAAACGTGGTCGTACAGACACAAAATTTGCTGAACGCTCAGGTCGCACAAAATCGGCAGTCGTTCCAGACAACATAAAAATTCACAAACATGTTTTGGCCGATCGTAAATTGAAGTCCCATGAGATAGCCGAGGATTTATGTATATTAGAAGGCAGTTTATTCACGATTTTGCATGAACACGTGTACATGAGAAAGCCGTGTTCAAAATGGGTCCTGCGTTTGCTCACAGTCGTTCAAAAACAACAACACGTCGACAATTCAGAGCGTTGTTTGCAACTGTTTCAACGCAACAAGAAGGAGTTTTGTGTAAATATGTGAGAACAGATGAATCATGCATCCCCCATTTGACTTCGGAGTCAAATCAGCAGTCAGCTGAGTGGACAGAGGTAGGTGAAAGCCGTCCAAGGCAACTAAAGACGCAAACATAAGCAGGTGAGGTTTTGCCTTCCGTATTTTGGTGTGTGCAAGGCATATTGTTCATTAATTCTCCTGAGAAAGAACGAATCATCAACAGCGGATATTATATGACATTATTTGCATTTTAAGGAAGGAAATGCCAAAAAACGGCCACAAATGAAGATGAAAAATGTGATCTTTCACTAAGACATCGCACCGTGTTACAGGTCGATTGCAACGATGGCAAAACTACATGCATTGTACTTCGAATTGCTTCCGCGTCCACCCTATTCTCCAAATCTGGACACAAACGACTACTGACTGTTTACAGACCTCAAAGGAATGCTCCAGGGAAAGAGATCTGGCACCAATAAAGATGTGATATCGGAAAGTTAGGCGTATTTTGAGGCCAAAGACAAATCGTTCTACAAAAAAGGCCGCGAATTGTTAGAGAAGCGGTGGAATCAGTTTATCTTCTGAGAAGGAGACAATGTTGATGAGTAAAGTGGAATTTTGCCTAAAAGTTTTTGTTTTATTAATTAGGTCCCAGATTTACTGGGTGATAACGTTTATGGGCAAAAATTGACAATATCAAGATTACATCGTGGGTAAATATTTGATCATTGTCTTAAGTTCCTACCAGTTTAGCAATATAATATTTTACGAACAAAAACTGTTTTTTTTTTTAACTATCATCGCTTCAAAAGCAAGATGCTGATGTCGTTTTCTTGGAAACAAAAAGTTAGTTTTAGACTGACTCTAGGGTAGTCAAATACTTTATCCTTTAATTTTTTCTCTAGAAGCAGAAATAAATAGAAATCCGTAAGAAACATGTCCGAGAAATGCATTGTCCACAAGAAAGGGTTCGTATTTCAAGCATTTCAGCTTCTATAAGATTGTTTACAACATGCCGTCTTCCGTTTTCGAAGTGGAAGATGATAACCTTTCGATTTGTCAATTCGAAAAAAAAACAGTTGAGTATCGATTCTTAAAATACTTAGCAATCTTTTACATTAATATATTCACTTTAGTATCTACGATGACAAGCAGAGCATCTTCATCATCGAAGTTGGAATCTTTCCCTGGGAGTGGTTGATCCTTTAGGTGAGAATCACCCTAGTAAAATTTTCCAAACCAATTTTTGACCACCCGGGAAGCTGGAACAGGATACAAATAAAACTTTGGAATGCTTCTGGCTGGCAACCAATCTACCGCAGAAAGCAATCGCAACCTACTGCAGGATAATCTTCTGTCTAGTCAGTCATGTCTCTTTTGAGACATGATCGCCCAAAGCGTGTATTAACAATGTCACTTAACTAACTAAAACTTGGATGGAGTGGTGTTAAAGATTTTGGGAAGAAGGTGAAGCCAAAATATAATTTGATTGAAATGAAAGACAGTGCTAAGAAAGAGGTTACGTGATGCAGGAGGGACCCTTTTTCACTTGGACTTTAGGGCTGCTATTAGTTGTTCTTATTTCATCTTTTTTTTAACTTGGCTTGTAACATATTTTCATCGCTCTCATTTAATAGAAGTAGCTGAACGAGTCATTGTCTGTGTCCTTGTTAGAGAAAGTGGGACTGAGCGTGTCTTTAATCGTGGGGGTTTCAAATACAGAGGTTCCAATGTACTGAACTTCCATCTAATCTTGACAACGACCATCCATTCACCTTTTTCTTCTTCATGACCGAACGAGTGGATGGTAAATTATTTTAGGAAAATGATGGCCGAGCATTGGACCTAACTGTAGGTCTTACCACATCAGTCCGAATCGTTGGCATGTCCATTACAGTAAAACGTAGATAACAGACTGTAATAGAGGGGGATTTGGCTCAGCTAGAACTAGAACTAGAGAGGCCTTCTTCTCTGAGAAGGAGGAAGAGAGGTGACCAGTCGCTCCTCATTTCTAATAGGTTTTATCACGGTGTCTTTTGTGGAACAACATCTTTGGCCGAAACGCTTGTTGATAAAAAAGACGGACACCATTATTTTCTTAATATTCTGTAATTTAATGGGGTCTACCAGCAGTTCATTGTCTACGGCTATATCGTGTTGAATACACCGGCTCCCGTCCAATCACCGAAGTTAAGCAACATTGAGCCTGGTCAGTACTTAAATGGGTCACCATTTGGGAATACCAGGTGCTGTAAACGTAAGGACCAAGAATGGTCCACTGGCCCTCCAGGTTTGGGAGTTGAGTGCAGGGCTAACAACCCTACCCCATAAAAGACAGTTTGTTACAGAAACAGCAACAAAAATTTGCTGCCCTATGCACCATCTGGGTGTGACGGATAAATAATGATGATGACCAGCGGTTCATCATCTTTGGTAAGATGTGAATAACTTATTACTTTCCACAGGAATTCTGTAATGTTGAATATACACTTCAGGGGCCCTCCAGAAAGATGGCGATTCCACGGCCGCTATATTATCTTTGTGGCTGCTGCTGATGTAGTTGACCATGCCCTTTTGATTTTGGGTCCTCTTATTTCAGGTTAGTGCATTTTTTTCTGTTACGAAGTTTTGCCTATTTGCGGCCACTCGTCGATGGTATTATTACTTCTGTAAGGGTAGATTTATTTTAACCAAACAGCTTCTTTTCAACGAACTGATATTTGTCGATTCTTTTTTGCTTTGTGTTTTCTTTCTTTGTCGATTCTCTTTTTGCTTTGTGTTTTCTCTTTTTGTCGATTCTGATTTTGCTTTGTGTTTTCTTTCTTCTTAAAGTCAAAACAGGAGATATTTAAAAAATAAACAAATGCCCAAACTAAAAATAATATAAAAGAAACAGTAAAAAAAAAAAAACAAATTATGAGACAATTTAAATTATTTTTACAAAGTGTGGAAAAATTAAAACTAGCTTAACGTAGAAAGGGTAACAATGACAAAAGGAATCGAACTTGGTTTATCACCAGGCGAAGGAAAATAAAAGAAAGTTTAACGTTTCAAATTAAATGAATTTACTTCAATGACACAAACAATAAAACAAAGCAACAGCGGGGTCTTTTCTATTAAATAACTAAAAATATTAAAATCAATGCAAAATATTTTAAAACAAAGAAGACTGAAGAATTAAATTAAACGCGCGTTGAGAAAGAAGGTTTGCTTTAAAAAACATAGCTGAATTAAACCGAAAAAACAGGTAAAATGTCTAGAGTAAAAACAAAAATAAAGCTGGGAAATAAAATTAAAAAAAGGCTTCAATTCGGGGTTTTATGAAAGTGTAAATAAAAAGATCACTTTGAAATTAAAAACAAGAAAAGAAAGGAAAAATACAAGTGAAACAAATAAAAAGACTTTAACTAAAAAAATAGAAAATAAATTTACTGTAGGATGGCGAAAGAAAATTGAAAATATAAAACAAAATAAAATCTTTCAAAGTCAATTCAATATAAAATGAATGTAAACAAAATATGTTTTTTTAGCAGTCTTTAAAAAAATGGAAGTGAAATCGAAGGTACAGTGTTCTTTGTTAAGGTAAATCTTCTACCCAGATATTTGTTGCGCCACATGAACAAGAAGAGGGATAGAGAGAAGTTGATCATCACTTTTATTATCGATAACTTAGCAAGTATTTAATCCCTGACCCATTCGTTCGTATATTGTCCCTTTCACCAAAATATCTAATCTATACAACACTACTTTCCATAAACACCATGAAGCTACTTTTACTCTAAGAAATCCTGTCTAATTCCATATGTACAGTCTTTCTAGAGGGCTGGGTTGATGAAAATCAAAACGCAATCATTCCTTAATGTTCGTAATGTAAAACATAATGTATTTACATAACGAAACAAAACTAGTGTTAATAAATGACACCATTTACAGTCTAATTATGGCAGAGATAATACTTAACTGGACGAAAAATACTTTGGGATTAATAAAATCAATTTTATGCATACGTTCTACTATCACTTCCACTTCCACTCACACATTTGGACGCAATAAGAATTACGAAAACTCAAACTCGAGACGAAAAGCATTCAACATTTTTCAGGGAATAGCCATCTTTGTCCTACAAATGAGAAGGGGGAATAAATTAAAGAATATGTAGTGAACAAAACAAGTTCTAGATTTAAAAATTCAATGTTTAACAATGACTCATTGAATTTGTTAAAAATAAACGAAAAAAAACCGAATTTACAAAACCTTTGCTTAGCATACACAAAACTCACGAAATTTCACACCTCGATGCGAAATGTTTTTTCAGCAAATAGAAAACTAGGAAACATCTAAAAACAAAATGGAAAGGCCAGAATCACAATGAATTCACAAAAGATCTTTTGGAGCCCCACAAATGAAATAAAAGACAGTGCAAACCCGACCGTCGCAAGAGAGAAAGGAGACGAGCAATTAACATGTACCCTTAACAAACATGGGATGACTTTACCCTGAGCGAAAACTTCAAAGACTCACATACACATACATATATATGTACGTTCTTGCCTACGTACACATAAGCTCATTCTTGCAAGTTACTACTACGAACTCTTGATATCCTTAACTTCTTTATACTGGCTCTCACCAAGCATTAACCTCTACCAATTCATGCTATTGTTTTCCATTAATAAATTTCTATTTAAACATACAAAATATATACATTTATTCTTTCACACATTCCATTCTCTAACCTTCTGATGATAGCGAATAATCCGAAGTTGTAGGGAGTCCGTTTATGTATGACACAAGGCCAATTTAATAAACATTAACCATCTCCCTACTTCTACAGATATAATTAACGTGTTCGATGATCATTCATTACATTAGCTAAGTTAATTCTACGGATGTACACAAAAGTGTGATAATCTATGCTAAAAAGCACACTGAACATGGATGATGTTTAATCAGGCAAACAATACCCTTAATTTTAGGTCACCTCTAAAAGCTATTAAAACATGATCCCTCTCAGACGAACCAAATGCGAAACATTCATCCAATTTTCGCTCTAATTTTGATTTTAAGCTGGTACTTAAAGAACAAAATTATTCGAGAAGAACAGATCTTTTCACTTCCGTAAAAATTATTTTTGTTGATTCGTTTAAATCCCGACATTCCTGATACTAAGAAACATAAGATCACACGCCTCTTCAGATGCAGCATAATATTGTTACAGATGAAACTGTCTCCGAGGACAAAATATACTGCGCCCTGGATGTGAATCACGTAACTGTGGTAATATGAAGCTTTAGTGAAAGATGTGCTCCAAACACTCCGGCAACTCACGCACTTTGGCGTAACTGCACAGAGCTGGACAGTTCTGCACGTCATATTTTGCCAACTTCGAAGTTCTTCAGTAACATTAGCCAGATGAGTAACGGGTGCCCACTGCTACAGAAATCGAAACACCACGTTATTAAAACCGAACTCATCCTTCAAAGAATCTCCAGCTGTTCCCGCGCTATCACATTATATAACTCCGTAGGAGACGACAGTCGGTAGTCGAAGAGGCCTTCTACCTTAATTTTTACAGCAAATCAACACACGGGGTAGAGGGAAAATCGGCTCAAGGATTATGTCACGCTTCCTTCTCTTTATCAGATCCATTTCTCAAAGAATATTGTTTTTTAACATCTTTCTTCTAGAAGAGTAATATGCAGTGAATATCGACTCGAAACGAGAGATCGGGGTGCTGAGTTCAAATTCCAGTTGAATTCATTGCATTCACTTACGCACAAATATCCTTGGGAAAGGTATTAATCTGTCTCTTCCTTACAGTTATGAGTTAAATAATAGGACAGATTGAGTTCTATAACCTTGGCCGACAACTAGTCTACCGCAGAAAGCAATGGCAACCTACTGTTGGATAATATTCCGCCCAGTCAGTCATGTCTCTTTCGAGATACGATCGCTTAAAGCTTGTATAAAGTATAGCACTTAACTGACTGAAGTCTAGAAGAGGCCGTTACTCTCATCAGGTAGAGACATTTAGTCCGAGATATGAACTGCATTGTCTCTTGGGGAAACTCTAACCTGGGCATTCCTACACCTTCCTCAACCTGATGGAGTCAATAGATATTTCAACTTACCATAGGACACACCTCACATGAGCGAAACAAGACTTCTTTAATAACATTAGTTCTGTGTGTAGGGGGGACGTGTTTTGAAGGAACGATAGTGTAGATGTGCAAAGCACAGAATTCCGCCATTCACCTTTAGGAAAGCCTTTTTCAAAATCACAGACGAACTTACACGTCAAACTCTTCTGGAACCTGAAATCAATTCATCTCCAGCTGGATCTTATTGCCAAACCAAGCACCGGGTATGTTCATAGGTTAGTCAGTCCGTCCAAGTGAAGGACGGGAGAAAAGAGACTCCCTTCCACGCACAAAACCATAAGGTCACATACTTATTGCGCTTGATCTTGGCTTCTATTACCATCTCATACCTGCTGATTTCTTGGCACAAAATATCAATTTTGGCCTTGTATTTCACGAATGCCGTTCCGTTGTCGGCTTAGGCTGAATACCTGGCTGACGTTGTCACACTAGACAGGATAATTCCATGTAGGGCCTGATTCACCATTATCTTGCGAATAAAGGAAGAATGCACGAATATACAGCGGTGAAAGCCAGCAACCATGACGAATTGATCTCGACAACATGAAAAGTAATGTTTTGTCATTCACTTCGACCACCGCATTGGAAGACCGATACAAGATAAACATCTGAGATCTAAACTACGGCTGAAAGCCCGACAAATTAAGGGCAGCCCCGTGAAATCAATGGTCAACCCTATCACATTCCCTGGACTGATCTAAAGTGATCAGCGCGGCTTCTCTCTCGACAGGTCCTATGTTCAAACGTTTGGATAAAGGTTGTTCTGAATGTCCTACCCTTCACAACGCAAGTATGCTCGGGGTGAATCAGACTTAGCAGGACAGTCTGTAAACGGTTGACTAAGAACTTGGCCAAAATATTTAACTGTGTACTGCACATAGTTCAGAGCAGTAAATCCAATCACGTCTGTATTTATTCTTGCGAAGCAACTTGATCACACCTCTGGTAAAGCGTTCGAATGCCGGAGCCAACAGAGGATCAAACATGAGAGACTGCCTCAAGTAGACGTCATAAGGAAGAACATCGATACTTAGAGTTTTATTTCTGCCGACAAGCTTCTATGCATCCCAGATTTCCGCTTCTATTAACGAATCCTCTCACTCAGCCTCTTCAGTCGCCTCGATGCAAAGAAATTCAGATAAACACGTGTTGAACTGTGCCGAGCTAAGACCAGGCTGACTAAAAATATCATGAAAATATGATCGGAATACCTTACATAGGCTGGTGTTTTAGTCACAGTACGCCCATTCAGCAATGCGATGCTGCCGATGTATGCGACATTGTGAAATTCTTCAGATCGCAATTCAGCCTCGGAAGACATCCTTTGTAATCTAGTCTTAACTACAAGAGCTTGTTTGTTAATAAAGAGGGCAAAATCTCCTCTGTCGACAGCTATTGTCCAAATATATTTGTTGTATAGCTCTATCAACTCTAGATTCTTATTCTATTTGTAAGAATTATTTTCTATTTTTCAACCAAATAATAATATTTTTTAATATTTTATTGGCGAAATATTTTTAGGTTGAAATTTGTTAAATTATAAGGATTTATTCTAAAAAATTCCTTATTTTTAAAACAAGAGCGCGTTTGGTATTATTGTAAAAATAACCATATTTGGAATTTTCCTTATTTGGGAAAATGAGCGTGTCTTTGTTACTTATTTGGCAAAGATTTAGCACCTGGGTTATTTCTTGACGCGAATAGTGATCGTCTGTAAGAGTTTTACGTGTTGACTAAGATAACTAATTTTATTCAGAATCTCTTGATCGTTTCCATCATTTGGACGTGTCAGATTTTCTCCGGTTTCACTATAAGTGAAATCAAGTTTTAAACTTAGCAGCTTAGATATTTGGCGGAAACTTTTGGTATCGATAAGATAATCCAAATCCTCTTTTTTTAAATTCAAGAATCTTCTAACGATTCCATTTGATGGACGTTTCAGATTCTTTTATGTTTCACTATAAGTGAAATCGTTTATTTTCTAAATTGCAATATTTAGCAATTTATAATTTAGAGGTAGATATTACTAACCTCTGCCTTTTGTGTTAACTGTGAGAAAAAACTGTGTGTAACAAACTAAACTACGTATTCAGATTTTTTCCGATAAAATTTAAGTAATGAATAATTGCTACTAATTTTTGAAGTGATTTAAAATGAAGTGTTTTATTTAAAGCTTCATTTATTTTTTAAATATTAACAGCTCTAATATGTAATTTATTCAAATTAAAATTACAGTTTTAATAACTTGTATTCAATGCCTTTGACCTTAGCGTAAATAAAGTCTTTTAAAGTATTTAAAACATAAGGTTAATACATCATTAATGTTATTTACATTTTGCGTATTTAATTGTTCAAAATATATAAAATTCGAAAGAACCTATGAAATGTTTTTTCTATCAGTAAAACAAATTACTATATATCTCTAAATTAAATACTGAGATTTTAAATATATTGTCTCTTTGATAGCAAAAGGACAAATTAAAATGTTACGTTAAAATATTAACGTAAATTAATTAATATATGAACTAATAGAGTCGGTGTAAGGGAAATAACTTGTTCCAAACTAGACGGTTGGTTATAAACAAAAAATATTATTTCATTTATCAAATAATTAATATATCTGTTAACCTGTTTGCTTGAGAACATTTATTGCAAGATTTTTGTAATTTTTGTTTGAATAAATTTGGTGTTAAATTGAATCATCGCAATTTGTAGTTCTATATATCAGAGTAACAGATGCATTTTAATTCCTATTTATTTACAGCGTAAGCAAGTAACTAAATTGTCTAAAGTTCATAGACTATTTTCTATGTTTTTTAAAAATTTCTTTTTGCTTTACTAATTGATTTTGGTTGAACAGCAGCAAACGATCTAATAGTAGCCTTAAGGTGATCCCACCACTCATTCCAAAAATGGGATGTCTAGTCCTGAAAACCCTTCCCATCGAACAAGGATGCGTATAATCTTCACTAGCCATGACAATCTTATGCTGTCAAAGTAAAGGTGAACCCGGACAATCCTATTGTCCGAATAAATTATGGAATGAAAAGTTGCACAGTTTAAGAGCCATAAGCAAACTCTCCTAAGACTTAGTCATTTTAACTTGTATGCAACACCGGAGTCGAGCTGCTCCTATTAGTCTAATTCTATTCCGGAGAAGCTCATTCCTGAACTTATCGAAAAGATCTCGAAATTGTTTTACATCCGGGTTAATAATACCTATTTAGTCTCCGTGCGATCGATATCGAGATCGAAGACTGTATTCTAATCACCCGCTAAAATTACCCGACAAGATATCGTCAGAACAGATGGATCTTCCAAAGAAAGGCGGTTCGCACCATGGAGTCGCTTAGCGCATAAACATCAATGAGATTCTCTAGTAGCATCCAAGAATAAATGTCTGCCTGCCGGATCTGCGAAATCAAGCGTACACACAGCTTTCATAAAACCACTTATCAACCAAGGAACCTTTTTGAACGTCCATAATAATACGCTGAGAAGTGGTAAAGTATATTCTAATGTATAATATCATGATCCCTAGAATAGAAACGAATCTTTTGTAAAACAAATATATTCACTCTCAAGCGCTGAAGGTCTCTATCGTGTCTCGCCCTTAAAGACTCCGACTTTTGCCCAGAATATTTAAAATGGCTAAAAAGATTGACATTTTCAGATCATATTATAGGATTAGCAGTCTACCTTAAACAATGTAGTGGTCAGGATACGTACAGCCTCATCCACTGATCCCTTCCCTATTTTAGTCTTAATATTACCGTCAATCACATGACCACCGATATTCCACGGAAAATTCAATTTAAGTGCTCTCTATAGGGAGGGAGGAATAAAAACTTAGACCCTCTCTGATCTGAATTGTTTATGTCTCTCGATAATTGCTAATAAGGATGTGATACCCAACGGCCTCTTCCTTCGTCCCATAAGCCTGCTGGAGCGCGAAACTGACCTGAAAGTGGTATGGACCAGACTGGCGTCAGGAAATTTCTTCAGATTATCGGCGTATTTATCGCTACAACTTTATTAACAGTATTTCACGGTCTGAATTTCGTTAACATACTGCCTCATCTTCTCCATTTGACCCGAGGAAACACGACAGACATCTCCGGTGTTGTACAGCAAATTTGATCCTTTGTTTTTTAGTTTTCACAATAGACTTCTTTTTTTTTAAATGTTTTGTCGTGCAGGAGGTAATTGGAAAAGAGGGAAAAACTGTGATTCACAGGGAGGTTGCACTCGCTTAAGCGGGCCATACTTAAAAGAGGTGTAAAAAGTGTGTCAGATACCTCTTTGTGTGATGAAGACGCGTCAGAGGCTAGAGGAGCGTGGCACTTCCTGTTTGACAGGGGATTGTAAACTTGGTGTGGGTCTTTTTTAAGGAGGTTACTTTTATAGGGGTTATGGACATTGACTTAGTAACTAATGACTTAGGAATGTGCCAACCTTATTTTATGAGTCGGGGAAGATAAAACAGAGGCTGAAAGACCTAGTACCCAAACAGGCATACGCAGCTTTACATTTTGTCATTTAGTTGCCTAATATCTTTAATATCTTGAACTTCTCATAGCCCGGGTTATATTTTTATCTCACCTGATGTATTATCGGCATAGCTGTCTGGTGTCTCACACTTCGGAATGGGACTGTGTTAAAACTCGTTTTCTAGGGGTTATAGTATAAAGTCTTTCTTATTAATTTCTCGAAACGTCTGTGAAAATACACTGAAGACAAGCTCCAACAGTTTTCTTTTGCTCCTTGGAATACTTTATCTACGTTTTTAAACGAGTCCATTTGTGTCAGTAGGAGTGTGTTATTTACACCACAATATCGACATTTATTTAAAAATATTTTATTTTATTTATTAAGAATCACCTCCTCCTCATTCTGGTGTACTGAACTTAGTGTGATGCCCTGCACCGGGACTGTTGGCCTCAGGCCACATCTTGATCACAGCACCCAAATCTGAACACTGCACAGGGCGGCTGTCTAATTTGACGCTCGTTCTCGATGACGGTCGTGACGATCCCAGTTGTGACACTGCCACCCAGTCGCGACGATCCCGTCCGATGATGTCGCCACAAAAGCTGGACTACAGGACGTCTTTTGCAACAAAGGACCACTGTTCCACGTTCTGATTAGATCCCAGAAGTCTAGTCGTGCAATTTCAATAGTCGTCCCTTTTAGCCAGTCCGGACACTAGAGTACACTTATGAGTTGAAAAAAATAAACACGTCACCAAAAAAAAAAAAAAAAAAAAATTAATAAAATAAATGAACGAAGTCGAACACGCCTGGAGAGCTACGTAGAATGTCTTTATATAAAGAAAAAAACAATGTCTGTCTTTTCCCAAGAATAAAGTTGTCGAAAATGACATACAATCGTCGAAAATGATTTTTACAACGTAGAGAGAAAGTTCGCCAAAAGCATCATAGCTTCCAATCGTTAAATGAAATGTTTAATCTAAGTTTCGGGTTCTTTTAGGTTTCGGGAATCTGATTGAATGTGCCGAATCGGAGCGGCCGCTGGCGGAGTGTGTGTGGGTAATGACGGCGGTGGCACTCTACCCGAAATCTGAGCTAACACGCTCTCCAAATAAACTTTTCGTGTCGAGCATATATTTTATAAGCAATTTCGATCCTCTCTGGGGATCCGGCCGGCTCACTGCCTTTGGCCACTAAAAATCGGTCTCCGCCCCTTCGATTTGCGGATGTCTTAGCTCGACCAATGAGATCATGCCAACTCACACCGAACTGAATTCATCTCGGGTCACTTCGGACTATTGGGCTAAACAGCGGCCTTGGCCCTCGGGTGACCTTATCAAATCACTCTGACACTTGTTTTGTCTACGCGTTTTCAAATTAGCGGAATCAACATTACAAATCTAAGGGAAATCTATATGAACATGAAAAGATTCGAAATTTATACAATCATAAAAGACGAGATATGATTATTTTCCCAAAATAATCAAATTTTATGCTTCCCTGTTTTTCGAAGCACTTAATGGTACTAAAATATTTTTTCCTAAGCTCACATCACGTGACGCAATAAAACATTAATAATATCACCAATATCAATTTCTCCGTTGTTTTAAACCAACCAATGGAAAGTATCCCCGCGGGAGAGGGGAAAGCATCACCGCGTGATATAGTGTCACACTTTGTACTTTTTCGTTTTCAGAGTAACTTCCTGTTTTTCTTTTCGTTTCTTGTTTCTGAAAATTGCTTTTCACGTTCATCGAATTCTTGGGATGTAGGTGCATCAAAACTATCATAGGTTCTTCCTTTCTTTCTGGACTTTCTACGGTAAGCATTTTCTTTAAATGATAATAATGTATTTTATATTCCTGTTTTTTTTTTCCTTTAATTATTTATATCATCATTCCGATTCGTGAAATTAATTCACCGACCTTCTACATTTTATACACAAAGAAAAAGATTTCTTTGCCATTTTTGAAAAATTTAGTGTCCTTTTTGTTACACATTTTCTTTGACTTGGTAACACCTTGTCAAACACCGATATCATTCTTCTTGCAAAAATCAATTCTGTCGGTGACATGCCTGTCGGTGCACTGGGATTTGGCGTTATACGGTAAACTCTTACCGATTTTGTAGTGTTTTTTCGCTCACTTTTATATGACTTGCTTTTTCATTGCTCCTTGAGAATATCTAGAAGTTGTTCATCTCTATGTTTTAGTAAGTGGCCTGATGTTTGTTATTACTATGTTTTCTTGTGTTTATATATATATATATATATATATATATACACACACCTACATATATTGATAAGACACAAGAAGTGTCGAACAAAATAGCTACTTTTGTAGTGACATTATAACATATCCATGTTATAATTCATGAATAAATATTATTATCTCTACTTTGTATTGAGCACTTTTTAAGAATAGTGTTTCTTTAGAAAAGGCATATTATTCCATCCATACGTACGCTATACTCGTATACATATATATAGGTTTGTGTGTGTGTGTTCATGGAAGTATTAGCTGTGGTGGACAGAAAATCAAGGATTTGAATAAATTTGGTATTCGTCATAAATCTATACACTGAAGAATTACTGGCATTTTATTTTTATGCCACAGAAGCAGAAGGTGAGAGAATTTGAATCTTTGTTCGTGTTAAGATGAAAAAAAACCCTATCCAGTAAAGATTACGAAAACATCCATTTGTAGACAATAATTGTTTCTTTCGCATTGAAAAGGGAAGAATTTACGACATTAATGTATATCTTTTTTCAGTTGATTAAATCTTCCAAGATTTTTCCGTCTAGGATTTTAAGAGGAATTTAATTTAATCTTACATATGTCATCCCAACCTGAACTTTACATTGTTTAGATTCAGTAAAAGCATTTTATTTTATGTTCCCCGCTCTACCAACTCTGATGCCAATATATTTATTCACGGTTGATAGGTTCATTTACTGTGAGTCGTTCTTTTTCACTTTTCAGACAGTTTCCGATATATTTAAATATATTTCTCTTAAAATCATTCTTGGTTGCTGCATTATTAAAACATTTCTTTTTTTCATTTCTGCTAAGGGGTCAATATTAGATTTCTGTAGTTGTGTCAAATTTACATTGGGATAAATAACAACATCACTCATCGATATTGAGTCCGGGAATCAAGGCAGCCTTTGAGAATTGAAAAAAAAATCACTCGACCGGCGGTAGAGAGCAAGGGAAAATTTACTCGATCCAAAATCATTTTACTCGACCGACTCCATTTTCTTAATAGTCGCCTTACGTAAACATAGCGTGAATCGCTGAAGGAAAACAAAAATGAAATACTAATTAAAATTTCTAACGTGTTAGAAAGGATTTAAAAAAATAACAAAATTTGATTTTCCCTCTTAATAAAAGCATAAACATTTTGATGATAAAACTTTCATTTTATTACGTTTGAGCTTTTTTCACATCATGATTTACTGTTTATTTTTTTATTTTTTTTGCATTTTTAGTGGATTTTCTTTCTTGTATAATTTGCTTTTCGGTGCGTGGTTAAAAGATAAATGAGTTTTTTTTTCTTTCAAATGTTTGTTTTTACTTTTCGTCAGCGTGGAGAAAATATAGAATAATAATAATATTTTAAGAATCTGTGAGCGTCTTTAATCTGCTCGACAGAAACATTTTGGCACTACTCTGTTAGCGTTAATTAAACGAATGTTTATGCTGACCGCAACGATAATAACCAAGAATTCATTAATGTCATTGTAGGACATTCTAAGTAACGTGTAAATATTCAATGGCATACTTTTGGGTTGTACGATTTCTTTTTTATAATTTCTGAATGGGCACGTTTTATGGAGAGACTTTAATCGACCGCAAGCGAGTAAAACAATAATTTTAATCGACCAATTAAGTTTTTCATCGACTGAGTAAATCCGGCGAGTGAAATCTCAAAGGCTGAATCAAGGTAAACTTTATTTCAGATTTAATTATGCAAATCAATTGTTTTCAGAACAAATTACCATTAAACAACCTGTGTTACTATAGATAGGCCTTATATATATATATATATATATATATATATATATATATATAACTACAAAACTGTATAGTTAAAACATTTTCCCACATTCAATACTTAGCATTAACTTTTCTATAAAATACACATATATTTTCATGTGAACGTTTGTGATATATTTATTTGACTGTGGTCAAAAGCATAATACTAACATCATGATAGGAAATTCAAAACATTATTTACATTATTCGCACTGTTGTCTTCATCTTTGTTGCCATCTTCACACCATATTCAGGGGATTGGAATTTTGAACTGGTTCCTTTATTTTGATCAGTTGTTCACATTCCATCAGTCATGCTACTGCTGGATGTTTTGGTATCTACATTCAACTCAACTCTCTAAGTTTTTTGTTTACCATTAATACAACGAGGTTTTGAAATGGAGGACACATGGCTTAATGGATAAAACCGTTGGTTGGATCCAGTGACTTGACCCAGTAAGTTTAATTTTCTGATTAAGATACTTAGCGAGTTGAGTAAGTGAAAGTATTGGAAACTGTCGATGATTGGCAACAAGTCAACGTAATGGAGGCTTCAATCGTGCTGGTCTTATTCCAAAATTGGTCACGCAAGATTATGCACTAACTCTCGGACAATTCACTCAGCTTAGTTGCAGAATAAACTAGATTTGCGTTTCGTGGGTTAAACACACATATGTAATAAGGATTTGTTAGCAGCCATTACAGATGTGTCTGCTGGGTAATGAATAGTATTCATCCATAGATATATTGCTGTTTGGAGGAAATATTTGATCGAACCTTAAGAGGATTTCTCACATACCGGATCGACCTATTCTTAGTTCATATAAACGTGTATGAGCACTTGTAAATGCACTTCATGAAACTTTATGAAAAAGAGACTTTCACCAACTTATGTAAAATCCTGATAAATATGCAGTTGATGGAGAGGGTGGAAACAAATTCTGATAAATATAGAAACTCTCTTAATGAATAAATAAAGATGTACGTAAAATATGTATAGAAACATAAATATCAGACTGGTTATTTAGATTAAAGTTACTAGTTATATAATATCGTTTAATGAGATCAAAAGGTCAAAATAAATAATTATGAATTAAAAACAGTTTATTCCATTTTTGAAGGAGCTAAGAGAGCTTATAAAGAAGGATTCAAAATTTAAAATTGTGGCTAAGCGTCAGAGGTTTATTTAAAATTATGGAACAAGCAACTAATATATTAATTTGACTTAAATTAAAGTGAGTATTTCTAATCTATGAAAAAAGATTATTTCGCCTGTATAGTTGAAAATTTACCGGTCAGATTTTGGTACTAGTTGCTATCTTTTTGGCAGCAGTCGGGAGTATGGTTACTTTGAAAATTTGTTGCAATTTTCAATCTCTGGTGTCTTCTCGTGACTTAGCAGGGCGGAAAATGTTTTAAGCAGATCACCGCTAGTTACTTCACGCGACAAACTTGGCTGGTCTCTCTGGCTATGCCTTCTACATTGCTTACCTGTTGCTTGTGTCTTTAATTACATCTAAGAAAGGGTCCAGAATACTTGACAAATTTCAACATTTTGCTTAATCATTTTTTGTTCATATTTTTGAGTTTTCAATATTCTTTTATTTAGTGGCTTTCTTTTTATAGCAGGCGTTATAGGAGTTCGAATTCTAGTTAAATTTCTTGCATTCATTTACGCGCAAATACCCTTGGGAGAGTTAATAATCTGTATCTTCCCTCCAGTTATGGGTTAAATAACAGCACATATTGTGTTCTCTAGCTTTGGCTGGTAATGGCAATCTACAGCTGGATAAGCTTCTGTCCAGTCAATCATCTCTCTTTCGAGTCGCCGAAGCGTGTATCATGTATGATACTTAACTGACTGACTGTGGAGCCTCTCTTATTTTGGTAGATAAGTAACAATGACTAGACCCGGGAGCAGCAAACTTCTGTATATAAGGAGTATTTTTCATTCTTTTTTTACTGATGATTTCCTTCTTATTAGCTGAGAGAGAATTATAAACAGGGAATAAGAGATAGATAGATAGATAGATAGAGAGAGAGAGAGAGAGAGAGAGAGAGAGAGAGAGAAAGAAAGAATTACATTGTTTTAAGTGAAAACAAATCTCTTATTTTTGTTTCTGTTTTATTTTTTACTAGCAGTATAGCCCGGCGTTGCTTGGGTGTAATGAAAGCTTTAAAACTATTCCATTGTCCTGGAGCTCAGACTCTTTGGACGTTGGCACGAAAGACTGAAAAGCAGTAGTTGTTTCCAGTTAAATCGAAACCGTAGACAGAAAGAAAAATGAATGGATTAAGTCAAATTTTGAATTCCTGGTATCGATATCAAATAAGTTTTTTTTTTTGTCGTAAACTGAATTTTGAAGGCTAAATAATTCCTCTGAGTAAATGGTATCATGGCTGAGACTAAGAACTACAATTATACCTACTTAGAGCCAAACCCAAAGCAAAAACTAAAATAAAAAGGCTGAAAAAATGCAGACATACAGGCAGATAAACAGACACACACACAAACATCTTGCCTTATATATATATATATATATATATATATATATATATATATATATATATATTATCGGTTTTCTGCACTATTGTAAGAACTGCAACCTTGAAACTTCTGAATATCGTTTCTTATGTCTTTGTCTATGAGTGTATCAAATTTGATTAAAATTGGACCACTCCTTCTATATCCCGATTTTTTCGATTATCGATTTTCACTATTAACCGGGTGTACCTCGACACAAAACCTAGCTAAGAACACTCGCATACGCTTATAGTACAACTGTGTAAACTTTCAAGAAAATCGGTTCAGCCGTTTCGGACTCTATAGGTAACGGACACACACACACACAAAGTTCCATTTTTAAATAAGTTTAGATATTTTATTTTTCCTTATTAGGGCTCATCACAAATTCACTAAATCACAAAACAATGCCTAAATGTATAAAAGAAATATAAAGCAGAAGAATAAAAAGTATAATTTAATATCTAAAAATAAATGCTTCTTTCTGGTGACTTCTTTATTATTCTATATTATTATTTTGTACATGCCTAATCTTTCCGATATAAAGTTAAAGTGTGTCCCAGAATTTTAGTTATTCCAAATACTGCGTCCTGATTGATCATGTGATTAGTGTTCTTTTTTATGCCTTATCAACCATTTACAGAAAATAATTTTAGATAGAATATTCTTTGTATATCGAGGGATAATGCTGTATTAGTGATACAAATCTTATTAATTATCACATACCTAGAAGATATTAGATGGATTAATTTGAGCATAACAATTCCAAACTATTACACATCGTACCATCCAAGCTTGCTGCATCTGGTATTCGTAAAATATTCCCTGAAGTAAAACATATCGAGAAACACCCCTTTAATATATTGCATAAGAATACAAAATAATTGATATCATTAATAGAGAATACCGTTCTCTACTATATTCAACAAGTATGAAGTACAATTAACACTCAGTACAATTAGTACATCAAATGTTGTATCCTAGAATATGAGCACCGTATATTAAGGGATGGGATAAAAATTCCGTCATATTTAATTAAAGAATGATTGGTTGGTTGGAAAAATATTTCCTCTAAGTTTTTTTTTTTTCGTACATATAGCAATCTTCACCGTGTGATTATTTGAAAATTGTATATAAATGTATTTTTATACACTATTTGGCCATATCTGGGACCCTAAGGGTTACTCTTTAATCACAGCAATTACGTGCACCAATCTCTCGATCAGAGGAATTGCTGCCAGATGTAGTTTATCGTCATACCCAGGTACTCCCGCTGTTCATCTCAGTTTTCTTGATAAGCTCCAAAGGAGAATCAGTACTGTGATTGTTACCGACTTGGTTGCTCGACTCCAGCCACTTTCTCACCGATAGGAAGTGGCTTCCCTCCATCTGTTCTCTAAAATTTTCATGGTTTCTGCTCTTACGAACCTTCGCCACAAGGATTTACTCGTGCAACTAGACTGGCAACAAGGTTCCACCCATCTAGTGTTAGATCAACCAAATGCAGGCGACAATTCTACTCCAACAGCTTCTTTTGTCGCATTTTCCGCCTGTGGAACTCGCTTTCATATTCTTGCTTTCCAGACGGCTACAATCTCCAGGAATTTAAATGCAATGTCAAATACCGATCTCTTAACCACTTGACTCTAGTTCTTTCCACATCACCCTGTATATCCTTTCCTCTCTCTCCACCTCTGCAACTGTCATCACCCCTGCATTTCCATCCTTCTGTTGCCTCTTTTCTAACTTTTTCGTTTTTCTCTTTACTCTCTTTCTATATAATCTTTTTACACTTATGTAGTCCCCTGCTCATCAGTGGCGTTACCACCTTGCTTGAGTTGAAAAGATTGAAAAAAATTACTTTCGTTTGAACATTTAAAAATGTTTCCCTTGAAACAACATTTGGGTAAAACAGTTTTCTTTCAAATGCAATTGCTGTTTTTGCTCTTTCTAGTCTAATACAGTTTCATGTGCTATTCATTTTAGTTGTTACTCTTGTTGGTAGCCATCTTGTAACTTGGTTACTGTTGTTTGCTACAGTATTTGTGATTCTGTAGCGCCTGACTACAATATGGAAAGTGAGATGATTTTTGCCAAGAGCTTTAGGCTTCATTCACTGAAATTCTTTTTGCCATTTTTCTCAGAAAGTGGTTATATAAAGCTGAGAGTTTAAAAATTTTTGAACTCCTCTGTCATCATTAATTAAATTCACATAGCAATCTTGATCTGAAGAGGCTCTTTAATAACATTAATATTTCAGTTTAGTAGTAATCTCAGTTGTTGGAGGAATCTGACTTTGGCTTTCCTTATCATCTTCACTAATTCTTTTTTTAACCTGATCTATACACCGAGATAATTATAATGTTTAGTAATTACCATTTCCACATCCTGAATTTTTAATAAAGATTCAGGGTAGGTACAATCACTGCTTTCTTTTAATTTCAGCTCATATTTTAACTTGAGACTCATTTGTTGGATGATATTGTAGAGAATACAAGACGTTCGTGAATAATCAATTATACAAATATTTATAGATTAAAACAGTGTAAGTATTAAATATTTTAAACAAAATGCAAGGTGTTAATAAAGCAAAAGAATTTACACAAATATTCGTACCTTTACCAATTGTATTTGCGCGTAACGTAATAGAAACAACCGAACTAGAATTCGAACTTGGCTCTTCTCTGATTAACAATTGTGAGCCATTATCAATTCTATTATCTGCACGTCACGGCTCACACTTTCTGGTATTCCCAACCAGTACAGACCAGGCCCAACGTTATTGAATTTTGGTGCCTGCACGACAACCAGTGTTTCAACCATTAGCCTTAGCCTTTATTATGAAGGTCATTCAATAAATTTCGGTATAAGGACTTCTAATACAGATAGAAGCTTACTTTTTTTACATGTTTTCCTTCACTTTTTTTTAATCGTATCACCCAGAGCAAGGCAGTAATGCCACTGATGTTCCGAGGGCTACATAAGAGTAAAAAGATTAAGTAGAAGAGAGTGAATAGGAAGAGGAACCAGTTAGAAAGGAGCAAGAGGAGAATGGGAATACAGGTGTGATGACAGTTGCGAAGGTGGAGAGAAAGGAAAGGATATACGGGGTGGTGAAACTAGAGTCAAGTGGTTAATAGATGAGTATTGACATTGCATTTCAATTCCTGGAGGTTGTAGCCGTCAGGAAAGCAAGAATATGAAAGCGTGATTTTCACAGGGATTTAATTCTTTTGCAGATTGAAAAAGAAACGTTTTGGAGATTAACAAAGATGGCCGACCAAGAAGCATACTTCAGGATTGAACAGAAGTCAGTTATCAAGTTTTTGGTTGCTGAAGGGTGCAAACCAGTTGAAATTTAAAAGAGAATGTCAACTGTGTATGATGCTACATGTTTCAACCAAAAAATATCTACAAGTGGGATAAATTGTTTAAAGAAAGACAGATCAGTGTTGAGGAGGCCTACAGAAGTGAGGTCTCCTGAGGTGATAGAATCAGTAAATGACCACATTTAGTCTGACAGAAGGGGGGCAGTGGATGACATTGCAAGGATTTTGAGCCTAGTTGTTGGGACAGCACGAAAAATTGTCCATGATGACCTTGCCTACTTGAAGATCAACTGCAAGGCCTCACACAGCAACCCAAACGGTGCAGACCATCAATGAGTTGGGCTGGGAACTGCTCTCTCACCCCTCTTACAGCCCAGATCTTGCCCCTTCAGACTTTCACCTGTTTGGTCCCTTGGAAGCGTTCACGAAAGGCACGAATTTTTAAAGTGAAGATGAAGTCAAAAATGTGAGCGATTGGCTGAGACATCAGTTCAACGATTTTTGCGTTGAGAGAATACGCAAGCTTGTGCACAGGTGGGAAAAGTGTGTGACACTGCTGAGAGACTACGTTGAAAAAGAAAAAGTAAGTTTCTATGTGTATTAGAAGTCCTTATCCCAAAAGATTCATCTTATTTATTGAATGACCCTCGTACATTAAAGTAGAGACCTCCAAAAAATGAAGTAAAAAATAGAAACAGGATACCTACCGATAACGAATGTTTTTAAATCTACAATCTTGACTTGAGCATTTATTTTAGCTTTAACGTCAAACTAATAGATTAGATTTAATATTTCCTATCAGCAAAAAACTTTACCGTATTTCCAAAACTAATTTAAACTGACTGGAAATGCTTTCTTTTCTGAAATACCTGATTAGCGCCCCTTTTTAGTCGTTTTTCATCGCAGTATAATTCTCTTTATTAAAAATTCTTCCAAACATACACTTTTCTGAAACTTTATTTAAAGAGCATTAAGTAAATTAAATTAGAATTAATCTGATTTGAAAAAATAAATTATATACCTTAAAGTTAAAATATGGCATAAATGTATTTTTAACTGACAGTAGCGGTGTTGAGGTGTTTGATAAGGTGATAAGAAATCCAAGGTTATTCTAAAATGAGTTTTTGTTTTAAACATAATTGAAGAAAATGACACAAGCGCCTTTTATTAGTGATCTTAAAAATTCATGAAAATATACTCTGTAATCTAAAGTTTTATCGAATTTCATGAGTCTTTGCATTATATTTACTAGAGACACCTTATTTCTGATAATGTCTTGTATGGTGTACAAAAACGGCACAAAATCTAAAATTATTTCTGTATTGATTTGTATAAATCATTTCCATTTATGATTACTACAAATAGTTTTCAATTAATTATAAAGATAATTATTAAAATATATAAAACTTAAGAAATGTTCATAATTAATATAATATGAAAAAATCTTTTCATAATTTATCGATAATTTTTTCTGAAACAACTGCTCTGATGAACTTTTTACCTTGGCGCCCATTCACGTGAAGTTAAGTGTGCTACTAGATTGCCATCTAGGTCCCACCATTTTAAAGTTGAAATATTTAAATGTAACCATCTCTTCTAATTGAAAAGTTTCTTTTCTTGCACTTTCCGCCTGTAGCATTCCTTGCAGTTAAGAGCTCCATAAAAAAAAAATTAATGCAACGTCAATTGCTATCTTCTATTTTCTTGAGACTTATTCATGTTTTATCGTTTCTTCAATGCCGTCTGTATTCAATATTTTCTTTCCCTGTAACCCTCTGAAGTGGTCACCCACTTTCTTGTGGTGAATCCATAAAATATATTCTTAAAAGTTTATATACCTTGAAAGAAGGGCACGTATATCAGTACAAAATATTTTGATAAACTATAGATTTTACAACGTGGAGCTTCCAAATAGTGACATATGAAAATTGTTTAGTAAACGTTTAAAAGTATTACGTTGTTATAAATTTTACAAATGTCTATCAGAAAAAATATTTAAATCAAACATGCCATTCTGACGAGAAATCGGAATAACTAAATATATCGTTGCCCACCGCCACTGGATAAATGAGCGTCCAAACCAAAAGGCTCGGTCTCTTTGTTCTTAAACGACTGGGCACGTGCCATAAAATGTCTTAATGTAAGATACTCAGTATTAGGTACATCAACATATATGTTGTCGTCATTTGAAAACTGCGTATCGATATAATTATTTTGCCGTCATAAATCAGAGAAATCAACTCACACGTGTGAAATGCGATTAAAATAATTTAGCAACAATGTTAGATCTTAGATGTTGTACGGAGCAAATGTAAACAATCGGCTCCATTTGCCAAAAAGTGCGAAAGGGAAAATTTCTGAACTTAAACTCAAAAAGTATGTGTCGACATGGGTTTCCTGTAGATATGTGCCTCTATAAAGTTTGAATGGCGTAGCTTAAAAAATGTAGGCGTGCATATGGAACAGTCACACACAGACTTACAGACTGCCTTTTATATATAAAGATGAAAACCATATTTTGGTCCATCTCATTTCTCCGTAGTCATCTTTACTTCCTTATTTTAAATAACTGGATAAATATTCGTAAAGATGACAGAGGCTATAGAGACCGAACACATATATTTTGGTAATGTTAGAAATTGCAAAGTAAATATGCACTTCTCTTAATCACAAGTCAATCACAACCTTGATTAACTGTTACATACGCACGACACCCAGAGTTATTTGCCAGGATTTATCATGATTTTAATTAATTATTTAGCGAGACATTGAAAAATAGACAAACTTAAACAGCATGTGTAAAAATACTAATCTTTCGCCAAATTTGATGACTAAGCAGAAGTATTTTCCCCTAATAGCACACGCTCATTAATTCGTAATAAAGAAAAGAAAATAGTTTTAAATTGGGTTAATTAATGAACATGGGCAAAACTTCGGTAACATTCACGTACTATTCAACGATGTTTTAATAGTATTACTTTCTGACATGTTTCATTTTTAAACTCTTTTAAATACGAAAAATATTCTCAGTGTTATTTTTTGTATTTAGTTTTACTAATAATTAATGGCCGGGTTTGTGTAAATCATTCCTAGTAGAACAACAACTTCTCCTACAAACGTGGAATCAGTTTCAAATCCTAACGGAGGACACTTCTTTAATAATATTTCTCAAATATTCAATAGATCAAAATAAATATACTGTTTAAACTAAACGGAGAGTTTATTCAAATATCGCATAAAAAACGTCATATTAATACATAAATAAATTCACTACTTATACACAGTCATCGGGAGAGAGTTCTGTTTTACAGCGCATCAATACGGATAGATACCCGATTACTTTCAGCCGGGATTGAAACCCGACTGATTTTGTTGTCAGTCGGTGTTTCTACATCTAAGCCATCGGCGTACGGTGGATGAAAGCAGATATATGTATATTCGTCATCCACATACAAGCCTCTTTCGCTGTAACACAGCTCTTCAGTGTGGCTGGACATCCACTTGCTTCTGACCGGAATTTAAACTCGACCGATTTGGTGTCAGTCGAAGTTGTTACCCCCTAAGCCATAGCCGCATGGAATCAGTGAAAGATAATTTCATCGTGTTGTATATAAGCAGTGTATACACCCGCCAGTCACCGAAAGAACTCAAGTCATTGCTATAGAGTAATGCATCTATCGCATAAATTGAAATTGCTTTCAAAATTTTCTTCTCTAGAGATCTCAATCGTAATGAGAGCATAATATATTAGTCATCCACATACAAGCCCGTTCATCTGTATCACAGCTCATCAGTGTTGGTAGACAGCCACTTGCTTCTGACCGAAATCGAATCTCGACCGATTTGGTGTCAGTCGGTATCGCTAACCTCTAAGTCATGGGCACGTGGAATCAGAGAAGGAAAACTTTAGCGTGTTATATATAAACGGTATATATATATATATATTTTATAAGCGTTTCACCCCGAGCAAGGCATGTCACTGCCACTACTGTGCAGGGGGCTACGTAGAGTGGAGAAAGGCTGATTAAATATAGGAAATAACAGAAGGTGGGTGATAGGCGGGTGAGGATACCGAGAATGAGGGTTGGGTAGATGAGAGTGTTGTGAGAATAGTTGGGAGTTAGTGTGATAGGAGGTGTCTATTGACCCTACATTTAAACACCTGGAGATTGTAACTGTCGGGAAAGCAGACTTGTGGAAGGGAGTTCCACAGATATATATATATATATGTTTGTGTGTGTGTGTGTGTGTGTGTGCGCTTGCTTGCTTGCGTGTGTGAGGTATTTAGACCTAATGGAACCTAGAAAGGCGAAACTGCTACTCAAATTACATCCAGTTTCATATTAATTAAATATTTCTTTTCCTTAAAGTAAAATAATACTGATACAGTGAGAAAGAGATACAATCCGTCTTCTTGTGTTATGTCCTTTCATGACGTAGGCGATTGTGGACTTCCACTTACCCCTATCCGTTGTCGCTGTTAAACATTTTCGTCTTGATAGCCCAAACCCCCGCTTTGTCATTCACTTGCTCAAGCTTATCAAGTATGCCTTGCGCTGTTTTCCCCTGTGTCTCTATCCTTCTATCCGTTTTGAGAGTATTAGATTCTCCAGACTTTACTTCCTCATTACGTGTCTCAGAAATCTCAGCTGTCTCTTCCAAGTGCCATGAATAAATTTCCTTTTCATTTGCATCCTCTCCAAAACCTCAGCTTTTCTCACATATTCGGTCCATGGTATCCTCAGCATGCTTCTGTAGAACCACATTTATGTTTCTTTGAGTATCTCCTTCATCTTTGGGAAGATTGTCCAGCATTCGCTGCTATAAAGAAGAACAGATAATATATAACACTTCAGGACTCTTCTCTTTGTTTCAGCGAAATGGAGAGAAACAAGAAAGAAATTCTTGTATTTATTTTGTAATTTGGAAATTGACGTTGAAATCAAACTGCTAGAAATTATAGTAACGTTTGTTTTACAAGGTTTCCGGTTTTCTCTTTTCCAATCTTCTCACTTTTCTTTTTCATTGGAGTAGATAGATCTATCTATCACCTGGTTCACACTCCACCCACGTCTATTGAACAGGTTAAGAGGCTTGTCCCTTGTTCCCTGTTTAGGATATGGTTTCCAGCTTTCTCTTTTCCAATCTTTTCCCTATTATGTAGCCCCCTGCACATCAGTGGCGCTACCGCCTTGCTTGGGGTGATACGATTAAAAAAAAAAAATGAACGCACGGGAAACTAGATGAACCAATGCAAATCAAACAAGACAAAAGTAAAAATATCAGCTTTTTTTTCTCTCAGCATCTCATTCTCTGCTGAAGCTTTTATAAAAGTGATAATTGTTTTTCTATTTGTTTTTTTTATCTTATCATTCGTTTAGATTCTGAGCCATATTTGATCTGTATATGATCCCAATTCGCACACACATTCAGTAATGAATTAGAGCACTCTAGTTACTGGCGTGTGATACATCATAAGCAAAAAGTCTGCCTACTTCTGCTGAGCGCCCATGACTCAGAGGTAGAATAGCCGATTGAAGCCATTCAGTCGGGTTTCAATTCTGGGTTCAAAAGCAATAGGATGTCTAACCGTACTGATGAGCTGTGATACAGTGAAACAGATGTGTCTGCGGATATATATATAATCATATTGCCCCAAGCAAGGCAGTTTACTGCCACTGGTGCGCAGGGGGTTACATAGAAGGACAGTTATGAGAAAGAGTAACAGGTTATAGGGTGTTTCAGGAAGTGGGTAAAAGTAGAATGAGAATACTGATGAGAGTGGAGTGGGCGGAGAAAGGAGCATGAGGGAGAGAGGATGCAGGTTAGTGAGATAGAAGATGACTATTGACATTTAAATTCTTGGAGATTGTAGCTGTCAGAGAAGCAAGTAAACGGAAGGGAATTTCACAGGGGGGAAGTGCGAGAAAAGTAGTTTTTGGAGTAGAATTTGCGTTTACATTTTATTGGTCTCACAGTAAAAGGTCGGGACCTAGTTGCCTATCTTGTGGCTCGAGTAAATTCATATATAGGGATGACCAGTGAGCCAAGTTCATCGGAGCAGAAGCCGTGAAAGTATTTGTAGAAGAGACACAGGGAAGCCACATTGCGCCGGTGAGAAAGTGACTGTATCTGAGTTGCCAAGTATAGATCGATCACTTAACAGACTCTCAGTTGGATTTTGTCAAGGACCCGTAGATGAATAGCAGGAGCACCCGACCAGATATGGCAGCAATATTCAATGCATATATGCTATAAAGAATTATTAATAAGAATAATCTTTTGTAAATTAACACGTTACTAAGAAATTTTTTATTCCATTTCTTATATACAGAATTATGTACGAATAACATGTAAATTTTACTTAACAACGCATTACTTAAAGCATACGACTATCCTATCCAGCTGGTGGTCATATTTTCAGCTGTTTTCATTTTTTCCTTTCCCACATTTTTAATAATCACACATATATCGATTGAACATTTTTTAAGGCTTATCTTTGAAGGTTACTAAAAACAAGAAAATATTTATAGAATCTAAAATTTCTTGTTTTGGAATTAATAATGATTATGCGATAAGTAGATTCACCCATAGCAATGTAGAGAAATGGGGGTAAAGAGCTTTTGCAATTTATTAGCGCGTGCGAGAATGTAAAGGAACCCAAACGGAATTGGAACTCTGGTCTCCGAGTAGAGACTCCGAGTCATTAGCCACTGCATACACAACACGCACATCCAAGCTTGTAAACAGTTACCCTTCTTGATATAGCGGAACTTGATCGTACAGGAACCAGTGTTTCAACGGGAAATCGCCGTAAGTCTAAACGTCAGTCAGTTAAGTGCCATACGCGCTACACGCTTTGGGCGATCATGTCTCGAAAATGACATGACTGACTGGGCAGAAAATTATCCCGCAGTAGGTTGCCATTGCTTCTGCAATAGACTGGTTGCCGATCAAGGCTATAGAACCCAATATGTCCTATTATTTAACCCATAACTGGAGGAAAGATACGGAATAATACCTTTTTCAAGGTTATTTGTGCGCAAGTGAATGCAAGGAATTCAACTGGAATTCGAACTTAAACGTACATATATCCAATCAATACAATTAATGAATGCATGAAGCAACATCACATTTTAGCGTTATTGCCCTAACAATAGTCAGGGTAAAATGTTCAGTTTATGTAGTATTGCTGTTGCATATTTGACCTGGGAATTCTAACCATTATTATAGTAGGACTGAAAATAAGCCAAACTAAAACAGTGCCAAGATGTGATATTCCCATCAGGCATGGAAGAATGGATAATATATATTTACTGTGTAAGAAAGTGTTCAGTTTTAGAGAATTATGATTGTCGAGTTCTGTCAATGATAACTGAAGTAAAAGTGCATGTTGGAATGATTCCGACAGGATTTCGTTGGAAAATAATATCGCCTTTAAACACACATCAACCTTGTGTATATAGAAAACGATTTTGACGGTAAATATATTTGTGAAAACATTTTTTCCTATATTATAAGATATTATCTGTCCACTTGGCTACAGCTCTGGTTGAATTATTCTAATTGATCCGACTGTTGCACTGTGGGAATCTTATGTCTGAATTGCTGGGCAGATACATCCAAAAATGGTTCCGGTAGCGTTTCCTGGAGCTTGCTTTCTAAATTTTAAATAGTGCAACGTGTAAAGTCTTAGTAGTTGGTAGAAAAAAGTAGATTGTAAAGAAGAAGAAAATGTAAGACAAACGAGTACAGAAATGAAATAAGACAGAAGAAGAAGAACAAGAACAAGAAGGAGAAAAATGGAAGAAGAGGAGGAAGAAAAGTAAAATAAGGAGAATAATTAGAGGAAGAAGAGGAGTGTGAAGAAGAAGAAAAGTAGTCGTAGAAGTCGAAAAAGGGAGAAGAAGAAAAGAAGGAGAAAATAATAAGAGAAAGTGGGAGAGGAAAAGAAGACAAAGATGTATAAGAAGAGTGAGAAGAAGAGAAACATAAGAAAAAAAGGAGAAAAAAGAAGAGCAAGAAGAAGAGCAAAAAGAAGAAGACAAGGAAGAAGAAAAGGAAGAAATAGACAAGGAAGAAGAAAATGAAGATTAATTGTTTTTACACAACTCAAAAATCTTTTTCTTTTTATTTAAAGACATAAAATATTTCTTTAATTTGTTATGAAGAGAATGATTTATGTATGCAATCCAGATTTCTTAGCCCTTAGTTGGGCCGAAATAGTGGAGTAGTCTTACATTTGCCAAGTGTAATTGCGCGTAAGTGACTGTAACGCACACAACTGGAATTGGAACTCAATTATCCAATTTTCAATTCCATTACATCCAGTCAACCACGCATCCAGTCTTATATAAATTGGTATCCTCAAACAGTTAACCATCGACTTATTGAAATGACTCGACGTTGCTTAACATCAACGATTGTATGATAACTTGCAACGTAATGTGATACGGCAATAAATTCAAGCAGAAGAAAAAGAAGACAGAATGTATATATATATATATATATATATATATATATATATATATATATATATATGAATGAAACGTTGGCCAAAGAATATGAACGATAAAACTATTCTGAAAAAAGATTTTAAAAAAGATCAGCAGCACAGAAAGAAAGAAATGAAAGAAAAATTTGTAATGAAAATGGAAAAGGCAATGAAAATAAAGGGAAGAACGTTTGAAAGGAGAAGAATGAGGTGAATGAAAAAAATCTGAAAAGAACAAGGTTATATATATATATATATATATATATATATATATATATATATATAAAATAAAATATATATATATATATATAAAATAATAATAATAATAATAATAATAATAATAATAATAATAATAGTATATTACTAATATTATTTAAAGAGTGTTAATTTTGAACTCGAAACACGTATAGTGAAACAAATATAATTATGGACACTTTTTGTTCTATAAAAAAGATAAATAATATTATTAATAGTAATAAAATTTCATCTACACTTTAAACAAAACATTCACGACTTATCGCACTTGTTTCATATATAACAATTTCTCTCGTTGAAACAACCCCTAATTTTATATATATATATATATATATATATATATATATATATATATATATATAATCAATACTCAGGGGTGACAGGCCGGATGATTGCGCTTAGCATGAAACAGTCCGTCACCCCTGAGTGTTGATTTATGTTATATACTCTCTATCTCAGATATTGAGCACTTTATCCTATAAATATAGCGCACCTTAAAACTATATTTATTCATATATATATATATATATATATATATATATATATATATTTATATATATATATATCATGCCAGACTATGAAGATCAGAGTTGGTTTTATTGAATGGATTCTAATGTCATCTCATTGAAGTATTACATCATGTATATTTTAGCCATTGCTGGTGATAAATGTGAGCCATTGGTAAGCCTTCATCCTACCAATATATACCTGATCTCTTTCCGAACAGTTTTGTTTGTGTACAGAAAGGTAGCATCATCATCCTGTTATTAGTTTATTGACCCATTTTCCTAGAGATTAATGCAAGGCCAGTTTTTCCCTGATTACTGATCTCTGTAGGTATCTAAGTAAACACACTCACCACTTACAGTCTCACCATCTGGTTGAATTAGATTGGAACATCTTTTATTAATTCTTCGAAGTGAAAGAAATTTCGGACATATGATGGTGACTTTCTTAATAATGTGTGGCACACAAACCTTGGTAGTTAACAATTATCCTAAGCAGAATATCGTATTTTGAGAATTTTGGGTTATTGAAAAGTTGAGACCCTTCTTTAGTACTGAGTCTTCAGAGGCACTCAGACGATGTTGACTAATATTAAATATTGTCTTTACTGGGGAGTGAAGAACCTCGCGTGTTACTTTCTGATCTTTTAATCTGTTCAATTTTCGTACTTGATAGACCTTGACTGTATCGAATTCTACTGTTTACACTTTGTTTAGATCAGGCTGGATCCTCTTTTGAACTTCTTTGCCTGTAATTTTATTGAGAAAATTCTCGAGATCCGGAAAATATCTGATTGCAATTATTTTTTATCTGGATTCTTTCTCGAATAAGGGCGTGTCTTTTTGAATTAATAGGAAGTCTTGGTGCTAGGCCTGAAATGATGACTCGTAAGTCCCTGCCTTTGTGCAGGAATATTGGATTCGTGCCAACTTCTAGGGGTACTTTTCTCTTTGTTCCATATTTTGTGATATCGGAGGCGTACCGATCCTTCAATATAGGACTATATTTCTGAGATAAAGTATTTTAGTTATTTACACACATTTACATAGTTTAGACTGCTGTCATCATCTTTGCTGCCATATTAACAAATTTTTGGCAGTAGTACGCTCTGACCATTTTCAGGTGATTGAGATGTCAAGGCAAAAGAGGGCGTCTAGGATATAAATAAAACAAAAATAAATATAGCGATTTAGCGTCACGGCACACTAAATCGCTCAGATGACACGTTAGCAAATAAGACGTTAGAAAAAAAGAATTGAACCATTAATTTGCTAGATGGTGACGCCCATTGTCAACCTGTGAATTCCTGGTGAACAAATATCAACCGGAAAAGAAATATTACCTGCAATGTTTGTTTTTTTTTTGAGCAAAAATTACAAGCAGTACATTTTTATAAAAAACAATTACTAAGGCTCCGAAAACATTAAATTAATGACCTAAAAGGAGTTGATATGCTCATTAACAAACATATAGTTAATGGCGATGTTATGAACGCATTTTAGAAGTGGCATAAAGCAGAAATTATGAAGATCGAACCCACTTGTAACGATTCTTGCGAGACGAGCTTTGCTAACACCACGTACAGGTGTCAAAAACATAGTCATTAAAGAGAATTGAAAACGAACAAAAATACATGAATCTCTTCAACATAGCCTCGAACGTCGCAAAGGCAGTCTGGTGATATAACATGTTTATTGTGCTTGTATGGATTCGAAAGGAATCATTTATTATGAAATGATCGCAGCTTGAAAATCTGTAAGTGGTTACTGCGTCACGGCACACTAAATCGCTCAAATGACACGTTAGCAAATAAGACGTTAGAAAAAAAGAATTGAACCATTAATTTGCTAGATGGTGACGCCCATTGTCAACGTGTGAATTCCTTGTGAACGAATATCGACCGGAAGCTGGAGGTACTTTTAGAAGGTGCAATATTTTGTTAACAAAAAACACATTTGCAATCAACTGTCTTTACTCTCATCTATCATAGTCAGTTGTAAAACTTTTATGATGTCAAATTATTCTTTGAAATTTTCAGCGATTAAATTTCCATGAAATAAGCGATTGGGCTGCATAGGCTGTTAAATAAGATTATAGAAGGATGAACCAAAGAAATGATAGATCTGAACAATAGAAAAGAAAAAAGCTGGTCTATGTGAAAGTAGAGTGAGGTTCATGGACATATATTAAATATCCGTTAAAACACGAAGCAGCTCTTGATATAAAGTGATTGACAATTCTATTTAAATTGTAGGATGCTGTACACACACGCATATATACATACACGCGAGCCCATCCTTGCACGCAAACAACAAAAAAGCTATAAAGTGTGTGTGTGTGTGTGTGTGTGTGTGTGTGTGTGTGTGAGTGTGTGTGTGTGTGTGATTAAAACAAAACAGGCAAATTAATTATTTGTCAAAGCGACCGTTATAAGAATAAAATTACTCAATGTAATTTCAAATTAGGAAGATAAGAGGTAATTTGAGAAAAAGTAACATTTCCACTATCAATGTTTTACAAGTATCGGTGTCTTCAGGCAGTAAGATATACATTCTACGATAGGGAATAGTTTTTCGTATGAAATTTTGTCTTTTACACACACACACACACACACACACACACACACGCATATATATATATATATATATATATATATATATTTTAATTCAGATACTTCAATTCAAGGGAAAAAAGCAGGAAGGTAAATTCCAAAAAACCCGATCCTAATTAATATTAAAAATTTATTTTAATATTAAAAAATGATAC
Source organism: Ascarosepion bandense (assembly GCA_037127315.1). NCBI lineage: Eukaryota > Metazoa > Mollusca > Cephalopoda > Sepiida > Sepiidae > Ascarosepion > Ascarosepion bandense. Next base: position 183,333 of record JBBBDQ010001765.1, on the reverse strand, counting down.
AGGAAGAGAGCTCCATGTAATAAAATATTACAGAGCAAATATATATTAAAAAAGGATTAATTCAAAGATGTTGAATGGCCATTTCGATATGAAGATCCCCACGGGGGACGACACATCACCTCAGCAACAGAAAAAACCTTTCAGAAACTGGAGAAAAATTAGTCTACTTTTCCTTTTTAAATAGATTGCAAAGAAATTAAAAAATAAATAATAAAATAAAATAAAAATAAAAATAAAGGGAAAGAAAAAGAAAAAGAAAACGAAAAAGAAAAAGATAGAATAAAATCAAATAAATAAGAAAAGAAAAAAAAATTGACATCGTCTGGGTTCGCAAAAAAAAAAAAAAAAAAAAAAAAAGGGAGAATGTAACTAAAAATTAACAGACAGCCTTGTTAAATCGACCTAAGTTTAAGCAACACGGAAAAAAGGTGGTAAGAGAGATAAAAGAAGGAAGGGAGGGAAAAAGAAAGAAACTAAAGAAAAAATTTTTTTTAAATATTACAGACGCTGGACAAATTCAAAAACCTAATTTCCCCAAAACGTTGAAGTATTAGAAAAAGGCCTTTACTTAAAAAGGCATAATTATTAATAAAAGGGAATAAAAAGATATAGGATTTAAAATAAAATTATTTTTTAAAAAATTTAGGTCATTTGAAATTAAACTAAATAAAGACAACACTAGGTAAAAAAAAAAATAATTACAATTATTATATACATACCTATAGAAGTACACACATACATACATATATATACACACACAATTCTACGAATAAGAATACATATATACATACACATACACACACATGCATTCAATTTATTACACACTTATATACATATACATGAGCCCATCGCAGATCCTTTGTGCGGATATAAATGATGGAAAAAATAAAATTACAAATCAAGACCGCACATTAAAAGCTATCAAATGAAAAGATGATCTTCTACAAAACAGTGACAATTATATATATATATATATATATATATATATATATATATATATATAAACGCAGACAGATCTGTTTCACAGTTCATCAGTACGGTTAGACATCCGATTGCTTTTTACCCAGGATTGAAACCTAACCGAATCGGCGTCAGTGGGCGATTCTACCTCTGAGCTCTGGGCGTTTGGTAGAAAAAGGCAGACATTTTAGCGTGTATATTATCATTATACACGCCCAATAGCTGAGAGTGTTGTAATTCATTGCTGAATGAGCGATACGTAGATGCTAGAGTTGCTACTGTCTTTCAAAGTCTACCATTCTTCCAGAGTGCTCAATCACAGTGAGACAGCGTAAATTGTCATCCGCAGACAGATCTGATTCGCTGCATCACAACTCATCAGTACGGTTAGATTGTTTTTTAACCCAGGATTGAAACGCGACCGAATTGGCGTCAATCGGATATATTATTATTATTATTATTATTATTATTATTATTATTAAAGGAATTGTTGTTAGAATTGCTAATAGTCAAATCGGTACATATTCTGACGTGCTGGATATTTTTTCATACACAATCACGCACATTTATATAACTACTTTTCGACTGTGCCATGAATATTGATGTTTTATGTGGTCTTTTACTTTTCTACATGGCACAGGATTTTTAAGAAACTTCAAAGAAAAGTCAGTAATGTTTTCTGTCCTGAGCTTGCAGTAAAATTATCCCAAACGTGTCGTGGTTTCCCTAGCATGTTTCTATACTTTGTTCTAATGAGCTCTTTTCTTTGATACGTAAACAGTATAATTTTAATTGTACTAATAGATTGGCGGTTAGGTCTCATCGTTTAGCTAGCTATATGACACCGTAAGTTCTACTGTAATAGTTTCGTTATCGGTCTCCTCACATGCCGCAATTTCTTCCAGTCTATTGATTCTCTGTCATACACGCTTCTAAAAAGATTAATACAAAGTTAATTGTAATTTTTTCATGAAACAACAATCGGACAATTATTCATATTCTGATGGTAGCTAGACGATATGGAAATATTGTCAATTTTAAGGCATTTTTTCTTTAAAATCATCGGTTATCATAGTTTTGTTTCCTCGATATTTTGTTATAGATAAAAAGTCCTGGTTGTTAACATCTAACGATTTCGTTTATGGCAGCCACCCTCAAAAAATGAGTGGATCACTGATGAGTTCTCGACATCATACAAAAGAGACAGGAAACAATGAAAAGACATGGAAAAGAGTACAAAACATGACTCAAGGAAGTAAGGAGTTAATACAGACCGGCTAAAAAGGAATGGTTCAACGATAAATATGCAGAAACAGAGAGATTGAGTACGGCTAATAAATGACACATGCATAAGAAATAAATGAACAGGACAAAAGAAAAGCTCCTCAACAGAATAGAACACCATATTTGAGAAAAAGGAAATGCTTTAGCAATGGAAAAATATATAAGAGATCTCTTCCACAAAAAGATAGACCAACCCACAAGACAAAGAAATACCAATAGACCAGAAATATTAAAATCCGAATAGGTAGCTGCACTAACCAAGCTGAATAGAAACAAAGTAGCAGGAGTATACGTCATCGTAATATATATGCTTTCAGTCTTAGACGATTTTGGCGAAGACAAAAATCACAGAAATAATAAATGAAATCTACGACAGTGGCGATATTCAGTTGATTTTCATAGGATTGTCTAAGGATCTAGGTGCAAACGAATGTGAACTCCACCAAACAATCAGGTTAATGAGTCACGTAACAAAACTCATCATCCGAATTATGATGAATAGAGCGCACAGCGAATTCAGGTCAGGAATAGGACAAGAACAATGTGGTTTTATTAAGGACATTGGAACAATGAAAGCGATATTTATGCTTAGAATGTCATGAAAATGTCATGAGAAAAGGCAATACAAATGAAAAAAGTGTAACTTTGTTTCATAGGTTGCGCAAAGCCATTTGACAAAGTAAGCCACAAAGACCTGATAGGGAGAATCGGCAATCTTGACATATTCAGAAAAGATATTAGAGTAAGAAAATATATTGGCAGCAAACTGTCTGCATACGAATAGGAAACGAGTTCCGCAGATATACAAAGGTAGAATGGGTTGTCTTCTCACCAGATCTGCTTAAACTGGACAGTGAGCTGTAGAAGACTTAGCCGTATTCGCGATTAGAGGTGAAAATGTGAACAATATATGATACGCAGATGATACAGGACTGATAGCAGACACTTCTACTAGGAAGTATTTAAAGAAAGTAGAAAGAAAGGAATACATATAAAGTGCAAGAAAACTGAATTCATAGTATTCAGTAAAAAGAGGAGCCCGACATGCCAACTACAAGTCGGCGATAGTAAAATTAAGCAGGTACAGAAATTAATTACCTGGGGAATGTTCTAATAAAGGACGGAAGTGCAAGACTGAGATATGATGGCGAATTGGAATAGCCAAGTATGCATTTAAGAAGCTGGAGAGACCATTAAGAGACATGATAATTTCGCTGGAAACAAAGAAGAGAGTACTATAATACGGCAGCGAATGCTGGACAATCACATCAAAGATGAAGAAAAAACGAGAAGCAAAAAATGCGGTTCTGCATAAGGATGATGAGAATACAACTTTCAGAACATGTGTGCAAAGACGAGGTTTTGAGAGGATGGACACAAAAAAGAAAACTGATAATTAATCTCAGAAAAAGACAGTTGGAGTTTCTGGGATATAGACTGAGTAGGGAGGACTTTAAAATCTGATTCTTACGAGACAAATGGAGTGTAGGAGAGACACGCGAAAGCAACACATCAGCATACTTAGTGGACTTGATCAGATGAAAGGGGAAATGAGTGGGTAAAAAGATGGGTCGTTATTAGGTACGAGGGACAGCGAGATGTGGAAGGCCATGACCGCTTGTATTCTAAAAAATACGGCTAGTAGAAGTTACAATCCTATAGTATGTGGTTCAAGATTTGAATATCTAAAAAAAATATTTAGGCTCATATCTATCTACCTTCATTCTTTTCTATCGATCTAGTTGTGTTAATGATCTATAGGTCTATTTCGTAGGGTTCATTATCTATCTATCTATCTATCTATCTATCTATCTATCTATCTATCTATCTATATCTTTGTGGCAATTATCTATCTATGTATCAGTTTCCTTTTCTATATATCTATCTTGTTTTGTTCATTATTTATTTTGCTGAACGTAATCATAATGGGAAAGCCGTCATTTATATGAGCAATATCATTAATTTGTTTGGAAATAGTAATGTGTCTTTAGTAAACAACAAAAACCATGTCCAATGCAAAGAAGCAATCAAAGGTGGATTTTCTTTAAGACGATGGCAGTAAAAATTGACGAAAGTTGCGCTCATTTTACCAAATATGCCAATAAAACTCGTCCTTTGATGGTCGTTTGAAACATACCAATAAATGACGAACAAATGCTATACTGTTCTTTCTCACCAGGAGCAATCGTTTGAAAACTTCAAAATAACTTTTGAGCGTTAGTTCATTTGACACAAACTTTCAGTACACCAACGGCTCAGCACAGAGGTGTTATGTCCATGACTATAAACTGTTTTATGCTACTTCGCATGCAATTGGAAGTTGGGGAAAAAAGAATTTTATCAGCTATTTGTAAAAACCAAATTTGCATTATGATTCAAGTTCCGATATGTTCGGAGAATAGGGAAGATTGCGCAGTTCTTCTAGAATCAGAAGAAAATGATTAAGGCGCAGGTGAGAGAAAGATAGTCATATTCTTGTTCAACAAGTTTTAAACTTTTGTCTTATATTTTATGCTGACTTAAAATATCTAGCATGAGATTTGTTATTTCGGAGGCTGAAATTATTACATGTGACTGGAGGCGGAAACAGTCTTGGCTTTTAAAAACATCGGACAGGATATCTAAGATTTTGAGCAGGATATAAAACAGCTTACTCGAAAATTGGAAAAATATAATAAAATCAAAAAGAGATTGTTCGTTCTTTTTAATAAAACTTATCTGGGCGCACACACACACACACACACACACACACACACATGTGTTTAATGCAAAAAGATTGTCATTTTAACTGAGCAGATTCATGCCGACTTTGTAGTTTTGTGAAAACACCATTATGATATCGTCAATCATTAGATTCAGGTTTTTATTCGGTCTGCCATCATATCCGCATTTCTTTGTATTTATATGGAGGTTTTGTTGTGGAAGTGATCTTATGTGAATTGATTTGTTTTTCTTTTTATTATGTAGATCTTTATTTTATTGATGAAAGAGGTCAACACAATAAATAGTGGTCGCTTAAATGACAAGTACAAACCAACTAAAAAGCAATTAAATGAAAACCCATTCAATATAAAGTAATTAATCGGACACCAATTCACACGTAAATTAAAAGTAATAAAAATAAATATAAATATTGTAAATATACTAGAAGACAAAGGTACCCTCAATATTCTTTTGCTTGCGTGCAGATGCGAAAATATATTTCTGACCACATTTAAGTATAAATTGTTTAATAGATGACTCAACTTGTATATTATTTTATCTTATTGTCTTCATCACATGATATTTAAATTACCGATCACCAATTGCACAATTCAATTTGATCCTCAAACCCAGTGTCACCACACCTTTAGTGGCTTCTACATACATACATACATACATACATACATATATATATATATATATATATATATATATATATATATATATATATTTGTGTGTGTGTGTGTGTGTGTGTGTGTGTGTGTGTGTGTGTGTGTGCGTGTTGATTTAATAGGCTGGTTAATAAAATTTGATAAATAAAAAGACAACAAAACGATAAAAATATCGTCATCTTTTTATAATCATTTTGCCCCAAGCAAGGCAGAATCGCCACTAATTTGCAGAGGGTCGCATTGAAAGAAGTAAGAATGTTAGATGCATAAATATATAAATGAGCAAAACTGATTCTGACGAAAAACACTTTCGAGCCCAACACAGTAACCCAAGGCCAAGAGGGCGAAATGTCTTGCTCTCTCGAAGATTAGCATAATCCCTTCAGATTGTAGACAAGAAAGTTTCTCTATGCTGGCCAAAGGAGAGCAGTCCTGTTTTGGAGGTATTAAAATTTACCAACCTTTTCTTTCTCCATTCAGTCAAAGATTCTAGGTTCCTTTGAAGGTCAGCAGCGACATTTACTTTGTCAGGCTTGGAGGATTTTTTATTGACACGGGAGTAAACAATGGTTTCATCTTTATAGATGCTTACTTGGGAACTGCTTACATCAAGGCATTGGATAGAGCCCGGAAGAATAACTGCATTCGTATGAAAGGCACTTGAAGTTTGGCCGTTCAAAACAACCTGTATTTCGTGATTTAATCGTCCAAAAATGCCATAAACTTGAAACATGCAGAAAAGCCAGCTTGCCAAACTCTGGCGAATGCTTTCGAAATATCGAGCGTAACACGACGAGCTTCGCTCATCTTATTAAGAGCCTAGTATATATAATTGCAGAATGTCGTTAGCATATCAGCGGTAGATCTGGCAAAGTGGGTGCTACAGTGTTTGTCAGAGAGATTTTTGTGAGGTGTCTGATGCCGAACTAAATCAGCAATTATAATAGACATGTATACCCTGCCAAAAAGAGGAAAGGGGTTAATTTGTACACATACAAATCACACACACGTAAATGCGTACACACATACCTGCACACGCATATATATGTATACACATATATGTACACGCACACAGATACATATATACATATACACATATACGAACACACATATACACTCAAACACCAGCAAAAATAAATATGTAAGCAATACCATAGACATATAAAACCCCGTATATATTTATAAAAAAAATCGACACATATAACAATGGTGTACAAATAAACAATATATTCTGTAATATAGTGTGATGTGCGTAAAGTCTTCAGAGGAATGAATGAGGGGCTAAAAGTTTAACATAACTTAAACCGGCTCCTATGTCGACATTTAAAAAGTACTTCCCTCCTCAGATTTAACAGGTCCAATTGGTTTTTGTGTTTTATAATACTGACTTTTTCCTCCAAGCATAAGCGACAGTAATCTTTGAAGTTGATGGGTGTGTTAGATTTTTTAATGATATTTCACTTAATCATGGGGGTTAAGTTATAGTCTTTCAATGACCAGAGATATTTTGATAGAGCTGTCTGGTTGTCAGTGTTGGAAAAGGAGTGTGTGTGTGATTGTACAACCGTTGCTTCTAAGTACCTGCTGAAATACCAATGTAGTATTTCTTCAAGTTTGTATGTTCTTTTGGGTATATCATAGCTTGATATACCACTGTCATACATTCTTCGCCGACAGGACACTCATTTTTGATTCTGCAATTGCATTTAAGTGCATGACTGTCATGTCCAGCTCCATCCCTTTTGTGTGGTAAATTCCGGGCAACTTTAGGGTTGCTTTGGTTAAGAGCTGCAGAACTAAGACTGACTCGACTAGGAGTTGTTACTCTGGAGCTGGCTTGATCAGTGGTAAAAGATTTGGGGTCATCAATTTGGTTTTTATATCTCGATAAAGTTCTTTTATTGTGGGAACTGATTATACTTTCTATATTTTTAGTACACTAATAACTAATTTTATAGTTTTTCTGCTATATATTTTATGAAGGGGACTAGAATTGCTAAAATGTTTATCTACGAGTTTCAGAAAATATTTACCTATATTAATATTACATAATTTGCAAAAAAGAGGGTTGAACCAAATTGTTTACTTTCTTCTGTTGGTCTTATTGGTATTACTATATCTCAAGGATTCGTCATAAAAAAGCGGCTTTTGAAATCCGCTCTTTAAAGCCTCATTATATGTTTTTTGTGTGTGTCAAATTTTTTTGGTTAGAAGATAGTCTGATAATTCTAGTATTAATGACGTTAAAACTCCGTATAAGTGAGGGATGGTCGGAATTAATATTGATGTATAAAGGTGTTTGATTACGTTTTTGGTTGGGTCTAAAGCTGTTACTAGAGAGGTCGAAGGTGATGTGTAGAAAATTAACTATTTTACGGTTAATCTGGATATCAAATTTAAAACCTAAGTATTTAAAGGCGTTAAAGGAAATTGAATGTGGGTACTTCTGACGTGTCCAGTGTGGAGTTGAACGTGAATTTGCGAGCAAAGCAATCGACCTTATCTGCTGTGAATGTGAGGACTTCGAATTGATTGATTAGAGGAAATAACGTGGCTTTTCTGCTGTTACGCACACTGTTGCAGAATTGCTAGTAATCGTTTGAACCAAACTTGCGAGATGCTATCAATTGCTTCATTCTATTAGCTACAACTTAGCATAACAAGTCTTTTATTATCTAACAAGGCAAAAGAAAAGAGTAAAATTGCACACCTGCAGAATCGGATCCAAACGACTTAAAACACTTTGGAAAAACCTAGACCGAGACAAATTTCACAAGTCAGTGTGAAAAGTAAAGTTCTGGATGCTGATTAGATAGGAAATAGCAAATTAATCTGTGACGTCAGTCAATTTTTCCCATCTAGATTTTACCATATTTTCGTTTTCCTTATCCATGTTCGGCAAGTATATATTATTGCGCATCAGGTTTTTTATTGTTGTAATCCCTGGATGACCCGCATGGAAATCTTTCACAATTCTGCTTTGTCGTGTTGTGAGAATGTCGACTCGCTCATTATTTAGCAGTACTTCGTCGCATAAAGAAAAATATCTGAAGTCTGTCCTTTGAAAATAAAGACAACTTTAGTTTCTTACTCACTCAGTAGAACAAAAATATCAAATAAACTTTAAATTTGTACTCACTTCGAATATAAATTCTTACTCACTCCGAGAATCACGGAGTGATTCTGTTTTTGTCTCGAAAAACATGAATTCTTGTAGTTTAGCGGCTCGCGTTAAAGTTCAGTGTAAGTTAGTTAAACTTCTTTTTGTTCGGGTTTCTTTTCTGGATTACCAAGTGTGGTTGAATACAAGAACCAGACTAAAATGTCAAGTCCTGTGTTTGTCTGAATGATCTGTTCTGGAAATTTCAGAGGTGTTATAATATCAACTAAAACTTTTTAATCACGGGCACCACTCAGTAGCGTTATGTTAGGAGTTATTTGTGTTTTTCAGACAGGGCGTTAACCCTCCTTGGGAAAATGGACCTTAAGTTCTCCGACCGTTATGGGCTGTTTGTTTGCTGCTTCACACTGTGTACTAAAGGCATGAAAAATTTAATTACATTTTATGACGCCATGTGTAGATCTACGGTGATAGTGATCATGAAGAGAGCACACTTACATTGGTGTAAAGATCAATATTTTTACTTTTACAATATAAATGAATAATGTTTGCCTACCATGCATAGAGGCGCAGAAATATTGTAATATAACAATCTGGCCCCACCCGAGGAAGGCTGATGCAAGCGAGGGTGTTTCCGGTCGTCGAAAGGAACGGATGTCGTTTGACCTTATTTACGGCAGCAGCGGAAATAACTACAGAGGCAAACAGAACAGGTGTCTCTGAGAATTACGTGGGTGTGCGTGGGCGAGGCAAAACCGGAAGAAAAAGTCCCGGTTCTGGAAGATTATAAAAAGACCTCGTCACACGGATTCGCCAGTAGCAGTAGAGGAGCAACAGAGATCGGCCGGTGAAGAGAGACAACAGATAAGACTACACTCCCGTCAACCCATTAGAAGCGCGCTCTCTCAATTCTCTGTTCCCTATTCTACACGGTCCATCGTCATTAATAAAAATATAACTTCATATTTTTATATATATGCGTGTTTGTTGTTTGTCGATATACAACAATATTTCAACTAATAACAATCTATTTATTCCTGTACACTAACAGATTACTAGATTCAAATATTAAAATGTTTTTAAACACAAAATATATTCAGATGACACAGGGTTGATCGTACAAAATAGAAGGGCACTATAAGATCCCTTTTAGATGGTAGTGAAAGAAAGGAGAAATGGGGACTGATTGTATTTTTATTTGTAAAAGAAACTGTGCAATTTATAAAATTTCCGATAAAAAAATCAAGCAAGCGGAAATATTTAATTATCTGGGACGTAAAGGACAATACCGAAATAAAAAGGCTCAATGCGAAATATTAAGAAACATGAAAATTTCGTTAGACAAAAAAGAAAATCTTACTGAAATGTTATGTATTATCGTTTTTAACTGCAGTAAATTCTCGATAACTTCTTCACATATGAATAGATTTAAAACAACAGAAATATGCTTCTACAGAAATATGACTGAATATGTGAGCCATGATGAAGTTTTAGAGAAAATAAATAAAAAAAACAAAGAAAAAAGGCTTGGAAAATAACCCACATTCCTGTACTACTATTCTTCAATAAAGTCTGTATCCCTACGTTAATACACATTTTTTCTTTTGTCAATTACTGGTCATTCGTCATTTATTTGTGCGGGTCCCATTTCCGGGACCAAAACAATAATCATCGGCGGATTCAAGCCAGCTGTTTTTCTTTTTTTCTTTCTTTTTTTCGTCTCCTCAAGGAAATGGATTTCAGGTTTCTTTTCCTCGGCCTGTTACACAGGGCTGTTGTGAAACAAACACCAACTAAACCGCTTCTCTTTCCTCTTTTTCAGTTTGACTGTCAATCCGCAACTTCGACACGCACAATCCACCGAGAAAATCCGCAGACATCAGCGCTGGCAGCCACTTTTTATGCCATTCCAAGACGGCCAAAATTTGCATGTGTGCAAATATCGTCTCATTTTGGACGAGATAGGCACGCATAAATTGTGTCTTCAATAGCGGCCATCATTCTTTTTTGTCAGTATCTTACAGGCAAGATATATTCACGCTCGTTTTGAATTCCGAGGTAAGTCATGTCTTTTGTTAATGACGGTAGAAAAAGAAAATAAGTGAATACAAAGACCTAGAGCCACTCGAGTTATTAAATTAGATCTCTTCATGAAAACAAGAAGATAAAGGATCGCGAGCCACTAGAATTACTAAATTAGATTTTATCATGAAGACAACTGAATACAAGGACATAGAGCCACTCGAGTTTCTAAATTAGATTTTATCATGTAGACAACTGAATACAAGGACCGAGAGCCACTCGAGTTTGTAAATTAAATTTTATCATGAAGACAACTGAATACAAGGACTGAGAGCCACTCGAGTTTCTAAATTAAATTTTATCATGAAGATAACTGAATACAAGGCCCGAGAGCCACTCGAGTTTGTAAATTAAATTTTATCATGAAGACAACTGAATACAAGGACCGAGAGCCACTCGAGTTTGTAAATTAAATTTTATCATGAAGACAACTGAATACAAGGACCGAGAGCCACTCGAGTTTCTAAATTAAATTTTATCATGAAGACAACTGAATACAAGGACCGAGATCCCACCGAATGACTAAATTATATTTTATCATGAAGACTTGTGAATGCAAGGACTGAGAGCCACTGGAGTTGCTAAATTAGATTTTATCATGAAGACAGGAGGAGGATGTAAGAAGAATAAATTAAGAAGATTTATAAGAAAGACTATATAGATGATTGTAGACATGAAAACTTGAAGTGTTCTGGGAGATGTAAATGAAGACTGTGTACGTCTCGCTCCTTCCTAATACTCTGACAATGGACTACTCCTAAATATAAATATGGCAATTAGCCACTTAAGAGCATGATTTGAAAAGTAGCTGATGGTTATATTAAATTTTGGCTACACTACTAAAAATAGGTTAATTTAGGCTTGTTTTACTTTTATTCCGCTTAGGTTAACTTAGTTCGGAAAAGCATTTCTCATTGGCCTCGTTTATATTTCTCGCCATATTCTTTACTTACCCTTACCCCTTTAGTTAGATGACCGGAAATATGCATTCTCTGGAGGATGCGGGACATCTTTCATGTTGTAAAGCTTTTCGTGTTTGTTGTTATGACTTAAAGAATATATTATTGTGCGCCTGATGAGCCAAATGATTGGTTTCAATGCATCATAGGCCCTCGTTAATGTCATCCAGTGTACTGATATTTTTTGCCACGATTAAAGTGTGTTTAGGTTTTTGTAGAGAGGGTACATCAAAATTACTTTTATAAAATTCAGGGGTGAGATCTTCATAAAAAAAAACAAAGACAAAAATCCTCATGTATATATGTCCGCAAATCATTTTTTTAAGAGATATTAAGTTTAAATAAATTTACGGTAGATGTTGCCATATAATTGGTTACATTTGTCAGTCTTGTACATTTCTGGCTAGTCTGTCTTGAGCAATCTGAGAAATATAAAAATCGTAAAGTTTATAAATCGTAAAGGAACATGCGGTCAGAAGAGAAAAACAGTGCCAATAGACGAAGTATACTTGATCAAGGATATTTTGAAAGGATGTTTGAAGTAATTTGCATAAGGGTGTATATATATATATATATATATATATATATATATATATATATATAAAATTTCTAATTTAAATTTTAAAATCATTTGCTTCTGATGAAGGACCGAGGACGGTCTGAAATATAAAATATAATAACAGAAATAAACAAATACTGTCAAAAAAATAAATTTTTAAACTTACAACTTTTTAGCAGATTTTCCTATCAATCAGAGTCTAACAGTACTGATGAGCTGTGATACAGCGAAACAGATCTGTCTGCGGATGACAATATTTACGCTCTCACACCCTGATTGAGCACAATGGGAAAATAGTAGACTTTGATAAACAGTAGCTACTCTGGCATGTACGCATCGCTCATTCAGTGAAATGAATTAGAGCGCTCTAGCTATTGGGCGCATATAATGATATGCGCTAAAATGTCTGCCTGCTTCCAGCGAACGCCCATAGCCCAGGGGTAGAGTCGCCGACTGACGCCATTTCAGTCGGGTTTCAATCCTGGGTAAAAAAGCAATAGGAGTCTAACCGTACTGGTGAGCTATCATACAGCGCGAAACAGATCTGTCTGCGGATGACAATATATATATATATATATATATATATATATATATATATCGCTCATTCCGTAATGAATTAGGGCACTCTGGCTATTGGGCATGTATAATAATAATGTATACGCTTAAAAGTCTGCCTTCTTCTACCGAGCGCCCATAGCCCAGAGGTAGAATCGCCGACTGACGTCAATTCGGTCGGGTTTCAATCCTGAGTTAAAAGCAATCGGTATCTAACCGTACTGATGAGCTGTGATGCAGCGAAACAGATCTGTCTGCGGATGACTATTTACGCTCTCACACCATGATTGGGAGTCTGGAAGAATGGTACACTTTGAAAAACAGTTGCTACTGTAGCATGTACGCATCGTTCATTCCGTTATGAATTAGAGCACTCTGGCTATTGGACGTGTATAATGATAATGTATGCGCTAAAAAGTCTGCTTTCTTCCACCGAACACCTATAGCCCAGAGGTAGAATCGCCGACTGACGCCAATTCTGTAGGGTTTTAATCCTGGGTTAAAAGCAATGGGAGTCTAACCGTACTGATGAGCTGTGATACAGCGAAACTGATCTGTCTGCGGATGACGATATATATATATATATATATATATATATATATATATGTCAGTGAGTTAGAGTAAACATTTTTTAACTGCACATTCTATCCTGTAATCAGTTTTATTTGCATTATATGATGAGCTGTGATACAGCGAAACTGATCTGTCTGCGGATGACGATATATATATATATAATGTCAGCGAGTTAGAGTAAACATTTTTTAACTGCACATTCTATCCTGTAATCAGTTTTATTTGCATTATTTCGTTCATGTAAATTCCTTTTAGAATCTAGAATTCTCAAAAGACCTGCATCACACACATTTTTAATATACTTCATTATATTTAGCATGGCGTGAACAAAATGGTACTGTTCTGCATTAATATATACTTTAATTTTTTCTGAAAGAACAGTGCTATAAAGAACAATCGCTCTATTACCAGTTTTATAGGTCTGCTTTCTTCTGTCTTTAACTGCTGTTCTTCTATTTCCAGGTAATCTTTTTCTGTAGATATGATATTCTGTCACTTCGTCGTTTTAGTTTCATTAATTAAGTATTTTGGACAACCTTTCTTACATTGTCCACTTTTTATACATGCTGTTTTTCGGTTCATTATTCGGCAATAACCATGAAGCTTTTGTGTTATGATAATCTCCTACAGTTCAGAACCTATGTTTGAATCAGGTCTTTCAGCACTGATAATTATTCCAATATTTTAAGGATATATCCTGTTGTCTGGACAAAAACGGCCCTGGACATGTAGTAAGCCTCTTTTCTGACATTCAACTGTGTAAGTGTCGGTTCTTGTTTTTTCAAAGATTATTTATATGATTCTATTGCTTTGATTAATTAATCAGTTTGATTCTGAACACTCTTGGAATAATATCGTATGATGATCTTTAAGCATTAGTATTTTAAGGAATTTTTTTTTGTTATTTCATTAAAAGTTTTATGAATCTTTTGGGAATCTTATCGAACTCTCTGCTTTCGAGCGAAAAGAAACCCAGCCGAGGCTATAGCTATAAGCAAAATCGCATGTTGAATAAATGTACAAAGGCCCGACACTCAGGTTGTACTCGCTCGGGCACGCCACATTAAGCCATCCAGCCTTTGTGTCGCATCCTGTCTCAGAGACATGGGTACATATCTGGACAGACGGACATAAAAAGAGTTTTTTTTATTTGTGAAATATATGAATAAAAAACAAGAGAAAATAATATTTTTAGCCAACGCGTTTCCTATTTTCGGGGACATTATCAAGGCAAACGTAGGATTTATTTTACTGCACTTGTTTATATAGAAAGACAAAAGTCTCATTAGTCGATCAGGACATTTTTAATTTGAGAGCGCTCATGAATATTTTTTAAGTGCATATATATATATATATATATATATATATATATATATATATATATATATATGCATGTTTCATAAAAAATGGCAGACAAATTTTGATGGTTAAGTTTTTATATGTAATTTTTCATGTAATCTTATGAGTTATTTCTTTTGAGGAAATAAATTGTTTAAAAACTGTCCAAACGTTCTTTTTTTTTATCCGAGTGATTCCGTCTATACTTTTAGCTATGTTTGAAGATGAATGTTATTTTAAGTGTAACAAAATATGAGTGGTGTTATTTACAATGTAGTGTAGTGGTATGTTTTATGTACCGAACATGGTAAGCATGTAGTTAGCGTGTTCCTAGTTGATGTTATTGAGTGTTGGGCTTTGCGTTTTTATTAATAAGGCTGCCAATATTTTTAGTAATTTTTCATGTGGATGATACTATGATATTTTTTTGTCAAAAAGTGTGTTATGGATAGGGTTTGGTATGCCTCCGTGTGTGTTTAGATAAGATCGAATTGAGCTCCATTGAGAGAGAGGTAGCGTCAATCTTTGAGTTAGTTTCGTAATTGTATGGCTGATTAATTATTTACGGAATAAAGATCAAGAACGCAGTTCTTCAATGGAGATGTAAATTCTTAAATAATGTTGGTTCGTTGTAGTTTAAATTTCGCCGGTTAATTGTTTTTGATGATGAGATTAGCTGTTTTTAAATTTAGTATAATCCAAAATTAATTAATTTTCTTTTTGTTTAAGTCGACGGGATTTGTGTATTTTTCATTGATGTTTCGGAGTGAAGATTCGGCCTGTTTATAATTACTTTGAATTTGGTTTTTGTAGAAAATATTGATGTTGTTATTATCAGTGTGTTTACTGTTGTAATTACTCAGGTCCGAAAAAAAGTCTAATATGATAGTCAATCAAATACTTTGAAAATCCGTTGTTAACGAGTGTTTGTTTGGCATTTTTGAGTTTTTGATGAATATCAGCCGAGAGAATGGTTTCGCGTAGGAAATATTTAATGAGGAGGATTCTATATTTAAGGCTGAAACTGCGATCTAAATTTTACACCAGTCATTAGTCCATCTGGAAAATGAAAAACTGATAAGACTAAACCCAAACATCAGAGATCTCCTCAAGTCTGAAGGTCTAAAAGACCATGCTTCACATAACACTCACAACCGAATTCCTAAAAAAAATCACAAATGCTACCAAGCAGCCTTTGAGATTTGAAAAAGATATCACTCGACCGACAAACGAGAGAGGGAAAATTTACTCACCCCAAAATAATTTTACTTGACCAACTACATTTTCTTAATACACACCTTACGTAAACATAGCGTGAATCGCTGACGAAAAACAAAAATGAAATTTTAATTAAAATTTCGAACGTGTTAGAAAGGATTTAAAAAATTAATAAAATTAAAAACAGAAACAATTGATCTTTCCTCTTAATAATAGCATAAACATTTTAATGATAAAACCTTTTTTGTATTAAGTTTGAGCCCTTTTAACATCATGATATGCTGTTTTTTGTTTTGTTTTTTGGAATTGAGTGGAGGTACCTAAATTCGTAGTTTCTTTCTTCTGTTTGACTACAACCTTCATCTCATAGAGAATAAAAAATAACAAATCTGATCTTTCAACGATTTTCTACAAGAGATTATTTTATAATTCGTTTTTCGGTGCGTGGTTGAGAGAAGTATGCGTAATGTTTTTTTCTTTCTTGCAATGTAGATGATTTCCTGTACCATATCCTCCAGGCATCGATTATGTCTGACGAGCTCCTAAGGGTAAGGAGGAGAGGAGGGTAAGATTTAGAAGGAACCAGAAACCTAATCTAAAACAGGAAACAAGAGATAAACCTCCACCCTTGTTCAAAAGTATATGGGCGAGTATAAAAAGGACGATAGTCAAACCTATTACTACTATTGAAGAAATAAATAAGAAATAAAATTTAAAAGTTTAGATGGAGACTTTGAACTCTGAATTAAAATTAGACTTAAAAAGAACTGGAAGCCAAATATAAACCGGAAACAAGAAACAAAGCTCCTCACCTTTTAAAAATTAATGGAGTAGTGTGAAACGAAGTTCAGAAGAGTGTGTTTTGTTGAGTTTATTATAGCGTTCCAAAAAAAATAAAAATAACATTAATAATTTTCAACAGTAACAGTAATAGGATTAATGCTAAACAATTAAGAAATTAATAATGATGTTTCTTCAAATGCATTCACAAAACTTTTATTTTCTATTGTGGGAACGTTAGTGCAATTTACACAAGAACCTGCTTATCAAATTATTTGAAAGATACGGACGAAAACGACTTGGCCCCGTAAGTAATCGATCTGATTGCTGTCTATCGTGCTCTGCTAATCGATGTTCGTTGCCAAGATGCAGTGCAATTAACGCGCGCTTATATCCGAAAGGAAACGCTTTCCGAAACGTCGAGTTAATTGATCGTGTAAATGTTCAAAGTTATCTTAGCTCTCTATTTACGTTAAGGCGATAATATAAAAGTGATGGTGAAAATCGGTAAATTGGGTAGTGGAAGTCGAAAATAAACCGGACGGATAAATTTATCGTAAGGTGTTTGATCTAATCGGATATGGAGTAAAATGCATAGTTCCATTAGTAAATTATCTTTCTAAAAGTACAGAGTTATGAACGTACACATCTATCTATCTATCTATCTATATATATATATATATATATCTCAGCCCTTTTAGCATCTATCAATCACAATAGATTTGAAACTCTGGTCACGAAAGCATCACATCTATCCACACACACACACACACACACACACACACACACACACACACACACACACACACACACACATATATATATATATATATTGTAATAGTTGTTACGATGGTTTTTCAGAGCATATATATATACATACACACACACACATATATATATACATATATATATATATATATATTGTAATTGTTGTTACAATGGTTAATGAAAGCATAGTCTCACTAAACAAAAATGTTAACTTTTTTGGGGCTGTACTGCTCCTCTTCGGGTGATATGTGGAACTGAAAATAAATAGTGGAAACGTTTTATTTTGGGGAATGTAGGTATAAGTGATGGTTGTAGGGAATTGGAATTTGGTGTGTCTAAACTAGTCCATCAGCAGTTTGTAACCATAGAGATACACATTTGGGTTAGGGGAGGAGGCAAGGCGGATTGGATCTGGACAGGTCACTTTTTAATTTTGTCTGGTTAAATTACATAGTCAGACCTTAGATGGGTAGACAATTCTTATTTGACTACTACTTATGAGTACATGGGATAGGAAGTTTAAGTCAGAATTTGGGTTGAATGATTGTAGCATTGTAGTAACGGACATGAAATCACGCTCTCCTCTCATTTTGAAGATGAGATTCTGAATAATAAATGGTTAATATCCAACACCTTCTCTACCTTCCTTTATTATACTAAACGCATCGTGATAGCCTTCAAATACTATCCATACACCTTATATACACAATGCTTCAAGCAAATTACAAAACGCTTCTAAAAATATATATTTCAAGACATTTTTTCTGCTCAGTACAAATCTCTAAACTAACAAGTGATTAAATGCTCATCATCAGTCAATAAAAATGAGAGAAGAAAAATTAAATTGTTTATGAGTCAATTTTATTAAATAAATTAATTAAAAATGCATACAGGTCCATATACAAATAATTCATAATCAAAAATAAATTAAAATGAAAATGTAAAATAAAATAATCACATATAAAGATTTAATATTAATGGTCGCATACTTTTGCTTTCCTGGAAAATTCCTTTTTTTCTACATAAGTAAACATCAATAAAAAATTTTCGATCAGAAAAATAAACATATTAAAAGTTTATATAATATTTTTTTCATTTTCTTCTTACTTTTCCCGACTGTTTTTCTCTTTTGGGCCGCTGTCTCACCGATGAGGACAAACGGTTGGTTCTTCATCGTTTCATAAACAGCAGGTTAAGTTCACAAAAATATTTTTGAATTCTTTCCTAAGATTAAAAGAAAATTAAAGTTACAATAATGATAGGTATTTTTCTTGATCAATAATATCCATATATTTGAACAGAAATTTCATATCATATTCTTGTATAATAATGAAATTTTCATCATGAAAAATTATGTAACATAAGCTTTTCGCCTGAATATATCTTTTTTTAAAAATACAGTTAAAATAATTTTTACAACAAACAAAATAATTTTTACATTGAATAAAATCACATAAATTTCCGAATTTTCTCTAATGTAATAGATAAACGGAATTTGAGTAAAATGCACTTCTTTTGGACAGTTGCTGATCTCCAGAATGTTATGTCAATGGATCAACTCAATATTAAAAACTACGTTATAGGAAATTTCTACAAAGGTGAGACAAAATTACACGTCTGATCAGCCAAACGAAAAAAAAAAACAAAAAAAACAGACGCCGATATCAAGCAACAAGAATCTTTTGAATACAACCAATGGGAGCACCAGGTTATCTAGTAAACAAATGGTTGTCATAACACCCCAAAACATGATCGGTAATTGTTTTATTTAAAAACTAATACGTCGTTTCATTTAAAATATTTATGATCTTCAACTACATTTCTATTTATTTATTTATTTAACAACTAATTTTTTGATTTCTTTTCCATGAAAAATCCTATTTTATAATATATTTTATTCAGTAAAAATCCTATTTTCTAATATATTTTATTAAATAAATGTTTTCAGTTTACATATATTAAATTCCAACTTAAATTTACTAGGCGCCAATTGGATAAAATGTTTAAAAGAGAATGTGATACCAATTTTTTAAACCTAAAAGAAAGATACGTTTTACTGCGTTAGAGTAGATTAGAAGCGAACTGGATAGGTTAGTAAACCGCGGAATTATTGAAAAATAAATTACTTTGAATAGGCCCCACCAGCAATTGGTATAAAAATAGATGAAGAATTTCAGAAGTATTTGAGTATTAATGCATATAAATACCAACTATACAAGTTTAAAAGAAGCCAATGTTATCTTCCAGCAAATGATGGATACAATGATGGCTGGATTAGACTGTACTTCCACTTACATAGATAACGTACTTATTAAGATTGCAACAAAAATACATGTAAAACTGATTGACCAAGTCTATGAGAGTCTACATGATTCAAAATCAGTGAACAGAAATTTAATATCTTTATCGACAAAATGAAATATTTAGGTCAGATCGTACTAGAGCAAGTATCATTAAAGAAATGCCTCCCTCGACAAATTTAGTACACCTATTTTCATTTCTTGGATTAGTAAATTATAATATTTATGCGCAAGATATGTACAAATTGTGGACCTCTCAAAATAATTTACTTAAGAAGAGTATGAAATGAGATTTGTTAGCGGAATTTTAAAAACCTTTGATGAAATTTAAAAAAGCTACTGACTTCAAAGTTATCGCTCACACATTACAACTTTAAGGATAAACATCTGATGCTATCGAATATGCCATAGGAGTAGTGATATGCCATAAACTCAAGATGGCATAAAGCAGTTGCTTACGCTTCCGGAAGTTTGACAAATACGAAAAAATGCTACTAATACTGCAGATTGCAGCGTTGGGCTGAGATTTCATTATTAATGATGAGACATCACTGATCTAGTTGGTGATTCAAATGACCCTCTGGGTCTGGAAAATCTTTCCTCTGCATGCGCTAGAAATTCTCAAATGCCCCCACTGCTGTGAGTCGGTGGAAGGTTCTCTGTCCTTGAAGCCAGTTCTGTTTGTAGCAATTTGGTACCTTTGTTTACAAAAAAATTGTACTATCTTATCTTGTGCTTACTAGTTGTTATTCGAATCGTGATATGGTCGATGTGACAGAAAGAATCTATGAAGTCGAGAAGTTTGCCTCTTCCCAACTGGTCTTGTTCTTAAAACATCAGCTTAAATTCAAGCTCAGGACAGAAAGGCGAGAACTATCTCCGTCAGAATTTCGCCAAGGGTGGATGAGTCTTGCGCGTATCTGTCGAGTGAAATCTGCCGACTTTTGATGCCGGGTAGGTATCAAGATATTTGAACTTTGTATTAATCTTTGGAAACCATCCTATATAATAGGTTAATTTAGTTATGTTTTTTAACCCAAGAATGTGACATAGAAAATGAGTGCTCATTGAATACTTTCACTTTTGTCTCAACTGCCTTTAGTTTAATTTCTCATCCCCAATTTAGGTGACCAGAAATGTTAGTTTGCTGGTAGATGCGGGACATTTTTCGTTTTTCGAGTGTGATATTTTTGTACTTGTTTTAATGTCTAAATGAGTGTGTTATTGAGTGTTTCTTTAGTTGAATGACTGGTTTTAATTTATCCAAGTCTCGCACAAACTTCTTCCAGGCAACTGATATTAGTCACAATTATTGGATTTTTTACAAACAACGTTTTGTTTAGTTCTTTGTATATAGTATTATAAATAGCGTAAATATTCATCATGGCTTTCAATTTTCAAACTGTTTTTCCCTACTACAACAGGCAAATTGTACAAATCGGACTAGTTATGACTTCATAGATTGTTTGATATATCATGGTCTTTGTAATGAGAATTTTAAGTAAGAATGTGATGTTTTTATATAAGCAATATTGTATAGTTTGTTTAATTGAGAGTACTTAATAAAGTTTTTATGATAGGACAGATGAAGACCAGAAGTTCCATCATCACTTTTGGCCTTGTAATTATATTAAATAAATATTATTGTCACGACATAGTTATTGCTTTTTGATTGTGACCAATTAAGTCTTGCGTAGAATATAAGGCTGATTCCAAGTTCATTTTTTTCAAAGGTAACTAAAAAATCTGAAATTAAATTATTTTGTTACATTTATTTTTAAATTGATTGTATCTGTTGTAATTTTTGTATTTTGTTTTTCATTTTCAATTTTCTTTTACCCCCGGCGGCAATAAGCAGATTTTATTTTCTGATTTTTAGGATGTCCATTTATTTGTTGCACTAGAGACTTTTCATTATTTTCAGATCTTACTCTTGTATTTTCTTGTAAGTTTTTAAGTTTTTAGTGCTTATTTTTAAAACTCTCACCTTTCATATCCATTCTTTTAAAATTGTGTTATTTTTTATTTTCATTTTACGCTATTCTTTCTTTCAAATATATTTATAATTTTACGGTTTATTTCAGCCATTTTGTTGCTTGATAGGCGAATCATTTTTTTTTTGCTACACGTGCGTTTAATTTAATTTTTCTTGTTCAATTTTCATTGCTTTTTTTAAAAATATATTGCCTTGATTTTGTTATTTTTAAATACACGACATCTGGTTCGGTACCGATTCTTTGCTAGAAATAAATTAATCGGAGTTTCTTATGTAGACCAGGAGGAATCTTTTCTTAAAAAGGGGAGGCGGGAGCACATCTACCCACCTTTATCTACTCTTCTTCTTAGTCTTCCATTTGTCATAATAATGCGATTAATTAGGGTCTTGATCTCGGCAGGGTTAGGGTTAGGGTTCTTGAGGAAAGCTAAAAATGTATGTCGTGAGAGCCATTGCTACTACCTTCGGAAGATTGTTCGCGTGTTTCTAGTTCGAATGTGTTTGCAAGTGGATAGAAATGACAAGTTCTAGAAGAATAAGCCAGTTAAATCTTCTCGTCTTTACGATGTGTGCACTCGTGCGAGTAGGAGGCCAACAGGCTACCCTGGAGGAAGTGTTTCGTCTATTGTATACGTGCCAGTTTGCCATCAAGTTCCACTTACAAGCGACGGATGACCTCTTAGCAATCTATTATATCAGGTATTAGTAAGCGAGTCCGTTCAAGATAGTTTGGCGAGCTCGATTTAACGAAACAGGAGGTTTGCATTATAGCCTTAGGTAGCTGAGTTAAATTGCCTCAATAATTCTGGGGATTTACTCACCTGGCTGGTAATGCTAACATAATCCTGGGGCAGCAATAAACTTTCTCTAACGGGCCTGGGAAATTACCTCTGCTGCGTCCGCTGCAGCGAGTCGGTGGAGACGGTGTTTTACGTATTCTTCCACTTCAAGGTCTTTGTGCTGTTCAAATTTATTGAAGACGTCATGGTTCGCATACTGCGAGAAATGTTTTTGAGGTTGTGCTGTTTGTAACAATGTGCTACCGTCATTAAGTAAGACTGAGCACTATGAGTCCTTGTATTTTGTAGGTGTTATGCAATGTATCGTGATATGGACAACGCGAAAGAAGGAATTCTATGTAGAAAAGAATTTTACCTCTTCCCAATTGATCTTGTTCTATAATTATAAGCTAAAAGCCAAGATTAGGACGACAAGGTGACTATTTCCTTCCAGTAGAAGGTGGTTGAATCTTGTGGGTGTTTTGCAGTTAGTCGTGGTATGGGCAACGCAAGAGAAGGAATTTTATGTAGACGAGAATTTTGCCTCTTCCCAATTGATTTTGTTCTATAAGTATAAGCTAAAATTCAAGATTAGGAAAAGGTGACGATTTTTCCCCAGCAGAAGGTGGTTGAGTCTTGCGGGTATCTCCAGATGAAATGAGCCAACTTACCGTGGCCTTTTTATACCAGTTGGGCATCAGAATATTAGAAAGCCTGTATTAAACACTAGAAACTCCGCTCAAAATAGGTTCGTTTAGTTTTGTTTTCTGTTAGTTTTTACATTAAGTTAACTTAACTATGTGATGTATGCAGATTGGTCCTTATCATTTCTGTCCCTACTTATTTTATTGTAAATCCGAATACTCTCCTCCGTTAAGTAACCAACAATATTTGTTATTTGGTGGCATCAGGGCATTTTTAATTTTTCGATTGGATGTGCGTTGTGAATATCGACTCAGAATGAGAAATCGGAGAGCCAAGTTCAAATTCCAGTTGAATTCATTTAATTCACTAACGCACAAATAACTTTAGAAAATGTATTAATCTAACTCTTCTTATACTAACTATTAGTTGAATAGCGGAAAAGGTTGGGTTCTATAGATTATATTTGCAACCAGTCAACCGCAAAAAGTAATGGCTACCTACTACAGGAAAATCTTCTTCCTAGTCAGTCATGCCTCGATAGGCTTGATCGCCTAAGTGTATATCATGCATAGTCATAAACTGACTCACGTTTCGAGTGAGCTTTCGTATTTGTTGTCGTTTATATGGCTGGTCACATGACTTGTATTAATTTATCCAAGTTTTCCGCTAATTTCGTCTATGGAACTGATATTTAACACGAGTTAAGCATTGTTTGGTATACCTAATACCATTTTGCTTATTTTGTTGTACATATACAGTATTATGTATAGTTTAAATATTCATCGGTGTTTTTCATTTATGAAAGTTTTAATTTCATTCTCCACTCCCCACAGGTAAATTGTACATATAGAAATATTGAGAAACTTTACAGGGAATTTGTTGTATTATGGTATTTGTAGTAAGAAAGTAATGTTTTCGTGCAAGAAATATTGTATAATTTAAGTCAGTGAATGTGTAAGGTTTTTTTATAAAGACTAGCATTCTCTATTACCAATTTTGGACTTGTGCCACAATGTTTGTATTTATACAAAATAAATATTACTGCTTCGAGACAGTTATGAGACAGCTAAACGTAGGCGAACTTCGTATACAATTACATATTTCAGCAAAATTACGCCGACATCAGGCGACTTTATTTCTTGGTTGTATTGATCTTCGTTCAACAAAAGGAAAATATAAAAATATATACACTTTTATAGTAGATTTTAGTGTAGATATGTTCTAAAATGTAATTTATAATAAATATTCATAGCTCTATTTTTATATTGTTTGTGGTGTGTGTGCCTAAAAATTTCAGATATAACTGAAAATTATATTTGTAAGAAACAATATGTAGTCCAGAGGAGAAAATCCGTCACATGACGTCTCATGCCTGCACACATTTAGTTTTCTAAGGAAATGAAAATATTCTCCCTATTGCCCTGAGATACGATTGGTTTTTGAAAAGGGCTGAAACACTCTAAAATACGTTAAGAAAACATGAACTATGTCTATCCATTTTTAATTACAATACATATCTTATTCGAAAATTTCCAAAATACAAGAAAAGACATTAAACAGACGGACATTATCAGTTATTTTTAATTATTAAAATTATTCGGACTATTGTAATCATCTTTTTTGTTGTTAGCAAAACGATTCAACCGGTTTTATTAGTGTGTATATCGATCCGATAACCTATCGAGAATTGTGATCTGAAACCAATATTTAAACTACGTTTGACAATTTTTGCTCGACTGATCATATTTAGGGATTAATCGTTTCGTTGCTATTTTAGTACTACACATTTATTGACAACCTTTTGCACTGAGTCCTTATACACAATGCCTGGCTCATGGATTTAACTCCCAATTGCGATGTGACCAAATTCACGAATTAAAGCTTTAATTCGCTAAGATATTGTTCCGCAAGATAATTCTATGTTAAACTTCGATCCTTAAACCTAAGCAAAGCGAGATGAAATCACATATTATTATTACATGTTACATACCAGAATCTATAGTCGTCAGCAAGAGAGAATGTTCAATGGATACGTAAGAATCATCAAATTAGTGAAATATAACTGTTTACGTAGTTTAGTGAAAGAAGACGAGAAATGTAAGGCATGTATGAGTAGTGACATTAAAGCAATGACAAAAATGCGTTACAGAAACTAAAGAGATTATCAAAAAAATAGTAAAATGTCGTTAAATATACACTTATTCGCAACACAGTTCTTCAAATATCACACACTATCATTTAAAGGCAGTTAATGTGATCGAATTATGGCATCTGGTGGTTAAAACTGAGATCAAATTTAACATCCCCTAAGTGATTGTCATTTGTTTGTTCGACATATACCTAGGTAATAAATGCATTCACCCACGACACACAGATTTGAACTTAGTATCATGGTTCTGAATGCCGAAACTTAAAACTCACCTTCGATTTTAGTGCCTGTCGAAGTAACTATGAAAAATGGCATATTCATTGGCTGCATTCAAGTTCAAAGTCCAACGTTGCTGCTTACCGACGGATGGCTATTAGGACTGGATATTTATTGTCACTGGAGCTTTCAAATGGAACTGCAAATGCACCTTACTTAACACGGAGAACATGGCGATGCTGTAAAAAGAGGCATATTTAGGATTATTTCATAGATGTTCACCTGTTACATACTGGGACTCAATGACCCACTTATGCAGATTAACACCTAACCTGTTGTTTTGACACTTCTTGTAGATGAAAGTGAAGAAATGTGCATTATGACGATTGAATTTTGCTAATCATGCAATGGTTCTGTATTGTATATCCGAAAAATTAACGTTGCTCTATAATCGAACACTAAAGTTGGTCAGAAATGGGCAGATCTATGGAGCAGCTAAGGATCGATGGGATTTATCTTTCTCTCTGTCATCTTTCAGTCTCTCTTTTTTTCTCTCTTTCATCTTTCAGTCTCTCTTTCTTTCTCTCTTTCATCTTTCAGTCTCCCTTTTTTTTCTTTTTCATCTTTCAGTCTCTCTTTCTCTCTTTTTATATCTCTGCTTCTCTCTCATCTAGTCTCTGCAATTTTCACTTCAAAATCTCGCAAACCATTTTTCATTCATTCACAGAAACATGTATTTATATATTGTTGGTACTAAATAGAATAAATTAGAGACATAATTTAAAAAAAAACAGAAAAAAAGAAAATTCGTGATAGTTAATACTCACCACAAAGGGGATATGTTATAGTTTCTCTTTGTATTGGCATAATAGTATATACTTCCTTGTGAAACATCGCGTTCTATAAAATTTCCTATATATTAGTACCTCTAGCATTTATTTCTTTCACTCATCCTGATGCATCCTTCTGTCGTCTTTCAGTGTTGGTATAATACAGATGTGCTATTATTTCTATTGGGGTAACTTGAAACAGGATCTTATTCTCACTTTTCAACAACCCCACCACCTCCAAGTATTTCTTGATAGAAAAAATCAAAACAACCTGAAATAATAATTTAAAGATAGCGTGGGAAAATAACATCTAGAAATTTAGATGAAATAATACGGAAAGAAAATACACACGCATACACACACATGCATATAGTTTCGATCCCTATTAGATGCAAGTGGATGCCTAGACATACTAATGAGCTCTGGTACAGCGAAACAGGCTTGTATGTGGATGACTAATGTATATATATATATATATATAAGAACAACACAATCTGTTCTGGATTCCGCTATTGGCCAACCTCTTTTGGAAATCAAGCGTGTGCCTCGGCATATGAGGACAGCTGGTTTACTGTCTTGCACAGCG
Source organism: Ascarosepion bandense (assembly GCA_037127315.1). Lineage (NCBI taxonomy): Eukaryota > Metazoa > Mollusca > Cephalopoda > Sepiida > Sepiidae > Ascarosepion > Ascarosepion bandense. Next base: position 156,261 of record JBBBDQ010001765.1, on the reverse strand, counting down.
CTCGGTCTACCCACCATCTTCGTATTTTGGAAGCAATTTCCTTGAAAATTCATCAACCGAACCTGTACAGACAGAAAGAGCGGTTTTTACGCTCCTTACAATTGCTGGGGAGTCTGTCAGTGTAACATTTTTTCACTTTTAAACACTCTTGTGGAATTACATGTTTACACTCCTCTTACATTGTATGTGTTTTTTTCAATAAATTTATTTTTAAACGAGTTCCATCATCTCCCAGCATTGTAAGTAATTTATTTTGCCTTGTCCTTTTTCTTATTTCCCTTAAAATTAAAGCCAACGAGAAGCCTTGATAAGAGTTGGCCGAAAGGTTCCTCGGGTTTAAATAATATGACGTCTGTTCTTTTTAAATATATATATATATATATATATATATATATATATATATATATTTATTTCAATAAATTTATTTTTAAACGAGTTCCATCGTCTCCCAGCATTGTAAGTAATTTATTTTGCCTTGTCCTTTTTCTTATTTCCCTTAAAATTAAAGCCAACGAGAAGCCTTGATAAGAGTTGGCCGAAAGGTTCCTCAGGTTTAAATAATATGACGTCTGTTGTTTAAATATATATATATATATATATATATATATATATATATACTCATTTGATTTTTAGTTTTGGGTCATAATTAGAATAGTACACAGTTTTAGTAAAAAGTGTACAATACTATTATATTTTAAAATACTACCACGATATATGCGTTTATATATATATATATATATATATATATATATATATATATGTGTGTGTGTGCGTGTGTGTGTGCGTGTGTGTGTGTTTCTGAATGAGAGTTAATGTAGATAAAATATATGTTTAAAACAAGATTTCAATCAAAGAATTTATATGAAATTCAAACGAAAATTTTTTTTAATTATGTAATCTAAGTGATTTCTTAGTCATACTACATAAAAATTGCAGATAAACTCTATAAACTTCGTGATTTACATCCAATAATGATGATGATATTATCAGCGCATCGTCACGAGGTTTTCAACTTAATGACGAATCACACATTTTCATACAAAAATTCATCAAACTTACTAAGGCCAGTAGAGTTATATATATATATATATATATATATATATATATATATATATATATATACTGTAAAAGAATTAACAAAATATCTACTCAAATGAGAGAATTGAATAAATATAATGTTTAAATAAAATAGATTAATTATGTCGATTGTTAATTCCATTTTGTTAATCTCCAGAACTTTCCGTAAGATTGTCTGCTAATATTTGTTTATATTAATATACTCTTTCAGAGCACACAACTCGAAGAATTGTGTATATAAGGCTTGATTTGCACAGCCTAATATTTCTGCACCCCCATGTTGCTGTATGTTTCTCTCTCTCTCTCTCTCTCTCTCTCTCTCTCTCTCTCTATCTATCTATCTATCTATCTATCTATCTATCTATCTCTCTTTCTGTCTTAGTTACTACCAATTTACCAAAAGATGTTTGAAATATTTATGAAAAATCAAAGAAAATTTTAACGAAACTCTAATCTGGGGAACATGCATTATCTTCATCTATAAGAGTGATCATTCGGATTTATACTAAGTTCGTACTTAATATTAACAATATTTCATCCCCCACCTCTTTCCTACCCGTTCATTTTTTTGGAAGGGAATGTTAGCAACATGATAGGAGAAAAATCAAACTTACAAAGAGGGGATGAACAATTAAGGTGTTAATGGTCAGCTAACTAGAAGTGGTGTCTCAATAAATCCCTGTAGAGGAGGCAATTAAATACCACTCCCCGATTAATTCAATGTACAATCATGGCTTACAAAATATACATAAAAAAACCGATGGCAAAGGGGGTACTTCCAAAAAAGTAATTCTTCGCCTGGCAAGGATCGATATGTGCAATAGGTTTCACCTGGCCGTCATCCAGCGACTCTTAGCACCAACGGCGTAAAGGGGACACATTTTTCGGAAATGTGTCCCTTGTACGGAAAGAAACGACATAAGCAACAGGTGTCTCTGGATAATTACCCTGCGACTGTGCCCAACAAACAAAAATATACCCTTGGGACATGGAACGCGAGAACGTTGAACAACAGTGGTCAACTTGAGAATGTCAAGCAGGAAACAAGAAAATTGGACATCAAATTTCTAGGCATATACAAAACTAGGTGGCCAAACAAAGGAGACTAACACCGACCACCACAGGATCATATATGCAGGAGGTAACAATAACGAAAAGTGAGTCGGCTTAATACTTGACTAAGAAATAGAGAAAGGCGTTCTGGGATACTACCACTTCATTGAAAGAGTTTTCCTGGTCAAATTGAAAGAAAGACCATTCAACGTAGCAATTATAGTAGTCTATGCAGCAACAACGCAAAGCACTTTAAAAGAAATAGAATCATTCTATTCTACACTTGACAATGTCAAGGCGTAATGTAAAAGCCAAGAAAGTAGAATCATCACGGGAGACTTGAATGCCACAGTAAGTAAAAGAGGAGAAAAAGAGAGAACTTTAGATTAGGAACCCGCAAAAACCCGTGTAAAATATGTGTTCAGTGCTGTAAGACGAAGGACCAGGTGATAATTAACACCTGGTTTCAAGAACAACCAAGACATTTAAGTACATGAAGAAGCCCAGCAGGCGACATGTAATATGAAATCGATTATATAACCATAAACAAAGTATTCAGAAACGTACTGTTTCAATTCAAAAGCTATCTAAGTGACATCCAGATCTATGCAAACTACAGGAGCCTTAGGAAGCACCCAAACTACAATACAAGAAGCTCCTAAATGATCTCAGCCAGCAGATAAAATACATTGACTGTGTGAAAAACAAATACGAAGAACAAATGGGAAATGGAAATTGAAAATGGGACGCACATAAAAAAGCCTAGTGACATCAGCAAACAACATGGTCCCAGAGGAAATCAAACGCAGAAAAAAAACAAGTGGATGACTGAAAAGATTTTTGACATGGTGTGAAGGAGACAGAAGAGAAATGGTACTGAATACAAGAAACTGTAAAAGTCAATAAGTTGAATAGAGAGCAGAGTGGGACGCGTTCCGAGACTTCCTCTGCGACGTCCTCTGGAACAACGTCTTCGATCTTCTTATCGAAGAATGTGCGTCCGAAGTTTCCTCTTGGGTTAAGGCTGGCATCGATGCTTTTATCCCGGACAGGAAATTCCAGCTAAAATCAAATTCTTCCCCCTGGTTCTCACCCGCTTGCTCGGCCGCCATTGCCCACCGGAACCATTTCTTCCCGCTCTATCGAAGCTGCTCGTCGAAACAAAACAGGCGCCTTTTCACCTCAGCACGTAATAAGTGTAAAAACGTACTGAACGAAGCTAAGAGGGCGTTTGCTACCAGAACGAGGCAACGTATAGCATCCTCCTTTGGCTCCAAAGATTACTGGCGACTCTGCAAAAGCGTGCTCAACAAGAGCAAGACTTCAATACCCCCACTAATCAATGAATTTGAAGTTCTCACCTCCCCAGCGGACAAGGCTGAATGCTTTGCCCGTAGATTCTGCACCAATTCGACACTGGACTCGTTAGGAATACCTACACTCGACTTCCCACCTAGAACTAAGGCTCAACTAAATAACGTCCACATTACACTCTCGCTGGTATCCAAGATAATTGCACAACTTGACCCACACAAAGCGAGCGGCGGGGAAGGAATCCCAATCATAGTACTGAAGAGATGTGCCCCAGAACTCTCCTCTGTCCTCTTTGAACTCTATAACTTCTGCCTATCTGCTTTCTGTTTTCCTGCCTGTTGGAAGTCCTCCTGTGTAATCCCTATATTTAAGAATTCTGGCGAACCCTCAGACCCCGCCTATTACCGTCCTATTAGTCTCCTTCCGATCTTCGGCAAAATTTTCGAAGCCATTATGAACGCCGAGGTTATTCAGCATCCCACAGCCCACATGCTTCTCTCTGACAGACAGTACTGGTTTCGCTTCACCAGGTCTAATGCTGATATGCTAACGACCATTACCGAGTACATATACCGGGCACTTGACAAGAATGGCGAAGCCCGAACCGTTGCCTTGGATATCTCCAAAGCGTCGACAGGGTCTGGCACGCTGGCCTCTTATGTAAACTGCGGAGCTACGGGATAAGTGGACATCTGTTTGACCTCATCCAGCCATTCTTCTCTAACCGCACATTGAAGGTAGTATTAAATGGGCATGCCTCCCAAAACTACCATACGAACGCGGACGTCCCTCAAGGTTCTATCCTAGGTCCCACGCTCTTTTTGATGTACATTAATGATCTCCCCGACGCCATTAGATCTCAAGTAGGCATGTACGCCGATGACACCACAATCTACACTCGCCTCGATCAAAAACCAGGTGTGGCCGACAAAGCGAACCTCGCTGCCGAGCTTGAAAAGGACCTCCAATCTGTAGTGGCCTGGAGTAGGAAATGGCTAGTAAATTTCAATGCTTCTAAAACGAAGCTGTTATCAACTAACCACCATAGACAATCGCATCTACCTCTCATTAGCATGGAACAGGCTTGCCTCCCAGAGAGTAAAACACTGTCCCTCCTTGGCTTACACTTTCGGCGCACCTCAAATGGAATGACTATATCGAATCCATTGCCAAATCTGCCGCTATGAAAGTTGACTGTCTGTGCAGGGTCCGGAAGTTTTTCCAACCTGAATCTATCCTGCACATATACAAAACTACCATCCGCCCATGTATTGAATACTGCTGCCATATCTGGTCGGGTGCTCCTGCTACTCTCCTTAGGCTTCTTGACAAAATACAAAGGAGAATCTGTAACGTGGTTGATACTGACTTGGCAGACCAGCTGCAACCACTCTCTCACCGGCGTGATGTGGCTTCCCTGTGCCTCTTCTACAAGTACTTTCATGGCTTCTGCTCCGATGAATTTAGATCACTGGTGCCGCCTAAGCACGAATTTACACGTGATACTAGATTAGCAACTAGGTCCCACCCTTTCACAATTAAACAAATAAGATGTAACCGTAAATTCTACTCCAACTGCTTGTTTTCTCGCTCTTCCTGCCTGTGGAATTACCTTCCACAATTCTGCTTTCCCGACAGTTACAATCTCCAGGTGTTTAAATGTAGGGTCAATAAACATTTCCTATCACTCTAACTCACAATTATTCTCAGAATACTCTCATCTACCCAACCCTCATTCTTGGCATCCTTACCCACCTATCACCCACCCTCTGACATTTCCTATATTTAACTATCTTTTATCCACTCTATCTAGCCCCCTGCGCAGTAGTGGCAGTGAAATGCCTTGCTCGGGGTGAAACGCTTATAAAAAACAAAAACAAAATAGATCAATAACAAATGTGCCGAAGTAGAGAGATTGAGAAAGACTAATAAAGGAGCAATGCATAAAGAAATAAGGCAACTGACAGAACGAAGTATATGCTCCTCAATAGGATGTCTAAAATACTAGGATAGACCAATCATATTGGAGTAAGAGGAAATACTTTAGCGATGGGAAGAATATATAAAAGATATTTTTCACGAGAAGAGAGAGCAACCGATAATAAACAAAGAAGCTGACGAACCGGAAATACTAAAATCCGAAGTGAAAGCTGCAATAGCCAAACTGAATAGAAACAAAGCAGCTGGATCAGACGGCATAGTAATATAGATACTGATAGCCTTAGAATATTTCGACATATATAATATTAAGGAAATAATAAAAGAAATGTACAACATTGGCGTAATACCAGATGATCTAAGCAAATCAATTTTCATAGCTCTGTCTAAAAATCCAGGCAAACTAGAATGCGAATTCCACCGAACAATCATTTTGATGAGCCACATAACGGAAGTCATTGTCCGAATCCTGATGGATAAAGTGCGAAGCAGAATCAAACCGATATAGGAAAAGATCAGTATGGTTTCGTCAAGGACTCAAAAACAAAGAATGTGGATGACTGAAGAGATTTTTGATGCAAATAAGGCAGAAATATCAAGACATGGAATGGAGTACAGGGAACTACACAAAGAAAAATGAGTAGATGACTGAAAAGCTACTTGACATGATTCAAAGAAGACAGAAATTTATGCCAAGACATAGAACGGAATACAAGTAATTACACAAAGAAATAAGGAGCAAATGCAGACAAGCTAAAAAATGGCTCAACAAAAAATGTGCTGAAATAGAGAGATTGAGCAAGACTAATAAAGGAGAAATGCTTAAAGAAATAAGAAAACTGACATGACAAAGAACATGCTCTTCAACATGATGTATAAAATGCAAGGATGGAACGATCATATTGGAGAAAGAGGAAATACTCTAGCGATAGGAAGAATATATAAAAGATCTCTTACATGATACGAGGCAACCGATAATAAACCAAAATGATGACGGACCGGAAATACTAAAATCCCGAGTGAAAGTTGCAATGGCCAAACTGAATAAGAACAAAGCAACTGGTCCAGATGTTGACAGCCTTAGAAGATTTAGGCATAGAGGAAATTACGGAAATAAATGAAATAATAGTGTAATACCAGATGACTTAAGCAGATCAATTTTTATAGCTCTGCCTAAGGAGCCAGGTGCAATCGAATGCGAACTCCACCGAACAATCAGTTTGATGAGCCACATAACGAAACTCATTGTTCGAATCCTGATAAATAGATCGCAAAGTAGAATCAGGCCGGAGATAGGACAAGAACAGTGCATCTTCGTCAAGGACACTGGAACAAGAAATGCGACATTTGTTCTTGGATGTTATCAGAAAGGGCAACACAAATGAAAAAAGGACGTTTACTTGTGTTTTGTAGATTATACCAAGGCGTTCGACAAAGTACGCCACATGGAATTGATAGAAATGCTCAGCAACCTCGACATATTTGGCAAATAATTCAGAGTAATTAAGAACCTCTACTGGCAGCAAACCGCCTGCACACAGATTGGAAACGAATTCAACAGATTGAAAAGGGTGTAAAACAAGGATGTGTCTTTTTATCGGATCTATTAAACTTGTATAGCGAGACTATTCTGAGGAACCTAGAAGTTATCACAGGATTCTTCATTGGCGGTCACCATCTGAACAACATAAGATACGCAGATGATACAGTGCTGATTGCTGACACGGATAGAAAAGTACAAGACCTCCTAAAATGTAGATGAAGATCGTCGAAAGAAAGGACTACAAATAAACTACAAAAATCCTTAATGTATGGTTATCACCAAACAGAGGAACCCAAAATGCTATCTACAGGTTGGGGTTACTAAAATCAAGCAAGTACAAAATTTAAGTACTTGGAAAGTGTTCTAACGGAAGACGGAAGACTGAGGTGATAAGGACAATTGGCATAACGAAAGAACGTATTCCAGATGTTTAGCAGAGTATTAAGAGACAAGAAAATTTTGATATAAACAAAGAGAGTATTGGATAACTATGCAAAAGCATCGGATAACATATTTGAAGGACCTGAGCAGGTCGATGATAGAACGGGGTTTGGGTAGAGTAAGAGGCAAAAACCTGCTAAGTGCTACCAAGAAGAGAGAGACGTAGATGATCGCCTACTTCCTGAAGAAACATCGGATATAGAAGAAAGAGCCTTGATTCGTCTTTGCTTAGAAAGTGAAATCATTCTTGGTCAAGCGGTCAAAGATCAATTGACGACTCCTATATTCAGTTAGAGGCTGCAGGTTCAAATCTTGCCTACATTTTCATAACGAATTTCTCATAATTACTCAGTCCGGTAGAATTATTTATTGATTGAAAACAGAATGTATACTTAAATGCCTGTATCGATTAAAAAATAATGTTTAAAAAAATTAGTATATATATGTATATTATTTTGCATACAGTCAACTTTCGCCGGTTCACAGCTCATCAGTACGTTTACACACCGATTGCTTCCAGCCAAGATTAAAACTCGATCGATTTGACATCAGTCGGGAATTCTACTCTTAAGCTATCGGTAAACGGCAGAGTTTGTGGTGTTATATACACAATGTAAACAAACGCCAGTATCAAAGAGTGTTCAATTCACTGCTATAGAACTATGCGTAAATAGCACTGATGAGAAATGATTTTAAAATCTACCATTACCACCGTCGACGCATATAGTTCTGTTTCATTTATTTATACATTTTATATATATATAATTTTTTTAATACCAACTACAAAAACGGCAAGAATGGGCTTACCGTGATCGTAGCATAAAACAAACACATGGTTCTACACACATACATAAACTCTATGCATATTAGGTTACAAGACGAATAAAATACATTATTGATAATGGCAAAAATAGAACTAAACATTCTCGGAAAAATAAAATATGGGGACACATTTTTGTATAAATTGTGTTCTGAAGAGAAAAAATCATAAGATCACATGAAAAATTATATAAAAAAATGATCAGAATACCTAATTTTTCACTTTTAATGAAACCTGCATAACAGAGAGATTACTGCTCAAATACAAAATTTTCTTTCGAGAAACAAATTTGGTAAGTAATCCTAATGGATCCTTGTAATAGTAAATTAAATATTAAATCTGGTCCAATAGAGAGCTCGAAGAAAATTTAAATTTACTGAACAAATATCTATTCCAGATATAAATTTAATTTATATCATTTGGAGAGTAGCTACTTCAAGAGGTATTTCAAAACGTTTCCCCACATCCAAGTATCTGATTATATTATATATATATATATTTTGTTGTGTGACCAAAATTATAAGTTTATTTAGAAAAAAGGAAAGAGACATAAATTAGGGTAGACGGTAGAAGGTGTAGATTTAAATCGTAAGTGATCGAAGTTGGAAAGAAATAGGTCAAACGACAAGCACAAAAGTTCATGGATAAATGGTAAGGATAGCCTCGAAATAATCTTGCCTATAAAATTGCGTTCTAAACAATATCAAGTAAATTTAGTTTAGAAATTATTATTATAACTATATTAAAACAAAAGTAAACTGTTTGGCAATTATAAAGGAGGAAATGATGTAGGTTTAAATTTACGGCTTATGAGAATAATGCAGAATAGGGGAAGAGATTGTGAGAAATAGTTAATCCCATATTAAGGAAATTTAAACTTACTTTTATGTCGACATTTGCTAATTGATTCATTTCTCTGGTTTACTTTTAACCTCAACAGGACAATGTTTCTTGAATCTGCAATTGCCGGAGAGTATAATATCAGAGTTTAATATCAATTTAATCGATATTCATTAAAATCTTTAAACTCTCGTTTTTATGCGAATTGTTGATCTTAAACATGTTATTAGTGTAGGAATGGATAATGTTAATAGTATATCATTTAACGAACTAATACTAATCCTGGTATTGTAATCTAGCGCATTTGAAGATCCAAAAACATTGTTTTATTGATGGTAAATGTAAATCTACCAATTTATCTACCATGTTACCATTTCTCCGAAAGATAACAAAAATATCTCTACATTGGAATTTTGGCAGCGGAATGGAACCAACGATATTACTCTCATAGACATACTTTTTATCAACCCAAAATTGAAATTCCACACAGAAAGAAACTGAAAGAAGACGGTTTGAATCTACAAATAGATTGAAAGTTAATAGGCTCAAAACGTACTTCTAGTGAAAAGATTTAGTGAAAGATGTAATTTTTGTTTAGAATAAACAAGGATAAAAAATAGCATAATCGAAATTTACTTTTAAATCAAAGAAATGATTTGAAAAAACTAACATTAAACATAAAATAAGTTTTAATTTCTTTTATATGAGATAATCATGTCTTAATTTCGTTTTTTATTCCATCCTTTCCCATAGGCCGTGAATTTAAATCTAAATCATTTTCCCTTTTATAATTGCCATCCTGTTTACCTACCTTAAAAATTAATTGATAATAGTTAGGACTTATCTTTATACGTAAGATCCCCTTTAAGTCTATCCCTACCGTTTAAACTTGAAGTCCGTGATTGTCGTTTGATCCTTCTAGCTTCAATCAACTACGCGTTAAATCTACTCATTCCACCGTTTCTCCTATTTTTTGTCTCTTTCGGGTTTTTTTATAAAGGAACTTTTACTTTCGGTCATACATAAAACATTCATAATATCTATTACTGAAATCTAAGTAAACAGGTTTTAGAACGCTTATTGAAATAGCTATTTGCTAAATAAAATAAATTTAAGTTTATAATATCAGACAGATTTTGGTCAACAATACGGTGATCCTTACTGATACACACAGTAAGAGAAACCTGCAGATATTGGAGGCCATGTACATCAAATCAGAACAAGCAACACTCAATAGAATCAACTTTAAAACAGGAAATAACATATTACATTGCATTTGACTAGATGGTTTTGTTGTCATTTCGCGCTATCCCGCGGTGTGACGTCATAAAACCGCATCGCAAACTTGAGAACTGCGTTTATTATTTTTGGTAACTATTGCCGTTGCCAAGCGGAGTTTTACGTCAACACAAAATAAAATCGTCGGTGATGGTGGATTTTATAATATTTCAGTTTAAACTACCTCTCTGAAGATGGTTCATGTGAGCGGAAAGCTTAGAAGTAAACCGATAAATAATTATCCAAATGTTGGAGAATTTTTGTCTTTATTTTCAACTGAAATTAAAGCAAAAATACGACGTTTTGAACGGCTCATGATTAAACATAATAGACATTCATTGTCTCTTAGATTTAATAGCATATGTCTAGAAAATTACTTGCTGCCTCGATATCCTATATATATATATATATATATATAAACATAAAATTATATCGCATTATAAAAACATTATTTCGCTACACAAAAATTTCAGAACAATACTGTTTTTCTTCATGGGATATGTGGAGTGATATTTTTCTCAGGTGATATTGTTCTGAAACGAACTTTTCTGTAATAATATATGCTTTTATAGAGCATGTTGATAACAAAATTACAAAAGTACGCTCTACTCTGTATCGAACATATTTTATCAAAGTAAATGCTTAAACAATGGGTTTTAATCTATATGTACTTTTACTTTAATATATATATATATATATATATATATATATATATATATATATACAAGTGACATTACAGAGGATTTGATAAATTTTAGAAAATGCAGTTAAAATTGTCTGATATTAATGAAATTTTTGTATATCTTTAGTAAACATCTAATAAACTGATCTGGAAACCTTCGTTTTAACAGCCCGAAGGAGACGGTGAGCAAAACTGTTTGAACACACACTCCTTAACACTAATTCTTACAGTTGACTAGTTTCCAGAATGTAGTCACAGCGTTAAGATATTTTGAA